>CM052221.1:20635652-20879340 GCA_028454225.1 Lasioglossum leucozonium | reverse complement strand
CTCTCTCTCTCTCTCTCTCTCTCTCTCTCTCTCTCTCTCTCTCTCTCCGTCTCTCTGCTGGTGATCGAGGCCGCTGACAAATTGCAGGTGCGCTCCAGCGTTTTTTGATACGGCACGGGAGAATAGGGTAATCGCGGTCAGCCGGCAATGATGGTCAGTATTATTATTACAAAATGACACGTCTCGAGCTTTTCGTTTTTCTTCTTCGCTCAACCGTTGCCGCCTAACGGGGAACAAAAACGAGCTTCGTTCGGCTCCCAAGCCTGATGGATGTAATCTTCAGAATACAACATATTGGTAAGCGACTAAGTTTAAACCTTTTTTTACAGTTTCACCAGCGGCGGTTCGTGGCTAGTGGGCGGTGCTGCTCCAGAAAATTTCTGGGTTTTGTTTTAAAATTGCGTAAAAGGGGGATGGCTACCGATATTAAACTTAAGGATTATATCTTGTACAAGTATAAAGAAAGAATTATAGAAAAAAGGACTCATTGTATTAACCCTTTTTACGGATGTACGTCTGCTCTCAGCCAGCACAGCAAAGAACCATACTGATCTTTATATTATATTAGGTCGACAAGAGATACGTGGAATTCGAAATAATATTCAACAAAGTTTGTTTAAGCGTGTAGGAATCCTCAGTAACGACAAACAAAACTTTAACATAAACTTAACACGACCGTTACCGATGACATCAAGTGGAAAATGCGGGGGTGGTGCTGCATTTGCACAGTGCCTATATACCGCTGAGAGCAGCTTCGACCAGATTCATTTTCATAGAAACTGATTTCTTTCGTCGTGTACGTTGCTTCGATCCCCAATCGAAGGACGTTCAGGTAGCTCGAGTCGCATCGATTCGCAACGGTTCAAGCCCCACGTGTACGCGGATTCCGCGAGTAGTCGCCGGTAATTTTCCACGAGCCGGGTAGATTACGAGGATCGCGTGACGCCCGAGACGCTCATCGTGCACGCACGTTGCGTACGTTGGGTGTAGAGGCGCGGGGGTGTCGCGGGCACACGTCGACGCATCGAATCACGGTGAGCTACGACGACGAGGACTACGACGACGACGACGACGACGACGGGCTACGTCGGCGACGTCGGCTTGTCGTTTGTCCGCACGGATGGGCGGTTCCAACGCGAGGTATACCGGCGGGCCGCAATTGGTCGACGTCGAGTCGTTACACTTATCGCGTTGCGAGGCCGCGCCGCGGAGTGTGCACCTGAGCCGAGGGCCGCGCACCTTGAGAAACAACCGCCGCGCCGCGAATCGTGGGTGTGGGAACAAGGCCCTGCCACCGCCATTTGCGCAGCGGTTTTGCGGCCTGACCGCCGAACCGCGGATTTTATCCGAGCTGCGGTTGCGGTCGAGAAACGCCGGAAAAAATATACCGCTGCTGGAAAGAACGCCAGCTTCGCGCGGTGACTCTGAATTTTCAGGATTTCATTCGATCATATTGTTGCTTTAGCACTGAACCTACCGAGCAAATGGTTACTATTATATAAATATATATAAAAATAGTTACTGTGCGTTGGCATGTAAATATGACACAGTAGGATTTATTTGGATTTTATGCGATTTTTATTACTACACTGCGGATTTTATGGATTTATGAGATAAATGAGATTATGAGATAATTGAAAACAGTGAAAATATTAGAAGAATTCGAAGATACTATTATATTATTCTCAACCCATTAACCGTTTAACTGCGCGTGTGGTTTGTAAACCACATACTAAAATTATAGCCAGAGGCGGATGTGATATATAAACATGTTAATTTTTGCTAATACCAAAAGCGGCTGAGGCTTATTGAATATCACTAAAATAAAAAATAAAATAAATACAATAAAAAAAATCTTTTAAAATAGAATATCAATTCAGTAATATAATTTAAAATTAGTATGTATACAACTTATTTTCTCATTGTATTTTGCTTATCGTTATTTTTTTTTTTGCGTTTAGAGCAATCGGCTGTGTTAAAAGCACCCGCAGCTAAAGGGTTAAACATATTAACAGAGCAAATAAATTTCTATTAGACTCCAGTTCATTGCAATTCCGGTAAAAAATGTTTATTTGGCATAAAAATCCGTTGTGAATTTATTATAATGCGTGCATAAATATAGAATCGCGTATAATCATCGTCAGCATCTTTGAATGATCGTAAAACACAAAATTTGGAAACGGTCATTTTACCGGTAATGGTGGGCTAATCGATAACAAAATTATGTATACTTGATAACCAGACGCAGGTAAAAGCAGGTACCGGCGTTCTGAGAGGGTCCATTTAGGGAAAAGACTCTTCCAGCGAATTTACGCGTTTTTATGCAGGAATCGTGGGGCAGGTCGAAGCGTAGCAGTGTTTCCAAGAGCGACACGTTCCCGGCGGTGTAATCGCCGGCTGTCCCCGCGATTATCGTCGGAAACGGGTGTGCCAGAGCGTCTTGTATCGCGTCACGATGGTACATAGCCGTGGTCTCGCGGGCAAAATGGGCAAAATGGGCAGGAAGGGCGAAAACGCGCGCGCGACACCATGCCCACGGTAAAAAGAGAGAGAGAGAGAGAGAGAGAGCGAGATGAACGAGTGAAACGGAAGATAGGGTCTCTCTCTCTCTCGTCGCCGGTAGAGGAAGAAGGTGAAACCGGATAATTTATTATGCTGTCAGTATGTCGCTCACAATGACCGCCTCCTCGATTTTAGTGACACGGCGATTATCGTCGCGGCCGATCTCGGCCGATCATCGTTAGCATGAATAACGTGACAATGGTAATCCCTTTCGTGAAAGTGCTAACGGCCATATACGTGCCAGGACGCCAGATGTCGTCCGGAGAATGTAGAAGAGTCTCTCTGTCGCGAGCGTAGGGACCCGGACGCCTGAGAGCGGGAACACGAGGACGGAGGCGAACGCAGAGATGAAGAGGAGTAGTAGTAGTAGAAGAAGAAGAAGAAGAAGAGGAGCGTCGCGAGGACATTCACCACGGAACACGGACGAGCCTCGACACGTGGCGCGTATGCGCTCTCGTCACCCGATGAAATGCTTCTAAAAATATTTAGCAACGTCGTGCCACGGAGACCGAGCACATGCTCGGCCAAAAAAATATCAGGAATACGTGGGGCCCGGGTGGTGGGCTCGGTTTTAATTTGGCCATCGGAACGCGAGGATCCGCTTTCCGGTTCGATCTATATCTCTCGCCACGAAAATTACGTCTCTTTCTCTCGAGCGACGATGCTTTGAGGAGAACGTAGGAGAATTGCGCTCGAAACTTACCCTCGTTCCCGTGATCAGCGTTCGTGATTCTTCCCCTATTTCGTAGATTCGTATCCGGCGATAGTCTCAGCGCAAGCACGCACACGAAAGCGCGGGATATAATGAAAGCACATTGATACTCGGCAGCATAAAGCCGCTAATGCGCACCGTACGAGATACGGACGAAATAAAGGACGAACAAGAGTTGGAAATGCTCCTTTATGATTTTACATGTAACTTCGCGTTTCGCGTAGCGAAGGTTGGGGGGTGGGGGTATGCAGCTGGTTACAGCGTTTTAAAATTGCGTGTTCCAATATCACGTTCGTCGCACGACGTTCCTACTTCTCTGAAAAAAAACACCGCCGGTACTTCAACGAAATCTTATCGCGGAATCGAGTAACGTCGTTGACCAACGCCGTGCTTCCTGAAAATACAAAACACTTAATCCCGAACGACGGAATCGGTTGACAGACTTGACCCAGACATTCCCCGGGAAACTTCTCCGATAATCGAAAGAGTAGCTGTGTTTCCAGGGACGCGTAGCCGCGATAAGAATTCGCGTGGCTAGCGGCGGCGCAACGCACGCGAAAGACGTTTTCCCGACCGAAGAATCTGTCCCTAGACGTTCCCGGGATGGGGGGGGAGAGGGATCGGCGAAATATTCTCGAAGCAGTTTCTCCGGAGCCAGGGGTTGGTTGATCGCGGCGATGCGGCGGGGGCGGCGGTCTCGTCTCAGCCGTCGCCGGAACGGGGGTGGTTTTCTAGCGGGCGGCTTGTAAGCGGAGCTTCGAGGGGTGTTCGGGGCGGGGGGAGGGGGAGGGGGAAGTAAAGTGGCCCCGTTACAAGTTTTACTACAGTTTTGCGGCTCGGGATTGCGAGCGCGTAACGGCTGGCAATTGAATTTAAATATTCAATTATGCGATGTGTAAATGAAATAGAAGTCTTATGCAAATGGCAACACGCTGAGGGTTGTTGCAAATTTAAAGGGTTAAATATTTATTAGCGGGGGGTTAACCGAGATTTATGGGCCGCGTTGCCCGGCAGGTTAGGTCCGCTCTTCGGCTAATATTCCCTAGCAATGGCGTGTCGCGCTCGCGCGCGCGCGCCGCCCTTCGGGAATCGTAACTTCTTTGTCTCGCTCCCTAATGATCGATCCCGTCGTCGCTCCGATTAGCGCGCGTCCTTGTCCCCGGTTCAGGACATTCCCGTGGATGCGGATGATTCGGCGTCCTCTCCTATCTTATCTGCTGGTCTTAATTAATTTTTAAGGTGGAACGCGCGCGTCGGACGCGTTACGCTCCGACGAATCGGCTTGTCATCGCGGCGATTCCACGCCGCGTCGCGCCGCGCCGGCACGATCGACACGTCGACGATCAGCTACGAGGACGGCTGCCTTCTGCTCCGTTGACGCCGCTCTGCACCGCTCTGCACCGCTCCAGCATCCTGTCCGTGACGATGTTTAATTAATCCGATCGCAATTATCGGCCGGCGAGCAATCGGCCGCGCGGTTATCAAAGACGACGACGACGAAGACGACGAGAGACGCTTCGGGCCCCCGAGAACCCGGGGACCCGCTTCACGCTTTAATTATAAAAAGGACACGAAGGTGCGTGTTGTTGCATGCAGAGGAAAAGGAGAGCTAGGCGTCCGTTATCTCGAGCCGGAGATCATCGGCTGCCGGTATTGGAGCATCGGTTCCGGTGGAAATTACCAGTGAGTCGTGAACTGCTTTTCTTTTTTTTTGTTTTAACTCAACAAGGCTAACATTTATTTATAATGAAAATACGTTGATTGAGACAATAGTTTAAACAAGTATCATTATCGGTAATATATTATCGCTATGTAATGCTAGTCGTATACAATGTTCGGCTGAATTTTCGTCGTAATCGTTATTCTTCGTTTTTCCAAACTCTTTCTTTCTTTCTTTCGTTCATTCGTTCATTCTTACGTTCATCCATTCTGGTTACGCTTAAGCCTAGTTTTCAAAGTTGTAATCGTAAACACACATACATGCGCAGAATTGTCCGTAGCGACGTGTACCCGAGGACTCGTCTTCACCCGACGCGTCTATAATTACGCAACCTCGGTTAATTGAAACAATGTGTGCGTATTCGTGTCAGCCGGTATGTCCGTGCGTGTTTCTGTCTCTGTGTGCGTGCATGTGTGTGCTCGGTACGCGATCGTGTGTATTGTCGCGTGTATGCGCGCTAGCGTACTCATTCGCTCTCCATCACTTTCTCTCCACGCGTTCTATCTCACTTTCATGCTCGCTCTCGTGTTCTCTCCGATTCTCTCGGAGCGTCCGCACGCGAGTCGATAGGCTGTGTGTCCAGCGATCTACCGCGCGTAGAATCGCGCACGGAACGCCGCGCATCGCGTTCCTCATCAAACGTTAACAAACCGTAGAAACAATGCGAAACAAAAAACGTAACACTATCGACAAGAAAAACCGCGACATGCTCAACAAACGGTGCGTTCCCGCCCGGCGCGGATCGATCCTCGAACACGAATCCACCGATCGAGATCCTGTCAGGCGAAAAATAATAAGTGTACCGAGTACTTACGCGAGTTACGTCGGGTCGGCTCCGTTCGTCGTCGCGAGAAAATCCAACAACGAGATCGACGCGAACGAAATAATCGATCTCGGAACATGGAACCGAAGAACTCGAGCGTCGAAATGCTCGCGGCGAATACGCGATTTCGTACGGAAACCGCGAGGAAAGAAAAACAAATAGAGAAGAAAGAAAAAAAAAACATAATTCTCGGAACCTCCCGATCTGGTAACGGCGGCGTAGTAGATACGTTTCGAGGTTGTTCCCGGCCCGAATCGTCTCGTTTCTCGATTATCATTAATTAAGTACACAGTCTGGGCGCACGCGAGCGCCTGCTCTGCACCTATGGCACTATGTATTCACGTTAGTCTCCGCTTTCTCCGCTTCGTGTCGCGCGTGGTTTGTTTACTCGCTCACTCGCCGCGCTCGAGACGAGTGCGCTCCGCGATGCGTCCAGTCGAGCCGTTTTTTCATTCTTTTTCTTTTTCATCTAAGCGTAATTGAACCGAATCCTCGGACGGTTGAGATGCGCGTAATATGTATAGCTGCTAGGCTCGAGATCTCGATAGAACAACGAACGGTGAGATATATATATAGAAAAAAACGGAAAAAACAAAAATAAAAAAAAAATGAACCGTACAAAAACATCGTAGACGAGAAAAGTGAAGGAAAATAAAAACCGTAAGGAAAGACGCGAGTACAAAACGCGAGAACCGTTCGCGTGTCGATCGACGGCGACACGCGCTTCCGGGGTGCGCGAAAGCGGCTCCCGCCCGGAAGTCCCGACGTGTGGAAGACGCAACAAACAAACGAACTCAATCATCGCAAATACAAATGTACAAATTCGCCGGTTTACCGGCGACGAAACAAAAAGAAAAAAATAATGTCGACGTTCCGATGGAGGAGACAGCACGCAAGCAAACCGTGGCTGTCCCCCCGCCGCTCTACATTGGCGATTTCAAAGCGCGCGAACATCGAACGGTTCGAGTTACGCGTTCGTACGCGGTCTCCTCCGTTCTTGTATACCGTCGACTTCCGGTTTATCTTTCTCGCTTTCTCTCTCTCCCACTGCCCCTTTCTCTTTTATCCTTTTTCCGGTTCCACCGTGTAGTTCAGCCCGTTCGACACTCCACCGTGTGTCGTTTCCTGGGCCCCTAACCATTTGGGAAGGGGGTGTGGGGGTGGTGGGGGGCGAAGGAAGAAAGCCGAGAGACCTCCGTACGAGGTCCCTCGACCCCTAGGTTCGGCACTCGTAACTAGGGTTCCTACCGGCTGGTGCTGAAGCCCACCTTCCGACCTCCGTACACCCTTGTTGTTTTTCTTTCGTTCGTTCAATTTCTCTGATTGCGATCAGGCCGCGAGCGCGCAGCCTATCGCGGCGTATCGCAGCGGCGTATCTCACGATCGGGGAGCCCGCGGGGAGCATCTCCTCCGTTCTGGTGCCCCGCGCCCTTCACCCTGTTTCCGTGTTACGTACCTGTCGTGTGGGGGCCAACATTTGTTCCCTGTGCGATATATGTACTGTTTTCTCTCTCTCTCCGTTTACGAGTGTCTGTTCAGAGACGTTTTTTTTTGTTTCGCCGTGTATGCGCGTGCGCGCGTGACTCGCCCGGATGATTCTTACCGGTGCCGGCGCAGAAAGTACCGGGCTGCCGACCGGCAAGAATCATCCGCGCTGCAAGCTGGCCCGCGCACTCGGGTGACCCTTTGTTGTCTCGTGTGCAGCGTCCTGCTCAAATCCGTGTGCATTGCATACGATGCACACGCGATTCGGCCGGAACGTCCGCGCGTGTAAAGGTCCCGTGGTGTTGTTCTTCTGTTATGATTCATGATGACCCTGTGTCCACGTGTGCGTGCGTGTCGCTTGTTTGTGTATACAAGCGTATGCATGTTTCACAGTGTATATGTGTGGATGTGTGTGTGTGTGTGCGTGTGTCCATGTTCGTCCGGTAGCGTTGCGTGTACTGGTTTCGCGTGTAAGAAATGCTAATTCCAGGGTCAAGGAGCTCTCCCCGAGACCGAGGCTCGGTCGGGGCACCAGCTGGGGGGCTCTCTCGCTCGTTCGCCTCTTGCGCTCGCTCTTCCTAGATACACGTTCTGCACAAGTTTTTATCGTTGAGTACAAGGGTTATTAAGTACGGGGATTGGGGGTGGACCTCGCGCGCCCTGCCGGCCAGGACTTGTACCTCACACAACTCCCTAGTTACGAGTACCGAGACCTAGTGTGGTAATGCATATCGCGTACGACTTCTGGGCATCTCGCTCGAATCTCCGTGCTCTCTTTCTCGCTGAGTTTTCTTTTCGTGGTAGAATTTCTTTTCTTTGTATATTCACCTCGATAAACCGTTCCTCGATCGCGTGAATCGCTTTCACGGCGGGTATCGATCGTGACACTCGGCTCGAGACGCTCGACGGATCCGTATGGACTTCTGTCGGTCAACGAAAATATAGAAAAAAAGAAGAAACTGTACGAGTTTCGTTGTCGATATCGGTAACAGAGGAAACCAAGTTTTCGTTTAAAAGTTCTAGGCGATTGTCCGTCTGAACGGCCCGGCGAGCGTCTCGAACAGAACGAACACGCGTTTACGCGCGACGAATGTATACATTCTCCTTCGTGTCCTTTTCATCGGCGTTCTACTCGGCCGATTATTATTATTATATTTTTTTTTACCACTAGTCGAAGCTACTATTCAATAAATTAAAAACTATACGTCTACCTCCGCTACGATCTCGCGAATTCGAACGATGTCTCTCTCACGCATTCTCTTGCACGCACGCGCGCACGCATTCTCGCTCGCATTCGCACCCGCATTACGCGCGACTCTTAAATTAACGATTTGAACCGTTCCGTTTAAAAATAGACACAAAATTCATCTTGTCACGCTTAGAAGCCTTAATCCTATTACGTATATCCTGATCACGGTTAATAGTTCGTTTAGCAATTAATCGTATCGCTCGCGCTCTCTCACTCTCACACTCTCTTTCTCTTTCGCGAGCTTCATGCGCGGTCCTAAAACAAAAACAAAAAAAAAACGCGTGTCCGCTTCCTACACCGAATCTGCCTCGGAACGCGCGACGAGACCAGTATCGATCATTGTAATATCTGGGAGACGAGGGAAACAAGACAGAATGTTCGCGCGCGACCCGCTCCTCCTGCTCGCGTGTCCGTTACGATACTCGTACGGCGGTCCGACCAGCTAATAAAAAGCTAAATAAAACCTAGTCCGTCCTCGACGACATAAAATCGTTTCTCGATACGGTCCGAAGATGACGAAGGACACAATCGGTCGATCGATAAGAGAAACGCGAAGGCCGCGTCGACCGGTCGGAGACCGTGACACGAAAGAAGAAGAAGAAGAAATCGACCTGACCCGCGCCCGTGTCCCTCGAGAACGTTTTGCCGCGAAAAACCGCGCGCGTCTCTCTCTCGCCTAACACTAGTCCTCAGCTCTCACCGTGTCGCCCCAGCGGGAAGGGCCCGCGCGAAAGTCGTCGCCCTTCCCATAATGCCCGGTAAGTTCGCCAAACGATTCCGTGCGCATGTACCGCATAGACCGCGAAAGACCTTGGAGGAAACAGAACAGAGGGATTGGGGGTCTAGGGGGGCGCGCGTGTGCTCGTCGCGGCCGCGTGCACCAAGCACCACGTGGCCGCGAGAGATCACGTGCACCGATGCGTCTCGATTTTTCACTCGGTTTCACGACGACGACGACAAAGACGCGACGCCCGCGCGTCTCTGCGCACACACGCGTGCCATAAGAGGGTAATACACGATCGAGCGGCCGCCGCGACGACACGCAGAAATCGATTGCGTAACGTCCGCCGTTCGTTTGGCTAGAAACACGCGCGTATCTATCTGCCACACGCGACCCGGTCGGGTCCAAAGTCAGAGAGACTCCGCGGGCTCGATGATCGTGGATCGTGTTTTGAAAGCTAGCCGAGAGCCTAGGTAAGCGCGCGTCTCGACTTCGGCCGGTGTGTCTGGCTCCGAGACGAATTTAGAAGCGTTCTTCGCCGCTGGGCACGTCGCAATCTTGCGTAATCGAGCGTGGCCACCGAGCAAATGGACTGTCGCCGTCGATCTGGCCGACCAGTTCGGGAAACGTTCGCCGGTCCGTTACCAATGCAACGGAGATCGGCGCAACGTTTCTCTCCCCGTGTACACCCTCTACCGCTGCACGGCGCACCGGTACGGTGCGGTGCGGTGGCGGTGCGCGCGGAAGTGCTCGAGCGCAGCAGCGGTAGGAATGCAAGCGACGCGACACGACGAGACGCGACGCGCCCGAGCGTGTGGAATTTTCTGTACGCACACTGTACGGATATCTCACTCCCTCCAAGCGTGGGTATCTGTTCTATACGGCTTGAGCAACACTTAACAGAGAGGATAGATGTGAATGTATCCGATGTATGTATGTAAACAACAGAGAAATGAAGAGTCAAAACAATAAGAGAGATTGAGAGTGAGAGTGAGAGAGAGATATATATCTATATATATAGTAAACATATGAGAGAAATTGTAGAAGTACAGAAATCGTGAGTGGAACGTAAAAAAAGCCAGCCAAGTGCCAAACAAAGTATAACACTCGTCGTTCGCTCGTGAACAGTACGAGACACGCTCGCTAGCAACGTACTGGAAATGCCGACAAGTAGCGCCAGTCCAACAGTATCGCGCGGCAACTGTCGCCCACGACCCAATCGTGACACCCTTCCGACGACGACGACGACGACAACGACAATGACAATGACAACGACACACACAACCCCTAGAGACTCTTCGACACCACGTTGAAAAGGAATACGACACGACCAGGCTCCTGAAGAGACGCTCGCGTGTCGGTACGATCCCCCGGCTGCTGGCCGCAGACGGATCCTCGAGTGTCTCGATGTACGCCGACGACGACGACGACGACGACGACGCTTCCCTGCGGAACAGCTCGCGACCTCGAGGCGAGGCCACGAGGACGAGAACACGTGCGAGAGGGCGCCTGGTGCGTCCGCGTCGCTCCCCGCTGAACGGTCGCGATCGAGACATCGCGACGCGCGGTTCGCACGCGGAATTTTCGAAATCTCCGTGTTCTCGTTCGTTCCGGGAAGACGACAACGAAATACCAGAAGAAAGACGCGCGGCCGAGCGACACGTTCGAAAACGATGGCTCTCGGCAATCTTGTTGCGTGGGGGATGACAGACGAAGACGAAGAGGAGAACCAAGATCGGACGACGCAAGATTGCTAGCTTACAGCGGCTGCTGTCAATGGCGGTGGACGAAGACAAAGAGACGGCACAGCAGTGGGAACAGAAGACGGTAGTACTAGGTATCACGGTGATAAGAAGAGAAAAGGTCTCGCGATATCGGCACGGAAGTCGCGTCTATTACGAGCACGGATAAACGGCCGAGCTGATGCTGTGGTAGGCGGCGAGGGCGGCGTGCGCGTGCGCTGGGGGCGCGGATGCGGCTGGGTGCGGCGAGGTGGCCATCGCGGAAGCCGCCGCGGCTGCCATCATCATCTGTTGGTGCGTACGCTTTAGGGAGTTGGGAGTTGTGGCGGCGCTACTTGGGGTAATAGCAGTAGTAGTGGTGGTGTTCGACTGCGGCGCAGGGTGGTGGTTTTGGCTTTGGTTTTGGCTCAGTTGCAAGGGGGTGGTAGTGGCGGTACTGCCGATACCGGCGTGATTATTATTATTATTGTTATTATTGTTCTGGTGGTGATGGTGGTGGTGGTGGTGGTGATGGTGGTGATGGGGGGGTGATCGCGTCGTGCGGATAATAAGACGTTGACGATGGTGAGGTACTCACGACGTCCGGCGTGCTGGCTCCGTCCGTGTGGCTGGTGCTGTCGGCGGTGCTCCTCGGCCCGCCTCCGTCCAGTCCGTTCCCGATCTCGGGCGGTTTCGAGCTCTCCCTGTCGTCGATCACTAGGTCGATCGGCATCTTGCCTTTCAAACAGCTGATGTACCGGTGGCAGAAGTTGTCGCAGAGTTCGTGCACCTGAAACAGCCAAATACAGAATCGAATTAACATCGGCTCAAAATACCATCCATCTCTCTCTCTCTCTCCTCATTGGTGTTCCTGCGGAGCACTCTATTAAAACTAACGACTACTACCGTGACGCTCTCGAGACGACGGCTCTCTGACAGCTCGAGCAACCGAGCCCCGAGATAAGGGAAGTCGTAAATAAGATTTTAATTGATGCCGCGGCGCTTGTTTTAATGTACCCACCGGCTCCCGGAGTTCGGTTTCGACGCCTTTCTAAACTTCACGCTTGACATTTTAACGACCGCTTTGAGCCGCGCTCTTGTCGCTCATCGTTTAGCATCGTCCGCTCGAACAGCGTCGATCGACAACGCATTCTACATCGAGCACAACTTCTTGCAAAATTTCCATACCGCGAGGTTTTTTACGGATTCGTAGCTGATCGGACTCCCCCCCCAATCTCCGTATTATGTGGAGTAATTGCCACACTATGTACTTCATTTAGGAGGGGGGGGGGCCTGATCCCCTAATAGTTTTCAGAAAAATCTATTTCTCGCTCGTTGTTCGTGTCGCGAAGGTGAAAACAGTCCTCAAGGTTGGGTATGAGAGATACACGAGAATGGTCAACCTAAAGAGAGAGAGAGCAAGACCGTGAAGGTTCTCGGTGGACAGCCCCCCCCCCCCCTAAACTACGGTGTGTATCCATGTCACGCGGCGGTCCCTTCTTCTCCCGGTTCTCTACAAACCGTTCACCCGGTATTTTCACCTCGGACCAGGGTACCAAAAGATCCGGCCGATACGAGCGTTGGTATCGATACACAAAGATGGAGGAGAGGGCCGTTGAGGAGTTCGTTGCATCTCGAGGCCGTGGAAGCGAGCAACAGTCCGGCAGCGAGAGACAAGACTGGCTGCCAGCGTCCACGGGACAGGATCGAAGGGAGACAGAGAGAGAGGAGGTCTGACCGGTGTCCAGTCGACCAGAATGTTATGTATGCAAATGAGGTCTGACAGGCCTATAGGATACTCGGTCCTCCAGCGTCCTCCTCACGGTTCATCCTCCCCTCCCCTCCCGATCTCCCCTGGCCCCATCCCCCAGCCGAACCGAACCGACTCGCCGCTTGATTCGGTTTAGAAAAAATGTATTATATAAGCAAAAGCAAATAAAAACGGTTATCTTGTTATATGTAAATCGACGGTTGGGGGGGGTAGGAGGGGCGAGGGGGATCCGGGAGGAAGAAGGGGGAAGGCCGGCGCATTACGAGGCGGCGTGTCTTCTCTCGTTGCAAACGCGTACGCGCTTGGTCTTCCTAGCCCGTTCTCCGTCTCCCTCTAACCCCCTATCTGACCGTTCCTCTACCTCTCTGCTTCTCCCGTTCTCACTCCCTCTCACTCTCTCTTTCTCTCCCGCGTTGCTGTGGCTTCTACTACTTTGCCTCTCGGCAACCTCTATCCACCTAGCCAGACACTTACGGCGTTCTTCTTATTAGGCATTTATATGTAATAGAGAAGACGGCCATCTTTGCCGTAGGCGGCACCGTCCAATGGAGGAAGACCGTCGTGGCTAACACCGAGCGTAGACAATGCACGCGTTTATCATGCGTTAAGCGTATGCGAAAGGAAGGCTCGTTGATCGAACGCAAGGTAACCGATGCACGGACCCCGATCTCCTCTTTCCAGAGATCGCCGCCGCGCCGCGACGCGACGTTCGACCGGCGCATACGATATTTCACGATACGCGCGCCCGCCCCGTCCCCGTCGGCTCGCGGATGCGCCTTTCTCCACCCTCGGGCTGGTTTCATGGGAAAATCGCGTCCCCGAGGCCAATGCTGACAAAGACCGATATCGGAACGAGGAGAAGACGGCCGGCCGACCGGGTTCTCATGCCGACGCAAACTTCTCCAGAATTTTCTCCGCGCCACCGCCAGGTAACACAATGCCTCCACGAGATGACTAGACTCTGTTTAACGCGGGGACGAAACGGCGCGGAGAGCGGCGGGCGGGGAAGAGAGGACCCCGAAGGACAGCGGCTATAATGCCGGACTGGTTAGAATTTGATCCACCGGGAGTCGAGTCGAACCGGCCGACAATGCTCACCGAAGAAAAGAAACTGGGCCCATCGTCCCCCCCCTCCCTCTCTCCGGTCGCCTCCCCAGGCCGCGCCGAAAGGAGCCCGCTAGCAGAATGTTCACCTACACCGACTCCGCGGGGCCCACCGTGTGCCTGTAGTACGCCTTGCGCGCGCGGGAACACGGATATCGAGCCATTTTTTTTTTTAGCACGAGTACTTTTCAACCTGTTACCTCTACCCCCCGTCTCGTATAAACAGAATCTTTAGACAAATTCGCCGAGAACCGTTTTTCTATTTCCAACTCTGGTGACGAAGATCAACAAAAGGACATCGGCCATAAACATGTACTATTCTACAAATTGTTGTGCTCTATGTAAATTAAATCTTTGTATTTCACACGATTTTCTATGAGATTCAGCGAGATTGTTGATTGTTGTGCGAGTGCAATGGAGGCATGAACAAAGAGAGTATTCCTGGATCGACGATGGGTTCGGGTGTCGTATCGCTGCCCTCGACCCGACGTTCCCGCGAGGTGCAAACGGTTCACGCGATCTCCGGCTCCTCCGTTGGGACGATCTCTGGTCTAGGACACGCGATACGAAGGACCCCGAGAACGGAGGCAAACAAAACGAAAAACGGGAGGGTCTACGATCGGCTGGTAATCGGACACCGCGCGAAACAGTTCTACCAAAAGGAGATCGGGGGGTCCGCGGTACCTCGGCAAGTGGAAAAATAATCGGGGGGGCCGTACGAATTCGACGTCCAGGACCCAGGGGCTCGGTTGTTTCAGATATATCGTATCGTTTCACCGTTCGCACGGCCGCACGGTTGACATTGTACACCACCGGTGTCCTAGAGTCAAGGATACGCTAGGCGGAGCAGCGAGCGCGGTGCACTTCTTTGGTATCTAATTCATCCGTGCGGGGAGCCCGTTGCTTCTCGGATTTTCTGATACGAACAGTAAGAAGAAGAAGAAGAAGAGGAAGAGGTAAGGGGTCAAGGGGGGCGGAAAGGTTTGCGGGGGCCATGGAAAATATCGAGTGTCTCAAAGGATCGCCGTTTCCAGCCGGCGACCTCTTGATCGCGAGAGCTCTCTTTCTCCCGGAGGCCGGTGAAAGCCCTGTGGCGGAGGACTCGCTATCGGCGAAATTATCCGAGCGGGTATTTAATTTCCGCGAAAGAGCGAGAGACGGGCGTAAATTTCCTCGAGCTTCGTTCCGAAATAAAACCGCCCCGGTGTTGAGCGAGAGAAAGAAAGAAAGAAAGAACGACAGTTGGGGAGGTGGAGGCGGAGGTGGAGGTGGAGAGGCAAAGGGACGGTATCGCTTTCATTACGTCCCCGCGAACGCTTCTCGTGTTCTCCGTGGGTATATGCGACACCAGAGGCAACGCCATTACCGGAAGGTAGCTTCGCTCTCGGTGTGTGTACAAGCGCCAGAAGAAACTCAATGGCCGCGCGATACCGGCGACGCTGTAACTCGAGATTATTCCAATTTTATGGCCGATTTAACAAGCTCCGCGGACAGGGGTGTCGGTTTGTACGCGCGCCAGAAGAGAAATTGTCGGCCGGATTTCACCCGGTGCCCGCGGACTTGTTTCTTTCTCGAATACCCGCTGCTCTCTCTCTCTCTCTCTCTCTCTCCCTCTCTCTCTTGCCCTCTGTCCTTCCCTTTTCGACTTGTTGTTCGTTCTCTCGCGAGCACACCAGGGCACGCAGACTCGCTCGGTCGTCCCACGTGTGCGAAGATAAATTCCTCGTGTTTCTGCCGCGGAGCGTTGAGAAAAAAATCTCTCTCTCTCGAGTTGACGCGATTAAACGGTGACGAAGAAACTTGTCGCCGCGGCGGGAAGCAGAGCCCCGCGCGCGGCCAAGCAGCCAGGCAGGCAGGCAGGCAGGCCTCTCGACGGAACGAGTTCTCGATTCAAAGACTTCTTAAACGGGGTCCCGGAGGTTCGCCCGGCTCCCTTGTTCCCCCGTCTTTATTCTCTCCTCCTCCCCCTCGATCGGCCGCGAGGGGAGGTTCCGCACGAGGCGACATTATACCGCCGCGTGGTTCCTTTCATTCCGACCCCGAAATTACTCGAGAATTTACGTAAACGAAGGAACCAGCGAACAAGTGTCTACCCCGATCTCCGCCGCCATCACCCTCCTTTCGCCCCCTCCCCGACCAACTCCCCTCGCCTCCTTCTCTCGTTGCCCCCTCCCCACGATCCTGACCCCCTCGTCGTACGAACACCGATCTCCTTCCGCCATCCTCCCTCTGTTGACGGGCTCTCGGAAAGGCAAACGGCGAAGAATGGAACGGATCCAGGGTACGTACGAACCAAGGAACGAAAAAAAAGGAGCGCAGAGCGAACCCCATTTACGGCACAATGGGCTCCTTTGAAGCCGAAGGTAATGAAGGTTTCGGGGTGTCCGTCTCGGTCCCTCTCCCGTGCTCCCGATTCACAACCTGACCATCCCTTACCGCACGCACAGGATACCTATATACCGGGTGTGACGAGACGCTTCCTTCCCTCTCCCGACTACCGTAGCGGCGCTCTGACTTCGCCAGCTCGACGCAAATCGTTCCTTCGAATTCCGCACGCAGGGGACGAATCCCGAAGTGACGCAGACAGATCTCGATGGAACTATCGGAGGTTGTAGTTCTTGCAGAAATATTGGAGGCACGGATTTTTTCGGGCACGTCGGGGATGTTTGGGTCGTGAGAAAAACGCGTGGCGGTTCACAGTTCAACACTAGGCTCACAGGTCGCGTGCTAATATTTATCGGACGCTAGCGATTTTGGTAAATATGCTAACAATTTTGAGTATTATAAGAACAAAATTTTTGTTGGAAATTATGAGTTTTAAATAATTATTTATTACATTATATATTATTACCGCAGCGACGAAGTACTGTTGTCGCGTGAGAGGTGACTCACTGAGATTGAAGACATTCAACAAATTTACCTCTTCGAGCATATATTTTACGAAAAGAATTTTTTCAATTTAAATACAGGCATTGCATTCCCGTTATTTTCACAAAATAGCTTCGATCAGTCACTTTCAGTGCTCTGCAAACCCAGTGTGAATTATCTGAAGTTGCACAGTTTTTTCTCAGCGTGTGCCCGGTTCGAAGTGACAGAGCAACGAAATCTCCAAAGCAATCCTTCCTGAAGATAGGCCACACGAGCAACGTACCCCGACCAGACACGAGCGGCACGCAAGCTGGAAGATGATCGAGAGAGCGTTTCCATCGATCTCGGATCTTCCGGCTGGTGGCACGGTATCCTCGAAACGGTCGCGGGCATCGCGTTAACCCGGATGTCCCTCGGGACACGCGCAAAAAACGTCGGTGCAACGTCGGAACGGCCCGAAGGAGAAGAAGGAGGAGGAGGAAGCACGCGGATGTCCCTAGCGCAGAAGGATGCCTAGGTATAAGTTAGAACCAGTTCTCCGGTGGGGGGTGGGGGGGGGGGGGGGGGGAGGCAGAGGGTTGTCCGCGCGTTGCGCCAGTATGAACCCCGTTGGTATGCACTGTACGCCATAATACCCCATAAGAAATTTACCGCTCTCTAACCGATGATGGCGTGTACATACGCCGCGCCGGCCACGACTGCAGGATGAAGGGAGGACGAGCGACAGGGCGCGCAAGAGAGAGGGAGAGAGAGCAAGGGCTACGGCGAGAGACAAAGATGCCGTAGGTACGAGCTGCAACTCAGAAAAGACCGACGTTGGAAAGAGGAACGCCCGGGGAAGGGGGGAGATTGGCAAAAGGTAAACGAAAAGGGAGAGAGAAGGAGAGAGAGAGAGAGAGAAGTGGCCCTTCCTTCCGCGCACCGGGCCCCAGCAAAACGTAATTATGCTAATACGCGATTGGCTCGAAAATGTTAAATGCACGAAGCGCAGCACCGCGGGCTACCATGCCTCTCCCTCCATTGGCGATCCTTCTCTGTCCATCGTCCGGTCGTCCCTCCTTCTCCACCGACATCGTTTGCTCCTCTACTTTTGCTGCTGCTCCCTCCCCCTACGCCGGACAACCCCCTCGGAGCCCCGCGCTCCGAGCGCAGATATTTATGGAATCTTCTTCATCGCGCGTTCGCTGCATTCCGCTTTGCTCGCTCGCGTCTTGTCCCGTCTCGGCCCGACTCGTCTCGTCCCGTCCCGTCTCGTCTCGTCGCCCGTCACTCGACTCGGTTCGGTTCGGTTCGGCTCGTCTCCGGGGGGGCCCCGGGGACCGGAAACGTTTCAATCTTCATTACCGTCGATGCCAGTGCGACTCGCATCGTGCCAAATTGCGGCCAGGTTTTGTCGCGGGTTTTCGCCGCGGCGCGACGCGAGTCGATATCGCCACGACCATCTAGCAGAAATAAATCACCGTTCGAATCGGGAATCCAAGAGCTCGCGATCTGGTGGGTCGTCCGGGGGCACACGCCGATCTGAAACGGCCCTGCGATCAGGCACACGCGATTTCGTCCGAGAAATTGCAAACCGAATCGCAGAGGAACTCGCTGCCAGCAATTCCGGTAGCAGCGAAAATTCATCGACTCGGATCTGTTCTTCCGCAATTACTAAATTTACAATAAAACGTTAATGAAATCGTTTGCTATATATGTTTGAGTAATAAATATTAACGATAAATATCAAATAAATTTAATCCTGTTACAATTGCGACGAAATCTACGAAGGACAATTTGACGGTTCGCGGAATCATTAAAACTGCAACGTAACCGTAAATAGATAAATGACCTAACCGGGTGCCATCATTCACCAGAAGTTCATAAATTCGTGTTCTCGTTGGCGAAGTCGAGGCGAAGGCATTGGCGGACGGACGCCGACGATCGACAAAGAGCCGGGGGATCGATTGGTCGGGGATGGTCCCCCGAAATTCGCCGGTAGGCCTTTACGTAATAATGTAATCGGCGGCAAATGAGGAAAATTGCTATAAAATTGCAGGATCGAGGATGCGATCCAGGCGGGCCTGTCGAAGAGGGAGCGTCGAGGGGCGAGCAGCGGCCTCTTCCCCGTCGGAGCCAATGGCTGCCGCCACGTCAGCTGCCATTTCGATGGAAATGCGATGGATGTCCGCTATTTCGTATGATAAAATATCGCCGCAAAAACCGTCCGGCCGTACGGGGCCCGCCCCGGTATTCAGCGGCCGCGCAAAGAGATCCCCCCCCCCCCCGAAAACTTTCAGAAGATGTACCTTCCTCGTTGACTTTACTCCGAGAACGGTTATCAATCGTTAGCCGGGAGAAAAACGAGGCCGAAACCGCCGCCTTCTCTAATGCAATATTTATCCGGCCGTGATCCTGAAATACCCGCGCACGAACGCGCGCGGAATATTAACCCGGACACGGTCGCGCTTCGATTAATCGGGATCCCTGTTCCCCGTGTGTCGTCAATTAAACCTCCGAGGATCGGTGAAAAAAATTCTAGTCCCCGCACCTTGAGTGTGTAAATCGTCGTCCCGATTTTCTTTGCCTCTAATCGATCCGGTCGACAATGTCGAATAAAACGCCGCGGAAGCTGTGAATGTTTTCTTTACAATAGAGAATTCTGACGACGAACTCGAATCTGTGAAGAAACAAGCTAAGTAACGCGCGACTCGTCGTCGTTCATCCTCGATAGAGTTTCGACAATAGCAGCGACGGGAACGTTACCTGCTCGATTGATAAAAATTGATAGGCGACACCGGTGGGTCAATTTCCCATGGGCAGCAGAGAGAGAGAGAGAGAGAGAGAGAAAATAACAAAAACCAGGCAAAAACCGCGTATCCTGAGTGAGAAAGATGGCCGACTCGATGCAAACAACTGCGGAACAAGCAACGTGTCCGTCCGTCCGTCCGGCTGGTCGGCCATTGGACAGCTAAATGACACCACTTACGCTAGAACGCGACTCTCGAGTCGGGCCGGCAAGGTACACCATAGACGACGACAACGGGGACGGGTGGTGCCGAGCTTTCACTACAATTACGGAAAATTGCGGCTCCGCTCGTAACACTTGTTTTTCAAGCGTTACGGACGGCTTATCTACCTCGACGCCGGTAATCCTGAAGAATTGGAACGAACGGTAGAACAGGCTGGCCGCTGACGTTCGGGGTGCAATGGCAACACGATTCGCCAACACTGACGAAGAGGGGAGGGGGGAGGATATGCTGAGATGATCGTCTATCGTCGACGTCATATCTGTTTAGCGTGTGCAGCTCCGAGGAATTGGAAGAATTGAAAATTATACCATCGATCGCAGATGATTTTTGTCGTCTGTCGCGTTCCAACGGTTATTTTTAAAACTGGCACTGCGTACTTCGTTGTTGTTACGCTTATGTCCCAACCTTGAGAGTTTGATTCTTTAACACCGTTGCGAAGGAGACTATTCAATTTTAATAGATCTACGACGCTTAAACCTTCGACCATGAACAACGAGCGTTATAGTCGCGGACTAGTTGCGAACGCTAGTTCCGTACGTGCTACCACACGGACGGAGCACGTTCGTCGGGCCTTTACATTAAAATCGAATTATCGCGACGCTTATCGATCTGTAGCGTGTATCGTATACGTATGAATCACGAGCGGTGCCCCGGTCCGCGTCCAAATAAGTTCCAAGTGACGCGACGTTTAATTCGCGAGTCACGCGAGAGCGTAACCACGTCGCGATCCCAGAATAAAACAACTGTTCAATAATAAAGGGAAAATCCATTGTCGCGTTGCGCCGTCGACCCTGTGCTCGTGGCGCGCGTGTGTTCGCGTCGCCTTGTAACGGCGAGCGAGAACTCGTGTCTCCGAATTGCGAAGTAGAAGAAGAAGAAGAAGAAGAAGCGTACTCACCTTTTCGAGCTCGAGGAGGTGAAACCGGAGGACCTGGATCGCCTGGACCATCTGAAAACGAAAAAAAGAATCGAATGAAATTCGCTGGTCGGATACAAAAGGGGACAAGCCGGAGGCGAAGAGGAATCCCGAGGACGAGCGGAGAGGATTCGCTGGAAGAAACGTCGTTGGGAGTGTGTATCGGGAGGTCTTGTCATTTGTTTCGCGCCGAGTGCCGCGGCGGCGGCGGCTCGGTGCACTCCGCGGGGATTAACGGGAATTAATTATTATTGCATCTGCACGCCGCTAATTGCGTCCCCGGATTCCGTGTTCCGGCCGGAACACGATCGATGCGGCATCGATGGACCGGTTCAACGACCTCGAAACAAGCAGGAGAGAGAGAGAGAGCGCGTGCAAGGCTCGAGGCTGCCCGGTTCGAGGAAGCTGTCGTAGTCGATCGCGGAACGAACGCGTACCGAGCGCGGCGGCAGAAACGCCAGAAAACCGCGCGGTCTTCCCGCCACCTCGCCCCCCCCCCCCTCTTCTGCTTCTCGGCAGTAATTAGCGGGGCGCGACCGCCTCGTAACTTTTCCCGGAGCGTTATTTTCACGAATTCTCGCTATGTCCGCGGAATCCAGCCTCGAAGAAGTCGGCGACGCTGCCGACGCCACCCCTCTTTATTTCTCCGAATGCTATACTACACGACGTTTTTCTAAACGAGAGTCACGTTCGCTGTCGACGAGGCCAGGTATCGGACGTGCATACTCGAGCCAGGGCCATCGGCATAATTTTCCGATACGCCGTAACGCTTAAACCCACCTCGGAGAGCCCCCGCAATCTCTTGTCGATCCACCCGTGCCCCTCTCTCGCCACCCCACCCCCGGGCCGCTCCGCCCTACAACTCGACAGAGACTCGGAGGAAACCCGGCCCCCCTACTATACGGCCCCCGGTGGTAGCAGAAGCGGCGATTCAATTAGGCAAAGCGGCAATCTTAATTGTTAATTAACATTATATTTATGCAATTATGGTCCATTATGATTCCGCGCGGACGATAACGAAGCGACCGCGATGAGTGCTCCCTCAGATAGCGACTCCTCGGAACGCCCTCCGCCCTCTCTCCCTCTCTCTCTCTCTCTCTCTCTCTCTCTCTCTCTCTCTCTCTCTCTCTCTAGCTTTCTTCCTCCTCCCGCACCCTCGCTCCACCTTCGCGCGGCAGGTGAACACGCATGGAACTGGCTGGAGGTCGCTGCCAGCCGACTGACAACGAATCGAGCGCGTTTCGATACGGCACCAAGCGATAGGAACAATTTGCAATCAGCGTCTAATGGAACGGCCCCGGTTCCGCCATCTTACAACCCCGGGGGGTGGGGGAATTCGACGCAGTCTATAGTTGAAGCACGCAGAATTTTCTACCGTGTCAAGTGTCTAATATGTCTGTTACCAACACTGCGGTCCTTCGTCGAGCCGTATACATGTTGCGATGAGACTACAAGAATATCACTGGCAGCTGTGTTGCCACGAGGGAAGGCAGCACGAATTGAGGAGAAAAGTTACCCTCTCTCTGTACCACTGTCGAACTGATGCACGGCAAAGACGTCACGTGACCATGGCGTAAGTATTGGGAATAGCGTGGTGGAAGGGAAAAAGATAGAGGGGGGACACCTTCTTGAAATCTCACCACAGTACTTTTGCAACAGTAGCATTATTTGATCGTTCCCATTGTATTCGTGAATAATGTTGTGCGATACGTCAGAATAATATTAGTGTTATAATTGAACTGTTATTTTTTTTAGCAAGTTCTAAACACGTTGGATTTTAAACAAAGTCTAACAATTACGAATGTGATGCCTTTCTTTTTGGATGAAATAAAATTTGATTTGTTTGTAATCAATATTTCAGCATTAAAATCCATGCAGCCATACAAAAAAATATATATTTCCTTTTCTCTTCTACGTCTTTCGGGACGAAGACGTTCTAATCACCGTGACCGTAAAAAAAATTGCACGGCGAGGGGTTACGACCAACAAAACTCAGAGGACCGATCTCCCGCGCGACACTGGACCACGATACGTAATCGTGTACGCGCGGTCGAATAAGAAAACCTAAGGTCACATTAATCCCAGCGATGCTACACGTCGTCGATTCCGGGTTTACGAATGCCCGTTTGAGAAACGCCCCGGGAACGGGGAGGTTCAGAATAGATTTCTGGTACGCGGAACCAGGTTTCCGTCGTGGGGAAACCGCCGCAACAGAGCTATAAGAGCCTATTATCAGAATAACCGGCCGTCCACAAAGTGGATGTCAACGTTGCTCGACATCAAACGATTTCCACGCAACTATCCGGACGAACAAAGGAGAACGATATAATTAGAAACGGCTGGAAGTCGACGTGTATCGTTCGACCTGCGAGATAAAAGCGATCTGCCGGACAATAAAGAGATCGCGCGGCCTCGAGGGGCGGTGGAGTGCGGGCAGGCAGGCAGGGAGGTCGGGGGGGGGGGGGGCAGCGGATAACGAAGTGAAAAGTGCCCTGGCCGTGCTACCTCGGTTACGCGTCCCGTAAATACCGGGTTCAACTGCCGCGTTGGGGTTATAAAATCGGGAGCCAATTTGGCCCGAGCTTGAACTGCCTGTTAAACTGTTCGTCGCCGGTGATCTGCGAACGGGATCGATGGAATTGAATGGTTGTTGATCTATGCGCGGCCTCGAAGCGATAGCTGTTACACCGTTGCGTTGTCTTCGCCGCTTCTCGATCCACGCGGTATCGCGAACACTACCGCTAACATTCTTCCACGGTTCTACAACAGTCCGGATGGATCGGATATACTTCAGAAATCCTGAAATTTCATGTTTTCGAACGTCAGATAGTCGTCGAGGTTCTGCTTGACAATTGCAGGCCGATAGTCCAGCGCTCCTTAGAGTTAGCCACCTCGTGGAGCAGTAGTTCTCCGGGCACGTCGCCTTCTTGCCAACTACGGAGGGATTGTTCCTCGGTAGAACTCTACTTGCGCGAGTTCGTCGGGGACAAGTATCGTGGTGAGACTGGCAGCAGTGTTGCCAGATGAGGGGAGGGAGCAGGAATTGAGGGGTAATGTTACCCTCTCTCTGCCAGTACTGAACGCATGCTCGACTGCACAAAGGACGGTGCCTGGTTCTGAGGGGTTGAAGCGAAAGACGGAAGGGGAGTCGACCTTCAAAACGTCCTTCAGCGGTTACAGTTTAGCCATTTTGGTAGGCAAACCTACTAAGTGAAATTTGCACTCTGAATTATTTTTCAATTTTGCTACCAGCAGCTCCCAACTGTTTTTATTTGAAATTTACTTTAAAGGACAGTTCCTTTACTGTTATTTATTTTTAACATTTTTTATTTTTCTATTGGTTTGAACGTTACAAAATGTCGAGATAAAAACTGATGTCGAGTCACACTCGACATAGGAGTGCAAAGGGTTAAAGGTCGACTCGCCTTCCGTCTTTCGCTTCAACCCCACGCATCTATAACTTTATGGATTACATGGCTCATTATAAACCACTCTATGCGCCGTCCTTTAGGTCCATGCCAGTGTCGCCAGATGAAGCCAAAACGGTCGTCACGTACTCTCCTACTTTTCCCCCTCCACTATAGTACATACCTGTATCCCCCTCGATTGCTTCAATCTGGCGACACTGATCCATACACGACACAGACGAAACGCGTCACGTGACCGAGCCGCGACGTAGGCGTGGGGAATAACGTCGTGGAGGGGAGAACGGTAGAGCGAGGACACAAGTCTTGCTCCCGGGGACCTTCTTGTCATCGCGTCGCAGTATGTAGTGGCAGAGTTCCCACCAGCCACGATTTTTCGATTGAGTAATTAATGTTCACGTTCGAGGGATTCCACGGTTCGAATTTGCAGTTGGCCACTCGGCCGGAGACGCGATTTCCGTTCGTTTCCGCGGGTTTCTGGGACGCGGCGGAGGCGTCGGATCGGGTCTTCGACACTTCGCCGTGGCCGGCGCGGACGTCCTCGCCGGTCGAAAGAAGGGCGGCGATGTCGAAGGAACAAGGTAAAAAAAAGAAAAGGCGCAGGCACGCCGCTACGAAGCGAGAAGAAAGAGAAAAAGAAGATGCTATCGGGCCAGTAACGAACACACAACACGCAGCCCCCGAGTGCTCGTTGACGAGATGGTGCGAGAGTCGATTCGCCACTATGCGACTCGACGCGACGCGACGTGTTTCTCTGCTCTCGTTCGCCGGCCTCCGCGCACAATGTGTCCTCTATATCCCGACGGTTTTGTTGCTCCGTCCAGCCGCCTGCTGCTCCGTTTCTCTCTCTCTCTCTCTCTCTATCTCTCTCTCTTTCCTTCGCTCCGTCTCGACCCGGCCCGTTATCTACTCCGGCCTACTCGATCCCCGCATTTCCTTCTCAGTTTTATTGCCGCGGATTGCTAATCGAATGCAATCGCGGATGCAACCGCAACATGTTCCCCAGTGTCCTCCATACGGACGCTTTTCGCCAGCTTCGACTGCTACAGGCTCGCTAACCTACAAACGGCCCACGGTATTCCAATACGTACCACCTAACACCGTCTTTTTATCAACATTCTCGGAAACATGATCAACCCCCACGGTTTACGACTCCCTTTGCAACTACGTCTATAAAATTCGCTTCATCGTTCGCGCTATCTTTAGTAGGTAACATTCGAAGCAACTCCATCGATATCAAATGGCATCTTAGAGCTGTGCTTGCGTTCTAGTCTTTCGATGACTCGATACAAAATCGCACCTTGTTTCCCCAGCTTCGTGCTAAACCGAGCCGACCCAAAAGCGATTGAAACGTTTCAGCTTATGAAAATAACAATTTATTCCAATATGCGGTGGGATAAAAAAATTTGTCGAATCAATTTCCATGCAAGCAACTTCGTCGTTTCAATAATTGCAAAATGAAGAATATAAAACTGGTCATTTCACCGGCAGTTGTGGGTTCAGTGTTGCAATCGCTGCGATGGAAAGACACTAAGGACATTCGCGAAACACACTATTTATGCAGAATCGGTGTGAAATATGTGATACCAGTAATACCAAAATTATCAGAGGCAGAGGGGGACGACAATTTCAATGGATCTTATTCCGAGTATTATATATACGTTCTAGATCCCGTATCTGCGGGACCGATACATTGCATTTCGCGGTAGCTCTAAGTTTCCAAATCAAAGATACAGCCGCGGCCCTTTGATTCCGCATGCCGACAACGAGCGACTCGATTTTCAAATGTTTTGATAAATTCGGTCAGTCGATGCATAGTGTTCGAAGAGAAAGAGAGAGGGAGAGAGAGAGAATCGTGTAAATTTCGTTTAACCCGTTGCACTACTGTTTATTTTGTGATTACATCGATTACAAATTCTTGATCGTCCAGAATTTCATAGAGAACGATGAAACTTTATATTTATCGTATTCTTCTAAAAGCCTATATGTCGACTACAACCAAATAGAATATTATTTCGTTTTAAAGAAGAAACAATTCATCACGAATCTTACTAGATATTGTAGGGCAAGGGGTTAAACAAAACGTATGCCTTTTCGTTACGTCTAAACCACCTTGCTTCCCCAAAAAAAAACCAACAGATCTCGAGTTCTCCGGCGACAAAGATGGTCGCCGGCGGTATCGGTTGCACCCGAAGACAGTAGTTTCCTGGTCGTCGACGAGCATTCCCGAGGAGCGGCGTAAAGAGAGCGGGGAACAATATCTCCTCTATGCTCTCACGGAGTGGCTCGAGGCTGATCGCGGGCGCGTATGTATGTATGTATCTGCTCGGCGGAGTTTGCTCGCGCTCGCTATATCGCTCGCGGGCCCCGCTCGATCTCTCGGGGCAGCGCAACGAGGTTTTGCCGCGATCGCTCATCACATGATATTAATTAGGCTTGCGAGCGATGCAGCCGGTTCGCCCTCGCCGCGTCGGCCGCGGAGGAAGAGAAAAACTGCGAAACGCGCGAAGAAACGGGGAGATGGTGTTATTTATAAGCTGACGGGGCAGGGACGACGCGGTCGGAAGCGACGCCCGATGACGGAGCGGCTGCTCTGCCCCGCGCACACCGCTCGGATCCGCTCCGATCCTCTCCGTCCCTTTTCCGCTCGGCAAACGCGCGCGAGCGTCAACGCACCGTGAACTCGATCCGAGCGGTGCCCGCGTATTCGATGCGTGCCCGAGATATGGGATGCGCGCGTACGCGCGTAAATGAGCGGCATGTCGGGGGCCCCGGCGATTCACGGGCACTGATTTCGCCCGTTTTTGCCCGCCTTCCTGTCTCGCTCCTGTCTCGCCCCTGTCTCTCGCGATGCCGATGCTCCCTGCCTCTTCATTCAGCCCCCCTCCCGACACGCTGCCGGTTCCTCTTCGAGCACGCATACCCCTTCGGAGAAGTTCGAACGCCTCGGATCAGCCAGCATTCTTCGACGCCTCGCGAGTCCGCGTCCGATCCACGGCCTGCCGGTGTTTAGTCGAGATCCGCGGCACCGGGGAGTTGACACCCGAGCGCGGAGAAACATTTTTACTACGAATCGTTGGAAGTGTCTGAAGAGTATACTCTGGATCTCGAATTCAGCAGTTCAGGCTTTGAAACGAGAAAACTAGTCCAGAATTATTTCTTAAAGTATGATTTCGTTTACGTTATATTGTATTTCACAAAATCGCAAGATACGAGACAGAAATTCAAAACGGTCGACTCGTACAACGACAGAGACACAAGTAGACAAGAGTAAGTTTTCTCAACGATGCACACAAACGATTCTTCGTGCGTACTCGCCAAGAGCAGTGTATCGGTAACAGGGCACGATCGCACGACTCGCTTTTCTATTCGGCGGGCGAACGTGAACGAGGTGGATAAACAATAATAGCCGTTCGCAAGAAAAGGCGCGTACAGCTGTTGTATATTTCAGCGGCAAAACGTCGCAATCAGGCGATGAATCGCTTATGAACATCGCTAAGTTCCTCTCGGACAGAAAGTTGGCCTCCGCCCAGCCGGTCGTTTCATAAGAAGACACGCTGCCGATCAATCTTCGCGCGTGAATTATGCCGTTCACGATAAAAAAGAGCCGCGGGCAACAATGCGAGGTTAATAAACCCTCGTTACGTTTAGCTCGCATCGGTTTTCGACGTCGACGCCGCGCCGTAAACCGCGTTGGTCGCATCGTTTCCTCTTGTAAACGTTCGATCTCTACGGCGCGATGGCGGGAGTTCTCGATACGCGAGTTCCTGCGCCGCGACGCGATTCAATTAGCGGCGCCCGATGGCTCGTTGATCGGTAACAATTATTAAATCATCGGAGCGCTCCTTTCGCCCGAGACGACAGTGTCCGCGGCTCGACAGGAGGCGGCCGCCGTAATTTATTTCGCTTCTTTCGCCTGGCTCGCCGGTTATCCATATTTCTATTTAGTATCGCATCGGTTCGCGCCGCGTCCCCGGGAGATTTACGACGTCGTAGATCCTCGCTCGGCTGGAAATTCCGCTGGATATCCGCGCACGAGTCGATTTCTTTTCCATCGACCGCCACGATCCGCGTGCTTCTTTATTTCTATCCGTTAACCGGCACAAGCCCGTCGAATACGAAAGAAAGTGGTACGTTCGGCGAGATCAGCCACGAGAGGAGCGAGATTCGCGTATAGAAAAGAATTTCTGGTACGTTTGTTGTTCGATGCGCGCGTCCTGTCGTTACGGTTCGGTTTTAGGCCCGCGACACACATCCGTTTTTCTAACGTGCGGCGACCATGCGGCAGAATAACGGTCGTGTACAACAGCTGATATACGGTAATGTAAAAACGATCGTATGTACGATTGCGGCGATGTAAAATCGACGTGCGACGCCGTAATTAAGGTTCAAACAAATTTGCAGCGTCTAATTGAATCCATCGTATTTCAGATCGCCATTCCGGTACCGGACGGTCGCCGCACGTTAAAAGAACGGATGTGTGTAGCGAGCTTTAACGACGCCCCGATTCGCCGCGCGAGCGCTTCTCTTCGTCTCCGTGCACGCGCGACGGAAACAAAACGCGCGGCCGGTCTCGCGCGGTTTGTCGGACACGCTCGAAGATGACGAACCTCGTTGGCGCAGATTAACGAGCGTCGTTGTCGCGATACGTAATTTACGGTCGTCTCCCGGGACGTGTTTTAATTAGATTGACGCGTCGCGCGAGTAATTTGTAGCGCGACACCGCGCGGCGAAGTTGATAGCACGCTGCAAGATTTTCGGTGCGGTGCCGCGCAGTTTCGTCGGACGGTGAAACGCGGCCGGTTTTTCGAAGCCTGATTAGGTATTAATCTAATTTACCGGCGGCGGAATAGCAATTAAAAGCGGCCTGCGTATTTACGAGGAACGACGATGCATTCCCGTTAATTGGGAGTTCCGATCGAAGAGAACGCACGGCCGACTTCTTGCTCGACGCGTCCGCGAAAATCACCGAGCGTACACCGGCGAGGGACACACTTGGCCGAAACTCCCTCCCCTAATTACTTCGAACGGAGTGTCTAATTCTGATGGCTCGCGATCCGTCTCGTTCTCTTTAATTCGAACAAATTACTTGGCATTGAATAAGTGCCACTGTCCGCCAGATGCTTTTCGAGCGGACACGTTCCACGTCCAACGCTGAAACCGTCGTATTCCCTCTCTCTTCGCGTCACAGCATTTTTAACGATCTCTCGCGACGGACAGCCCCGATTAATCTTACATTTCATATCTGGACCGCGGACCCTTAGGCGACGGATAAAATTGTTGCGTTGATCTGCAAGACAGACATGGGGTTCGAACAGAAATTTCATCCCTCTTTCAATCGTCTTTTCTAATGTTAACGCAATCAGTGTATGTATTCAGTGAAAAATGTTGAAAACAAGAACTACTTGAAGAATATTTTTGATTTTTCAGGACGGTAGGTAGATCAAGAAATCTGATTGAATATTGTACAGAAATTGTCTGTAAATAAAAATAATAAAACTTTCCAATTTTATTTTTTTCTGAAGTACACTACTGTGCAAAAGAAAGAAACACCCAGTATAAATTATAAGATATAACGATAAACAATATCTGTACGTAGAAATTGTACTGTACAACGATTGATTAATTGCATTTATTGGATAATCCGCGATAACAAATATTCTCAGATCTATTCAATTAAACAGCGGAGCTTACTGTGTTCTTATTTGATTTTTCAAGCTTCTCGATTAAATATGGTCGGGTGCTTCTCTCTTTAGCACAGTAGTGTACATCACAGATATCATCCCTAAAAGAATTCGGTAACTTATCCTGTATGTTTTCATTAGTCTGGGGTGGGGTACAATGGGAGGATCGCCGTTCCGAATCGTCGAGCTCCGGAGACCGAACGTTTCGTATCAGTAGGCCGCGAGATACGACGTTATCGCGGTCCGGCTAGAAGCCGCCGAAACTGGAGGACGAATCGCGTGACACTCGGTAGCCAGCAGCATCCCGCAACACCGAGCTACAACCTCCTCCGTAGTACGTGTGCACGAGCGGCGACTCTAATGAATGGTCGTTAATTGTATCAATTATTAACGAGGGACATCGCGCGGACGTCGCGACCACTCTTATCGATGTCCAGTGATTTACGAGCCGAGGAACCATCGGTCCCTTCTCCCCTCTTCCTCCTGCTCCTTGCACGAGCTCTCCTTTCTCGTCCGAACGATTCCCGAGACTCCTCTCTCGCCGAATCGCGGCCGCTCGACGTCCGACCGCTTCATTATCGGCGTCGCCTCGTCGTGTCGAAAATACCGCGCGACGCGACGCCTCGCCACCGGCGTCGTCCTCGCCTCCGCGGTAATTAATTTCCAACCACCGATCCCCCGAACCACTGTCACGATCGCGTCTGACTTATTCATTGCCCGTTTGCTCTCGGACGTACAGCGGCTCGCGAAAGTGTTCCAACGTCCTTTGAAACAGCGTGCAATTTTTCAAACTTGGAAAACAGCTGACCTTTTTTCTAGTCGTTAGATGCATTGCTTTGCTAAATCAAATAATTTTGAGAAAATTCAAATTTGTAGAAATCACGTGAGAAAATGGCACTTTTCCAAACTTCCGCAAACAAAGTTCAAAATGTGCGTTCTGTTCTATGTTCGCAAAAGGTGTAGAAAAAATTCTGCGATACGCATTGAAGTCCCTATTTCACTAATCGCTGGACCCGTCGAATTCTGAATCCCTTGCCCTTGATTTATTTTACGGTTTCGGTGATTAGAACTTTTTTTTAGTTGGTAATTTCCTGAAAACGGAGAACATTCATGTCTGTTGTATGCCTATAGCTGTATATTAACAAAACATAGAATCTTATTTCGGTTTAAAGGAAATGAATAACATACATACAGTGACTCACATTAATATTTGGACGCTCTTAAAAAAACGATAACTCTTTTTACATGCGTACGATTTGAACATTTTCTAGAAGTTATAGCAATTATGTGAATTGGTCAGAATTGTAGGGAAAATACTAAAAATTGCATTTTAGAACTTTTTTATGTGGGTCCATATTGAAAATTTATAGATCACGTTTTGTAGATCTGTGTCAATTATACGCATTGTGAAAGTTTGATCGCAATTGGTTGATGAGGGAAAAAACAACAGGCATTGAAAGATGCAAGAATCCTTGAATTTATTGCGGCTAGAGACCGAAAATCGTGAAAAATTGCAATTTTCACCATGTTTAAACGTTCGTAGCTCATTGCAACGTTGACCGATTTCGATGAAATTTTCAGAATATTTTTAATTGGTGCAGATCTACGAAACGTGTTCTCTGTCGTAAAATAGTTGCAAAAACTTTTAGTATTTTCTCTGCAATTCCGACCAATTGCAATTTTTTCAAAGATTCTTTTCACGTTACGTAACAAACCAATTGTTCTAACTTCTCAAAACAATCCAAGTCGTACGGTCCATTATTTTAAAAGTTATCGTCTTGTATCGTCGATAATGATAATTTACCGTCGACTCGGTGCAGAAGATTCATCACGTGCCTGGCACGATATCGTAAGGCAAGGGGTTGAACGGTTAATGGCAAGCAATCAATATTCTACAAAAATTCTAGTCTGAAATTTCGCACCGGGCGAAAACGTCCAACGAGGGTCGAATTGCCGAAAATCATGCTTCGAAATAAACAGAAAACATACATATACGCAAATAGTTCCCGACGGCGCGGCGCCCCGTGAAATTCGCCGACTCGGAGTGTCGACACTCGCAGGCAGGAGCGTCGTTTCTGCGGGTGACATTTAATAAACAATTAAGAAGAGGTTCGCGAATGGAAAAGCCAGCGTCGTCTGAGGAGGGGGAGGAGGAGGAGAACGGACGGACGAAATAGGTGGAGCCGTTGGCAGGACAAATGGCCGTTTCGAGTGCCGGAGCAACGATGGTACTTTCCCGTTGGAACGAAGGGACATCGCTTTCCTCTGTGTATACAGAAGAAAAAGGTTGAAGAACCCGCTGGTACACGGTAGCTGAGAGCGTTGTGCAAGCAAAGGGACGGTTTATCTACGACCCTCCGGCACGTTCGCCAGCGGCAAGACACTCGAGGCGACAATATTTAAATATTGTTAAGCTGCGCGATACTCTCCCTCTTTCTCTCTCTCTATCCGTTTCTCTCTCCGGCGTCGACAAACATCGGCGCCGGCACTCCTCTCGCCGATTTCACGGCGCTGCCACGGCCCGGTGTCGAATATCGATGCCGCGTTTTCGTTTGACCGAGGACGTGTTCCGCACTCGAGCGCCTCCCGCCCTCCGCCTCCCGACGAAACAACGACTCGCCGTGTAGGAAAACAAACCGAACAAACTTTGGCAAACAGCGTGAAACGATCGAGGAGCGCATCGAGCCACGGCTGAATTCTTGTATTATTCTCTTCTTTTTTTTTCCTTATCCGTTCGTCGGACGAGAACTCAGACTGCGCCCGGCGGCTACTCTCGTCGCAGTTACGTTCTCGTAGATTATTTGATCCAAGCCGTTTCCCGTCGGCAACGAGACGCGTCGCGCGGCGAATTAAAAGAAAAGTTTCATTGACGCTCGTCTAAAGTTTTCCCTTCGGTTAATGCGCGTTCGCGCATATGTTGCGCGTGCATTTCGCAGTCGGTTAACAGACTACGCGCGGCGGATCTCCTCCGCGCGTTTATCGCCCATGAACGTTTTCAGGGAACCGTGAGGTACAAGGCTGGAATAAAATATCACACTCGTTTGAGTTACCGGTGATTTACGGTGCCATTACGGCGGCGGCGTATAAAAACCACCGCTCTTTCGAAATTAAAAAGCAGCAAGCCGGAGAGATTCGAACCGTTTCTATAGCGTTGATCTCGACGGAGCGTTCGGAAGAAAAAATCAAATCCTCCGCGAATATATTACGAATGCCATCGAAGGGACGTGGAAGACGTTTCGCGGCGTTCCGGAAAACTCGAAAGAGGCGGCGGTTGTAGAGCACGTTCGGTTTAACGGTGGCGGTTTATAAGCACCCTCGGAATCTAAGGGGTTAATAAAGCGACGTTGATAACTCATTAAACGTTTATACGTGCAGCGGTAGTTTTGCTGGCATTTTATCGCGATCAACCGACGACGGATAGCGCGACCGGACTCCATCTTGACCCGGAGCCAACCCCCTCTCTCTCTGTCCCCCTATTCTCTAGCCCTCTGATCGCTCCAACCCTTGCTCCAATTTTTATTGCGAACATAAAAAAAGTTTATGTACCGTGACAACAATTCTTGATTTTTCGTAGAAAAAAGACTTTTCATGACAAGTTCACCTTTGCGAGTCTTCGACGCGTCCACCAACGCGGAGAAGAAGCTAACGACAATGCACTTTTTAAATTTCATCGTTGTTGTTAATCAACGAAGTTCAAAAGTGGTGATTTCAAGTGGACCACCCTGTATACAAAAATATGTGTCTCCGCCGGTGAATAGGAGGCACGAACTTGTAGATGCCTATACATATAGCCCACTACCTGACGTCCCTACGCGTTACAAGTATTTCGCAACAGCTCGCTCGACGAAGAAAACAAACCAGGCTATCGAGTGTAACTGGAACGGAGCGATGCGGTCACGATGTCCCGCTGTCCCTACAGGACCTATAATCCCTATTACGCTAACGTTAAGAGCAGGCTCTCGGAGATCTCCCGCTGCCCCTCTGTCGAAATTTCTGCCGCCAAATCGTCGACAAAGAATACGAAACCGAAAAAATTGCGCCACAGCTATGGCTGCGGCAAAATGGTCGAAGGAGGCGAGTTACTGTGAAAACTTTGAATTTTCCTTGCGAGAAACTTATATACAGGGTGTAAATTCTGCACCCTCGGTTGTAAGTAAGGAAGGTGTCGCAAAATTGACTTTGACCTTGAATTTTAAGGTCAGAATGCCAACAATTTTTTGTTCAGTTGCGACCCATGGTTCCTTCTGCGCTTTTGACCCTCGCGACAAGTAAAACACAAATAAAAAAAAATTGTCGACCTTTTGACCTTAAAATTCAAGGTCCAGATCAATTTTGCGGCACCTTAGTTCAATTTCAACCGATAGCGATGTATAATTTCGGTAGCTAAAAACGGTAGCAGCGACGTATAAATTCTTTACACCCTGTACAACGAATAGCAAAATTCCGAAATTCGTTATTACCCAGCATAGCGGTCGCGCCGGTCTAAATGTTGATGGTTCGAGAAACCATGGATGGCGAAAAGGACAACGTCCGCGCGACCGTAAGAGCTTCGCGAGGGTTCGCGCGCGTACCGAAGTACGTATTAAGATGATAGTGCGGGCTGGCACGGGCCATCGAAACGGTGGACCGCGCCGTCTTAATAGCCGGAGATTTATAGTCCCGACGAGTCGACGCAACGTCACCGGCAACCGAGTAGAGCGAGAGAAACACGGGAGTGAGAAACGGTGGAAAAAGATGGAGACACAGCTCTAGAGCCCACCGTAACCTAACCCAACCGAGAGTAGAAAGAACGACTGCGAGCTGTAGGTATGTATATATGTATATGCATGGATATCGTGTGCGCGTTTGTGTAGGTATAGGAACGAGAAACGCGGGGCAGAAACACGAGGAGGTCCGACGCGACGCGACGCGACGGGGAGGACGGGGAAAGGACTTGCACCACCGCAACGGTCCCAAACAGAGACGGACAGAAGAAAGCGGAGACAAGGAAAAAGGAGAAAATCGAGGAAAGGGAGGAAAGAAGTTATCGCGCCTATACCCTCTCTGGGTGGTCCGGCGAGGGAGAACGGGGGACTCGGCCGAGAAAGAATTTTAATTTGGCAGAATTGAAATCGGAGATGATCGGAAATGGCCGACTGAACCACGCCGTTCGCTTTAATCATTTTTCCTGTTAACGCAAACATTGCCCCGAGAGACAGATTTCCCCGAACTCCTCGAGGCCGGAGCTTTCTGTGCTACACGCGGCAGTCGGTAAATAACAGGCAACCCCCCGTACTCGTTAAACTAGTATCGATGGGTCCACTAAAAAGTCACGGAGAAATTGTAAATATACAAGTAGCAAATAATGTTTTGCGCTCGAAAATAATTAGAAGTTTTTTTTTATAGAATCGCCCACTTTTCAGCTGTACCACCCCTTATCGAATTTTCCTTTAACGCATCTCTGCAATATTAATTTTTATTTGAAATTTCGAAAGGTGTCTATCAAATATTTCCGTATACGATTTTTCTTCATTTCATGTGTAACACTGAAATATTTATTATCAAATTAATTAAATATGATCTGTAATAATGATGAATGTTAGTGTCGCCATTTCGAAGCTAATTTGTGTATAGAAAATATTTGCAAGTTGCAAACAGTACGATTGGTTGTGAGTCAGCAGGCACTAAATATAGGAATGAATAATTCGAATAATAAGCGAGCATAACTGAATAGAAAATACAGAGATACGCAGTACGTAATAATTTGAATTATCGGTCGAGTTCGCGGCTCGAAACGAAATCGAAAACTCCCGGCGAAAAGCGCGCACAGCGATCCGCGGGCCGGTAGAGGTAATCGTCTGCTCGGGCTACCGTTTTTTCGTCGATTCCGCAAATTTTCAATTTCCCATTCGTACAGATTAGAGCGGCGAGATACGCGGCGTGTGCGCGCGCGCGTTCGCGCGGCTCTCGGGCGTTTACTCGTCCAGCCGGGCAATTACGTTAATCGGCGCTTGATTTACGATAACCGTGCCGGAATATGTGTAACGAGCCACGCGCGGTCGCCGCTCGGACGGCGAGAGAACACCTGCGTTTTTCGAAATATTTTTGGCCGCATTAACGGGCTTAACGAGGGCCGACGACAACCCGAAAAAGAAGAACCACGACCGACAAAACCACGGGGCGAGCCCCCGTTCCGTCTTTGTTTTTCGTCGTGGCGCTTTTTAGGAATGCGTCGCGCGAACGTCAAGGGAAACGCGACTCGTCGTCCACGGTCTCCGTATCAATTTTCTTTCGCGCATTTTTCTCGCTCATTTATTGCCACGTTTAACAGTAATCCTGTTTCGAAAAAAACGTTTCGACTTTATAAAAATCACGAGGCTCCGTTTATTCAGATTTTGTGCAATCTTTATTCCTCGTGCAATTTATGTAAGCAACTGTTTCGATAGTTGCAAAATGAAATATAGAAAACCGATCGTTTGACTGGTAGGTTTAGTGTTAATAGTTTCTTGAAAATTGTACGTCGAGGTGAATGTTTACTAAACCGCTTTTCCCGAAAATGCTCGATTCTAGCCAAGATTACGTGAAAGAGTTAGTCGTCCGTTCGCACATTCGTAATACACATGAGTTTCCTTCAAGATAAATATCACTTTTCAGCGAATTTTAGTAAAAGTACCGTTCGTTTCTATTTTCTTGATCAGTTAAAAAAAAAATGATTAGCATATAAGAGAAATCCGGTTATGCGAAAATAGTAGTCGCAGTATCTTCGACGAGTTATATTTATGTTACGCGCGTTTTCGATAAATACCTTCGATGCTAATTCAGACTAGTTTTTGTAAGAATGCAGATCCAATAAGTAAATAAGATGAAGCTTGTTTACCGTGCGCACGGGCACGCGTTTTTTTATAGATGCTCGCGTTATGTAACAGTGTTAACATTTACGGGACCCGTGAAAAAGACGGGTTTATTCAGCGTCGACAGACGTTGTTATTGTATCCGTATGCGTATGTCAGAAGGGTTTAAGTGCTTGCACATAAAAAAAAGAATAACATTCTTAACTTAAGAATATCGAGAAGGCGATCTTTAAATTATAAAAACAAAACGGCTGAAAACGTCAGACACGGAAATCGTGAGAAGCGTGCGCGACGGTGTCGGATGTCCCAGAAAAGCGTCCTCCGATCGTGGAAAACGATCTAGCACGGCGATCCCGTTCGAGTCCGCGCAACGTCCATCGTTTTTCTCGCGTTTCTCTTTTTCCTCGTGTGGTCGCGGTTGCGGAAAAACGGCGGTGCTCGTTCGTGCTCGGGAGATTTGCATTCGTCTAAGGCCGAGGAGCGCATTTTTCACGGCTGCGGCGCGGCGCGGTGGCGCGATGCACACCGGGAATTCATTTTTCAACGTCACCAATGGGACGAAGGTAAACAACGCGCGGAAAAATATGTCGGCGAGCAAATCGGGCCCGTGATCGCTTATCTGCCGTTATCAAGCGGCTGCGCTGCGTGCACGATCGACCGGGAATTTAATCAACGGCGCGGCGCGGCAGCAGCCACGCTCGCGTCGAAATTAGACGAGTCCGACTTGAAATGGCTCGAACAGGGGAAGTCTCGCCGCGATGGGATCGGCAACGAAAATACACTTGGAATAATTAAACGAGAAAGCTGTTATTAGTCGCGCGGAACAACCTCGACGAAACTCTCGACGCCTCGCGGCGTACGATCCGCCAGTGTTTACAGGTATCCGTTAATCTCCACTAGAATAGAGTGACACGGAGACGAAATTACTTTGTTAACCCATTGCACTCTGAAGTATTTATCAATTTTGCTACCAGCACCTCCCAACTGTTTTTATTGGTAATTTACTTTAAAGGACAGTTCCTTCACTGCTACTTATTTTTAACAATTTTTCTATTGGTTTGAACGTGACAAAATGTCGAGTGGGACTCGACAAAGGAGCTCCCGAGATAAAAACTTATGTCGAGTCACATAGGAGTGCAAAGGGTTAAAGCGATCGACTGGTGCTCTAAACTCCTATAGCTTAATGTTTAAATATTTTTAATTATTTCATGTTCGAGTGAACGCGAGTTTGCAAGATGGTGAATTTAATCTGTTAGGAGGATGAATTTGCGCAAGGGTTCAGTTCGCAGAGGAGGAGGGAAAGGAAGATCTGCTGGATCCCGCGCGGTCCGAGCGTCTTGGCAACATGGAGAACGGAGGAGGCATCTTGCGTCACAAAGTTGCGAGAAGCCCCGTTCCTCGTCGCCAAGAAGACCGGTATAATGGACCACCAGCGTGGAAGCGTTCGCCAGGCCCTCGGTTACGTTATACTTTACACATGCTTCTCCCGCCTCGTCCCGGGGATGCTTCTTTTTCTCTCTACTTGTGGAAGAGTCCCCGGGACCAGGGCGCCTCCTACGATCCCGCGGACGGTTCTTTTATTTCTAAGTCGCGAGCGCAAAATGCGACGCGTGGGCGCGAAGATTTTCGGCGGAGGTGGCGCGGAAGCGTCGCAAAGTCGAACATAAAAGAGGAGACGCCATAGGCGTGGTTCGGTCGAATTCGCTGGCGTAACAGCGTTGTCGATAGCGTCTAATTTCTCCCACGGTCGTAACGAGACGGCGGACGACTTTGTAAATTTACGATCGCGGACGCTAATTTATAGAAAATAGAACCGGTCGGAATTTTAGTGGCCCATATCGAAAGTTTTATCGCGATCGTTCCCATATACATAAAACGGTGAACTGCATGGAAATCTTTGGTTTACTGCGTCTCGCCGCGGAGACGCGACTCCATAAACTTTCACAAATCTAAACACAACCGGCTGAAGAGCCGTTCGAGGAACCGAGTGGAAACGCGGAGATTCCGAGGAAAGTGATCGTCGATTACCGGTAATAACGGAGAATACGCGATTAATCCGGCGGATCGATACGCGCGGAGAAAGGGCGCGGGATGCATTAAACATTCCCTCAATTATTCGTCGAACGCAAACGAACGATGGTTTCCGGCCTGGATCTTTTATGCATACCGCCCGCTACCGTCGGATTTATCAATTAATCAAGCGCTGTATCGATCCTCCGCTTATTAATCGAGGCTTCGTTCACGACGGAAGATCAAACTTGCATACGGAATTTCCGGATTCGATGTCGGAAGTCCTCGGAAACTTTCGAAACGGTGGACTTCGGTATAAATTTATAAGATTTATTTGCGAAACCCCGTAAAAACTTCCCTCTGCTTACATTTTTGCGAGGACAGTGTTGCATTCTTGTAGAAAGTTACTTTAACATGTTCACCGCGGCACCGACAACCATAAAAATACCGTAAAACCGCTATAGTTTATTCAATGGAGCACGCACTGAAAAGCCGAGATTTAGTATGGCCATTTCGCGTTCCTGTCAAATTTGATAATCGTCGAATCGGAAGCAGTTATTAGAGTGAGGATTTTTGTGCATTTATGGAGAAATTGGGTGAAATATAAAATGCTAAAAGATGATGCAATTTTTATTTTACTCCGGCTTCTCACAATCAATACAGAGCATTTTTATTTTGCGTCTATCATCCGCAGTCTAGTAATTGTACAGTCGTGTTGGATGGATAGCTTCGATTTCAAACAATTTTTGGGGTCGTCGAATTTTTATTTCAGATTATGGTACACTCCGTGTTAACATTTTCTTTGCATTTGATTTATCCACAAGTTGAATTTCAGACAACTTCGTTTCATTTAAACAACAAAAATAAAGAATTAATCGATGTTCTGACCCATTTACACGAGCCAGTTCCCGTAGAAACGACACGATCCAGGAAACTCGGTTGACGACCTAATAATCGGCGCACGGCGTTGGGCCAGGGGGGCCCAGCGAGCGGGAGCGAGAGAGAAGGTTCGATCGGGAGGGCAGGAAATACTAGAAGCCTCTTTTTCACCGGCGAGTAAAGCTATACCCTCTCGTTTTGTTGCGTATCTGCTCCATTTCCATGAATAAACTCGGTGTCCCGGCGCGGCCGGTGGAGTGCTCGTTGCAACCTTGCGTCGAACAGCGAGGGCCCCAATAAAACCCACAAGACGGATCCTGCTCTCTCGGAGCCGGTATACCCGGAACGCAGCCCCGGTATATGTATAGTAACGGTACCCTGGAAGCCAAGGATACCCGAAGAAAGCCGCGCCACGGAGAGAGGATCTCTGCGAACGAAACCTTTTCTCTCTGGCCCCGGCTCCCCGTGCCCCACTGTCAGCTCCGTGTGCCACCGTAGCCCCCTGCCAACCCCCTTTTCGCATCGCGTGTTCTACTCGGTGTGCACGCGTGTCGCCTCTCGTACACGTACGACGCGCGATTAGCGCGACCATGTTTGCGCGCGGGTTCCCAGGCCTGGACTCGTTCACGGCGAATTATCCGGCCGATTATTGCAATTTTGTTGCAAACCCTCTCGACTCGTTCCTCGAAAACCTGGCTCTCTCTCTCTCTCTCTCTCTCTCTCTCTCTCTTTCTCTCCCTCCCCGGAGATTATTATACGCTCGCGGCATAGGTATATTTGCGCGCAGAGCGATTTCCGTGACGACTCTCTCCCTCTCCCTCTCTCTCTCTCCTCCGCCTCGTCCTCCTGCACCCAGACCAACCGGACTCGTCGATCGTCGAACGATCGAGACGCCACGCCGCGCACCGGGACTACCGTGATCCACGTGATTGCGCGTTCTAACGAGGGCGTAAAACCCCGTAACGAGCTTCGTGACAGAACGACCAGTTGCAGTGCCGCGACTTACGGGAATTCTGGGTAAACTCCGCGGAGGTTCACGTGCGGAAAATTGACGTCGACCGCAGACGGAATTCCAGAGAACTCCGAACCGTTCAACGATCGACGTAAATTGCGAATTCGGACTTCTCACTTTGCCCATTCCATTCGTCCGGAACGGCGAAGATGCGGGGACGGCGGGGGAAGTTAATTTTTCTGCAATTTTTGTTTCTCTTTTTTAATACGTAGAAAATCAGTTATAAACTTGATGAAACGTAACATGTCAGAGCTTTAACGTTTTGATAACTTAATCCACTGTACGCGTACTCGAGGTTGCAAGGATCCGCGAGGCCTTGAATCGCTTCTCGATAATGCGAAGTTGGGGCTTCTTAGTAGTCAGAATCGCTAGATAAAAGATCAATCTAGCGCGCAAGTGACCCAAAGCGGCCCAGTTTTGCAATTTCGAGGCGTAAATTGCATTATTCGACGAATTGCATTACACGATGATCAGAACACACCCTTAATACCTTTATAAATTACATATCCTCGCGGAACGGCGGTTGCAAAGGCACTGGTCCTTCAATTTAGAAAGATGCGCGCGCAAAGCGCTAATCGATCCAACGCTTTTAAAACTATTTTCACCGGTAAAGAAGATTCACTTTTCACGACTCGACTGGACGATTTCAACGCCATAATGAAAGAGTGGAACGCCAGTGACAAGTCTATACCTATCCGAACAAATGAATGGTGTCCATTTTCGATGCAGAAAAGAAGTATAAATACTCCTGTGCCCCCATCTCGCACATTCACCGAAGACGATTCATTCGCGACATCCAAATGAATAAATTAATACATCCAAAACGAACAAGTGTAAATTCGTCTTAAGTCATCGTACTGCAGCTTCTGTTCCAAAAAAAATCGTGCAACGACCTCTTCGGGGGTAGTCAAAGAGTATTTTTAACCTTCGAATCTGTGGGAATGAAATTGTTTAAATTCTCGGTCGCTTCTTCTCTGCTGCACAAATCTCGGAAGAAAAACGAAGGGATTTTGAAAGTAGAGGATTTAAAACGAGCCCAGGAGCACGACTTTTCTTCACGAACTTCTATTACTTCGAATATCAAGCATTTCGGTCATTTTGAAACGTACCGAAACATCTTTAAAATGAATTTTTCCACGGGCTGTATCGTACGGTTCGACGTATCTATGTATCGTACGGTCTTATTTCGAGGATGTTTGTGTCAGCGCCGAGACGAATCACGCCGGAAGAGGCTCCCTCCTCTGTGTCGAGTGCAACCCTCCCGGTAATAATTATTCTCGAAACGCAGGAGTGCGGCAATTAGCATCTCATTGGTTCGTTTCTCGCTTATGCTAATGCGAATGTTATGAAAGCGCGTGTTATAATCCCTGCGTGTGCCGAGGCCCTCGAACGGGGGCCCGGTAAACCCTCGATGCGCGGTCCATCGGCGTGAGCGATCGTGTGGCCATCTTTCCTTTCCCTCGGTTTCGTTTACGACGTCTCCGAAGAAACCCGGGGGACGTTTTGTCCGCCCACACGAGCTTGCCACTGACGCGTTCACCGGTGTCCCCGTGTGGCACCTCGAAACGGTCAAAACGCACTGTCACCGTTACCGGCAATTTATTTCGAATTGCGCTAGCCGCCTCCTACACCCGCCAACAGAGGGCAAACGGTCAACGTTTTCCGTCACCGATATTCAGCATCTGAAGCAGGGCTCAAACTTTTTCAACCGCCACCAAAGAATCTCCCATCCTAACACTAGATCTGTATCCCAGTATTTCTGAGTACAGCAAATATAAGAAAACGGGAACAGCGCGATCTAAGAAAATTGTGCCTGCCCCCTCCGTTGCGGTACATGCCACGATAGGGGCAAAGAATAAACATTAAAAAATTAACGCAAGTATTTCTAACTACGGTAAAAATAAGAAAGCGGGAACTGCACGATCTAAGAAAATTGCCTGCTCCCACCACTGCGGTGCATAACGCGGTAGAGGCAAAGAATAAACATTAGGAAATTAACGCGAGTATTTCTAACTACGGTAAACATAAGAAAGCAGGAGCTACACGATCTAAGAAAATTGCGATTCAATGAAAACTTGTCGTTGAGAAAATTCTCGAGAGTCCACGGAAAATTTGCTGGAAACGCGTCCGAAACGTGTCGCGCAGCTATGGGAAATAGGAGTTCGAGAAGCGTATCGGTGAAAGGAGCCGAAAAAGGTCCCCTAGAAAACAGAACATTATCGTTCCATCGGAGCGTCCCAGATAAGATCCGCGCGTTCCAACGGAAAACACGGATTCCGCCGAAGAATGGGAAAAGAGCGCTTTCTCCGCAAGCTGAAAAGAAAGACTTGGCCCTCGGCGCACCGAGTAGTATTCTCTTCTCGGTTTTAACCCCAGGAAAACCCTTGACCTTCGCGTCGAATCGAGAGAAGGAGGCGCTTGCTACACGGTTTTACCTCGTCCGCCATTGTACGAGTCTCTCTTTCGGCGCCGACCCCGTTCTGCTTGTTCCTGCCGAAGGTTAAAGGCAGCCGGTGGAAGGCTGTTCACGGCGGATACTCGCGGAATGAAACCATTATTTCTGCGGTTGAACGCCGCGAACCTTACGAAAACAAAAAAATGTCCGCCGACCGAACCACGGCCGACGCGCAAGAAGCGCTTCGCGAAAGTACCAAGCGTACACGTAAAATGTGTAACAGGAAATTTCTACAATATTCAATGAAAAGTTGTGCAGAATGTTGCCCTTGCCAGCGTATGTCAAGGTCATTCAAGGAGCCTAATCGTAATATTTACCCAATGACGTTCAACTTCATAGTTTCAATGCATATTTTTTATTCGCCAAATGTAGGTTCATCTGTAACGATTCAGGAACATAAAATCTACAATAATTTCGATATTTATCAACAAAAGTGTTAAAGCAGTTTTACAGAGAAATTGAAAGTGGACACTCGAAACACCCGAGTATCCGGTGTTATTATTTTTAAGGAACTTATGACTCTCGAAAGAGATCAGGCACAAATCGAGTCCAGTCCTAATCTTCAAGGGATTGAAACCAGTGACGGACCCGATCCGCCACAATGGCGGTAACGTTTTGTAGAAGGGCGAGGCAGAAAGTTCGTTCGAAATAACGAAACCAATCGGTTCGACGACCGATTAAGCCAGGAATCGCACGATTCTTAGCGACAAGAAGGGAAGCGCATTGAACGCGCAACAGTTTCCATTCGAGGGAGCCCCTTTCTCGCGAAATTCTCCCGCGGTCCCTCGGCTCTCCCCAAGAGGCAGCTGCTCCGAATTCTTCGTCGCGCAGCGGTCCGGAAATCCGTTTGTCGCGCGCACAAAATTATCTCAGCGTTATTTCCACGCTGAAGATCGCGCACGTAGCGAGAAAAATTCGATGAAAAATCCTTAATTCGAAAAATCCGCCACTTTTTCCCAAACCACCAGCGCCGTGAGTGCGTCGCCCCGCTCGCTGGGCACCGTGACCTCCTCCCTCCGAACCGCCGGAAATCATCCACCTATGCAATATCGGAGAACCGCAGGGCCCTGTCTCTCGTCATATCCTCCGACGACTTCCGGAACGGCTGGCAATCTCGGCTTTCCCATTCCGCGAAATTATCGGCAAAAAAGCTCGGTTCGATCGACGGCCATTCGAGATAGGGATCCCGACGCGGCGGCGGGAAAAGAAACGCCGCGCTCCGCAGAGTGAAAGAGCTGTTCGGCAAAAGGGGCGGAGGGGCGGAGGGACAGAGAGAAAGAGAGAAAGACGGCGAAGGGAGAAAGAATCGAGGTGGAAGGGCGAGCCGAGCAAAAACCGCGAGAGCGTTACGTGCCTGTTCTTTACGATAGAAGCTCATTGCTCGTAGATTGCGATTTGCCACGGACGTAATGAAGCCACGCCAGCTTCTGGCGGCGCGGCGCGGCGCGGCGCGGCGCTCGGCGAAGCTCGCTCAGGGTTTCGCCTCTTCTCTCCTGCGGTACCGTGATTGCGATTTTTGATTCAAGATATACCTCCTCCCCGCAGCGCCGGCGCATAGCTTTCTCAAATGTCCGTAAATTTCCCGGCGGATTAGATTCCGCGCCGTTGCCTTTTTCCAGCCGATCCTCTCTCCCTCTAAAACCGGCGAAGAAGGTCTCTCGCGCGTCGATGGAGAACGACCGAAGACATTCGAAACGCGTTTCGGAAAGTTTCCAGAGAGAGGTGGTGGGGGAAGCCGTTATCCAGTAATTGCTCCGGGTATTGTCGGAGGCGTATATTTATGCAGGCGTAATTTGGATCGCGCGGAAACGTTTATTAAAAGCGGCCGCGCCGCGCCGGCACGAAACGCTTTTGAATTATCGCGCTCTCCTAGCAACAGGTGTAATGATAGCGAGCGTAACTGGATCAATGATGGCCGACGGTAATAACTCATTTACAGACCGGTCGGCTCGTTTTGTTTCGGAAGCCGCCGGCCAACAGCTCGCGGACCCCGGACCGCTGGCCAAGGAAATTGTCTCGAGCCGAGAGATTCCGATCAGAGGCACCGAATACGCGAATTTCCGTACCCTCTCGCGACGAAAGACATTCCCCGGCCGTTCGAAATATGCGCCGCAGGAGCTTGAACGCACTCTCCGGACTGCTTAAAGTGTGCGTGGCGACTATGCATGAGCTGATGTCGATCTAAACGCGTTAACCATTACACATAATGAACTGAAACTACGAAATAATAAAACGCCAATTAGCGGATAATTTATGCGCAGAAAATTCGTGCTCATCCTTTCGTAAAACATCTCTCCCTCCGTCCGCAGACTTCTCTCTAACGAGTTGAAATTGTGCGATCGCCTTTTTCATTCCGCCGCTCCGCGCGCATTTAAACAATGATATTATGTAAAAAGTTTTTCCGGTTTTTCAGTCGAATATTTTCTATATATGTAATAGGGTTTCCTAGAGGCAGAGAGCGTACAGCCGGTCGATCGAAGTTCCGCGAAAACATTTTCGCGTATCTTTCAAATGTAGATGACAGATCGCGCGTCCGCGCTACGACATCGAAGCTATATTTAATGTTGTGGACGCATAATAGCGTCCGCCGCGTAGCAACCGCCGCGAGCTCCTCCCGGCGTCCTCGCCGAACACCGTTTTCCGGTTTTCCGTTTCCCGGTATTTTCGCTCCTTTTTTTTGTTTTTTTTTTATTTCGATGCTTCCCTTTTTTTCATTCGTTGTTTCAACAGATCGAGACCGACCGACAGTTGTGACGAGAGAAAGAGAGCGAGGGGGAGAGGGAGAGGAAGAGAGAACACGCGCATAGTAGATGCGAGTCGAGGTACACCTTTCCGTGGATGTTTGCGCGCGGACCGATGCCGTCATGACAGCTCAGATAACGGGCGTGACATTTTGAAAAATTGAGGGCAACGATGCGAACAACGTCAACGAAATGCATCCCCGTCGTCCGTTTTCCTTCTCCCTTCGCGCTACCGTTCCCGCGCGCCCCACCGAACGGCGAAAAACGAAACGCCCGTACACCGGTTTACCATTAACACACCCCGATACATCCAATTTTGAATTATAGTCGGCGTTGAGAATCTCCCTGACCCCACCTCCCGCCGCCGCAACGTAATCGTAGGATCTCAGCCGCACAAAATTATAGATTAATTACACACCCAACACTAAACCTGCCGTACACTAAACGAAACGTTCCAACTTGTAAAAACGAAAATGCTCTATTTATGTAGACCTTGTGCGATTTTTATTTACATATGTACTGGGATAAAAAAATTCACAGATTTCCAATGTAAGGGATTTCTTGATTTGGACAATTGTAAAATGAAAAATATGAGATCAGGGATACTGTGCAAAAGAGAGAAGCACCCAGTATAAATTATAAGGTACAACAACAAACAATTTTTTACGTAGAAATTGTATTGTACAATGATTGATTAATTGCATTTAAATTATTATACATATAATCCGCGATAACAAACATTCTCAGAATGCTTACTGTGTTCTTATTTGCTTTTTTACGCTTTGCTATTAACACTGAAGCTACTACGACAATTATCGAAATAGTAAAGATGCTTTCACAAGAAACGATGTAATAAATATCGTTATCGGAGCACATATCGCAATAACAACCAAGCAAGGTCTAAATAAATCGAATCTTGTCATTTTTATGCATTTATGACAGAATTGAATATGCGCAATTTAAAACCGACGAACAATTTAAAAAATTTAGGTACGTCAATACATTATTTTCAACTCCTCGGAATAATTAAAAAAAGAACGACTTTTCTACTTGGCTCCTGACTCTTGCAATGTTTACAGAAAATTTTTATTTTGCACAAAGATCCGCAGCCTATTCATAAGGTAACACGTGCCTGTTACTTTTATAGCTCGGTACATTTAGTGTTAAACACGGCCTTTCGCACAGCAGTGTAACTCGCTAGTTAGTGAAAGTAGTAAAAAATTTAACAAGCATCTTCTAAATACATCTTCACGAGGTACAGGCGATTGAGGGATTAATTTGTTCGGGAGCATCGGAACGTATTGGCGACAGTGAAGATCCAGAGGAACGTTTCCGGATTATTCGGTCGTTGCGAGCTTGACAATTGTCCCTCGGCTAGATAAGGAACACGGTAATGGAGCAGAGGTACGCGGTCCAACCGACAAGAACAAAAGCTTCTGGGGAAAGGAGAGAGCCCGTGTAATGGTGGATCGACACTGACGACCGGGTGTAGACGATCGATGGGCACGTCCTTGTCCGACAAGGAGTACACCGGAGTTATTTAAAAAGCCCGCTATCCGTTATCTCGATCGGAGAGGCGCTTTGAAATATTTCTTCCTCCGGCGTTACGAAGGTCTCTCCGCCACTGGAATGGCCGCCGGTAGGAAACAATGCCCAGCGTTGCCCCCAGCCGTTTCTTTCGTCTAATTACCGGGATGTCGTTTTGCATACCGCTGTACGCGAGCGTTGAAATCACCGGGTCAGTCACGGAGACTGAGCCCCCGCAACGAGAATCGTTTGGCTGTGATCGATCCGCATCGTCTTGCACGTTGATTCGCGTAAGAAGAAAAAAGAAAGAAAAAGGACAGTTAACGTCGTCACACGAAATTAACCTCTTACTGTATTTTAACGAGTCAGACTCGTAATGAAGATTTTAAACGAAGTCTAACAAATACTAACGTTACACCTTTCTTTTTAGATTTAATAAAATTTGACTTGTTTGTAATCAATATTTCAGCATTAAAATCGATGTAGCAATACAAAAGATATATGTATTCTTCTCTTTTCTACGACATTTTTGGGGATGAAGACGTTTTTATCACTGTAACCGTAAAGAAACTGGCAAGGGGTTAATTGTACGCATAAATAAGCAAGACAAACGTGCCGACACGTAGCTGGAAACAATAGAAAATTCATGTTAAAGAAATGTTTACAATCACGACTCTTAACGAGCACCGTTCAAAGCCCCCCGTCCCCCCGTTCGTCCCCGCAGCCCTCGAGAGCAATTTCATTCGAGTTTTCTCTCGCGCGAACCAGCGAACGAACACGTATACATATATTGTATAAAATAGAGCGGGTGATAACGAATCCCCGCGCAAGCATTATACAAACGAATCCGAATCGTACATAAAATTTGTTCTGGCGCGCGAGAGTATATCGTTTTCATTCATCTAAATCCGGCGCGGAGAGCGCAGCCCCGCGGAAACAACAATGTTTGGCATTCATGTAAGCGCGTTATGCGCTGATTTTCCGCCGCGCGTCTTCCCGCAATTTCCGCCGGCACAATTAAACGCTTCCCGTCTCGGGGCGGCGATCCGAGACAGCTTTTCCATCGTCGCTCCTTGAAAACGGAACGCGCCAGAGCTGGTTCGCGAGCACGCCGGGTGGCCGAACGTATCCTGGCGCGGGCAGATCGTCGGATAAAATTGAACGATTAGGCGCAAACGAGGCGGGCCACGGCTCGTTTCGCGACGTTGAGGAGGAGGAGCGAAGAGGAACGGAGGGGGGGAGGGTGGAGAGACAAATGAAAATGATCGCCGGTAACTGAAACGTGCAGGGCAAACCGGAGGCGAGTACGAAAGGGTTCGAGGGATTGGTTGCGCGCGATCCGCGACAGCAGGCCGGCAAATAAGGAAATACTCACCAGCGAGTCCACCTCCGGATCCGCGATGTAGTATGGTTTCTCTTGTCTGATCTGTAACACACGAGCACACGGTTAAAAGCTTTGATAATTAGACTCGGTAGTAATTGCGGTATTAAAACTATAGGAACGATCGTATCTCGGATGCCTGCGTACGCACGCACGCACACACGTCGGGTTACGCGTGCACAGACTCGAGAGACCGTCGTGTATTATCTGTATATTCCTCGGTCTCTGTTTCACCGGCTCGAAATCCTCTGTTCGTTTCCATCGTCGTCGCCGTCGTCGTCGTCGTCGGCGGCGGCGGCGGCGGTTTCATTGCTACCCTGCAGCCGCGAGAACCGACGCTCGCGGTTCGCCGTTACCAGCCAGTCTTTACTCTAAGCGATTTCCTTCGCGTGCTTCCTCTTAATTGGACCCCCACTGTTCAATTCGTCGGGTATAGAAACGGAAACGCGTCGGCGAACGCGTTGGAATTTCTCTCTATCTCTTCGTGGCCGCGAACGGACCGACGAAAGCACGACCGAGAGGAAATATAAAGAGCGGGGAAGAGAGAGAGAGATCGAAAAGAAACGAACCGCGGGATTCTCAAGCATTTTCATGGCGCCGACCAGTGCCGATCAGAATGGAAACAAAAGGGAGACGTGCCTCCCCGCCCGACTGGTTCGTTGGTTGCCTCGCTCTTAATTGGACCCGCGAGTTCTTACTGGAAACGCGCGAGCGAGCGAGCGAGACTGGCTCGAGCAGACACCGCGGAGGACAAGACGCGCGACAAATGTCGATGCGACTGACGGACCCGAGACCGTTCGAGTTCGAAATAATTGTCGATCTTGGGAAAGCTTGCGAGATGTTCGAAATATTTGATTCTGCTCTCGTGAAGGTAGTGCCTCGATAGGTACACGAAGTGGGACTGTACCGCGAGTAGCCGAAGAACCAATGAAGGTAACGGAACTACAAATTTTTGGCCACACCGCGAAATATGATTTTAGACGCCCTTTTTCTGTTTAATGAGTTTCAGGGAGGAGAATTGTGAAAATCCAACAAACGCTATAAGTATTCTTTTTGGGGCAGTGTATTTTTAATTTAATTTAAATTGGGGATAATCTTAGTAAACTTGCGAGATAATAAATGCAAAACTTTTGGACCCCCTTTTTTCTTCCGATATTTTTTAATGCTTTTCAGAATGGAGAATTGTGAAATTTCAATAAACGCAAAAAGTATGTTTTTTTGACAGTGTACTATTAATTTAATTGAAATCAGCGATAATTTTAGTAAAGATAATTGCAAAATTTTTTTGCCCCCCGCGTTGCGGAGTCTTGCGGTATTGTAGTTCCTGGAGGTAATCAACTGTACGAAATCTCCTAGTTCTACAATGTGTTGCTTTACTACCGCGTGTCGCGCGTTCTCCGTAAGTTCGCGCAGCGGATCGAGTCGGTAAAGGTAAACAAATGTCCGCAGCAACCAGTCGAGCGTGACGGTATCGAAGTCGCATTTCCGTGAGTAGTTCCCAAAGGACGATGTTTTGTTTATCCACTCGACTGGTTGGGCCGAGTATAAGACCCCCCATCGGTGGTTGACAAAACACAGCCGAGATTCGCGTGCAAGTACATCGAGCACCGACGAGGTTCTCTGCACGAAAAACACCGAAGAACAGTTGTTACTCGAATCATCTTTTATTCATCGTTCACTTAAAAAAAAAATAAATAAATAGTTCAGACATCGAATGGGAATTTGCGATGCTCGGAAATGATACGTTGCCTTCTACGATTACGTGCGGATCGGTAACGGTCCAAAGAATCGGCGACGGTGCTTATTTCCTTTTTTTTCTTTCTTTTTCATTATCCAACGGTCGTAAACGTTATTGTAATTTTCTCGACGCAGAATCGTCGACGGCCACTACGGAGTTTGTCATCCGGCCTGTTCTTGAACTTCGGGTGAAGCACAGAATGCTCAATTCATTATTTGTTGAAAGGTTTTTTCGTATCGATTCCGCGGATTATGCTTCTATGACGGGTCAATTTGCATGAATTAGCATTAATCGAGGTGGCGATGCATTAAGAGTTAGGCGGGAACGTGTGTTGGTGTCACTTAGTCCTTGTCTATCGAGCTCGGCCGTCTAATTGAAGATTAATGCCGATACGAACGACGACTTTATAAATATTAAATCCTGTTCGCGGGAACGAGTTTTTCCGAAAACAAATCGAGTTGATCGGTTCTCGACACGTTCGTTCGATCCGCGAGGGAATACTACACACACACTCACACAGACACACACACACAGAGGGAATACAGGATCTCCGAGTGTTTTCCACGGACGAAAAACCGATCTTCGAAGTTCGTCTGCGACGCGAGCGCGCGCGCGCGCCGGCGAATAGAAGAAACATTCTGGTCTCAATTCCTCCGGTGACGGCTAGGGATATTCAAGGGAGCCCGCGCCGGCAAAAACGGATCCAAAGAACGAGTCAAAAGCAAAAATCGAATTACGATCTCCGGCGAGGCGAGGCGCGGGGAGAGCTGCATGCTCGGTGGCGGGCCCCAGACTCGGCACGAAACAGAGCCGCGATTTCTGAGAACGGGACCAGGGCGCGTATATTCATGAGTCTGAATTCTGAATGGGAGTTCCTCTTCTCTCGCATCGGGTGTATAGGTAATGAAGGCGTCTCTCGTACGCCGCACAAAAATACTGTCAACTCTTCGTAGGGGGGAACTAGTTCTTGCGGGGTCCTGTCACCGTGCTTTTTCGACGATCCCCGAGCGTGCAGGTAGCCACGTCGATTACAAATTGTAAGCAGACCTCGCCTCTACGTTTTGCTCCCTCCAAAACCGTCGTTCCGTCTTTCCCATTCGCGTCCGATCTTTGTGTCGCTCGCTGCGATCTCCTGGGGCTACGCGATACATACCACTGGAACTTGAAAAAATCCATTTTTTTACAGGACACGTTCTTCACGAATGTATCCACCTCTTCGAATACGATTTTACGATGGAAACTAACGGTGAAGTTAATTTTATCGTTTAATAACGCTAAACCTACGTACGCGTTGTCATGCAATGATGACACAGTCGAATTTACTTGGATTTTGTGCGGTTTTTATTATGTCTGCTTATAAACCCTTGCACTACTATTTATTTTGTGATTAGAAATTCTTGATCGTTCAGAATTTCATAGAAAACGAAGAAAGTTTATATTTATTCTATGCTTATTTTTTTATTTATTTTTCTTCAAATATTCTTTTATATATCGACTACAACCAAAAAGAATTTCATTTCGTCTTAACGGAAAAACAATAACATATTTATTAGTAGACTGCGGATTTTATGCATTTATGACAAAATTGGTGCAAAATTGCAGCAATATGAAATTTAAAACAGAGGAACAATTAAAAAAATTTAGGTATGTCGATACGTTATTTTCAACTGCTTGAAATAGTTTAAAAAAAGACCCTCTTATTTGGCTCCTGACTGCAATTTGAACAGAAAATTTTGATTTTGCATAAACATCTATTTATTAGACTCTGTTCAGAATCTTTGTCGCGAGTCTGACCCGATATTTACAATGGAGCAATTCAACAATTGGAAAATACAAGATCCGGAATCGGTCATTTGACCGGTAGGTTCGGCGTTAAGTAGACGAACGTCGTCTGGATTTTTTGGGAGGAAAAAGAAATTATTTAGGCTTACCAAAACAAGACGATAACAGGGTTTTAATTATGCCCGTTTCGAGTAATACGAATTTCGCAGTGGACGTCGGAATTCGCGGAATTCTACAGATTCATATCTTCCACAAAACGTCGCCGGAGTTTCGTTCGTGTTTTATGTATTTTATTCCGTTCCATCCCGGGATTCTCTCGGCTATAAAAACGTCGATTTGCATTTGAAAATTTGATACAGGGAAAAAGGAAGCACACCTGCGAACATCACTGATTCAAAAGGTCGGCTATTTCGGTTCGAGCCGACAAGTTTCCGGAGAAATCGAATTCGCTGAATCTTGCACCAGTCTTTCTCTCTCTCACTCTCTCTCGTTCGTCCTGGCAAAACAGCGACGATGTTTAAATTTTCTCAGCGGGTCGAGCACGGTGGTTGCGATGGTGTCGCGCCGGTAAAAAGTGAGCCGTCGACAACACTCGGCCACTAATTTTTCCCGAAAGACGATTACGGGCACGTGAAAGTCCCGAGGACCGATAGCGTCGTATCCCGCCGATTAGATGCCGAACAGAGGAGGCCGTGGCTGCCTCGAGTGACAGCTAATTGAGCCCATGCATATGTATAAAGCAATAGAAACGCCATTAACGCTACGCTACTCCCGATTAAATATTCCAGGTCGTCCATATTTATCGCGCGGCTCCGCGTGAATGGAGCGAAAATACATCTCCGTTCGTGTTCACGGCGTGGCGACCGCCTCTTCTTCTTCCGGGTGCGGCGAATTTCGGTAAAAATAAATTCGGTACGACGGAAAGAAAGAATTTCGAGTACGTCCGCGCGAAAAAGAGGGGGGCGGGGCGAGACTAGGCTAGCAGGGGAATAAATATTGACAGGGGGGATGATGTTGTTTCGAGGGAGGATGGGAAGGAGGGCACGGCGTAACTTATCCGGCGAGATAAAAATATTGCGCGATAATATTTAGAAGAATGCCCTCGCTACGTCTCCGGCGCTACGTCTGTTTGGGACGAGCCGTCCGATGCACGCACGAGGCTGCCGGGGTTGCCTCGTGGTTGCGCGACGATCCTGCCGAGAGATATATACGAAGCAGCTGGCTTCCGCCGGTGTTGCTCCAAGCAGCTTCGCGTTGAAATTATGTAATTCCCCGGGGAACACGAGCCATGCCCGCAGCTGAATCGCTGCGGAACGGTCCTCGGAGCCACGGAGGAGCCTGGATACAGAGAGATTTTGTCTGCAACGCGCGGCGCAGTAAAACAATTGTGCACGCCGCCTAAACTTTACAGCACCCTTCGCCTCCTTGGAGGTGCCGAGGGCTCGTCCCGTGGAAACGGCGGCCGGGAACGGTGCTTTCTTCCGGGCCGGGGAAAGCACGCTGTAAAACAATACAACAGCCGCGGCCGCCCGTCGAACCAACGGTTGTTCTCCCAGCTGTTCCGAACAGATTCGAGAGTCCGAGGGCTCGTTGACTTCCCCACTGGCAACCTTGACTTCGCGCCGATGGCCGTGTCCTTGACGGTCCGCGCCGCGTCGGGCAACGTCGACCGATCGTAAAAGCCTGACTGAAAGCTGTCACCGATGACGACCGACTCGGTCGAGGGCCACCTTGTCGGAGTTAAACCGATGCGCCGATGTTGTAAACGGGCATTTCGTTTATGGCGTTCGGGGCTGGCTTAATTGCCGTGCACGGAAATGCCCCCGGTCGACAGCTGAAGAAAGCGCGCAAACCGTCCGGGACACCGAACGCACCGTTCCGAACAGGAGGATCTTCCACCGGCCGTCGCTGATTTCAGCATACCGAACGCACGTATGCGGGCTCCGCGAACTGGAATTATACTACAGTTACCGAGGATTTTTCGCTGTTTTTGTCGATCTCACGCGAACGCGATAAACGACCGCAGTCTGTTAATCCGATAGAGTGTTACGTTTAATCCCCCGTGTCTTCGCGTTTCAGTATATCGGATAGAGAAAGAGAGAGAGGTTTTACATAGATATTACCATAGGTGTTTATGTTCTGCCGCGCAACAGTGTTCCCCGACGACTTCCGACACGTTCCGACAACCCTCTTAACAGGTCGTATAACGTTAATATCCCGCAGATATTTATGTAAATGTACATTTTTCGAATCGACTGTTCGGCATAAAAGCGCGTTGAATGCAATTTTATTTCGCGCGCGCGTCCCTGTTAATTACAATATCCGGAAAAGCGAAGTTTCACCGGATTTTCTTGCTCTTCGAAGATCATTAGAAGCTGTAAACGCGCAACGATCGCCGGTCTAATTAAAACGCATCTCGAACCACAGCGTAACGATGCGATAACGCGACCCCTTACGCGAATTTCCCTTCGCCTGGATGAATAAAAGACTACACGCTGTACGGCTAATTGTCACTCGAATGCGGGTTTTACGCGTTTACGACGAATTTGAACAAACAGAAAGCTTAAAAGAATTTCGAGGGGATGTGCCGTTTCCACCTTGTTGAAGCCATTAAAGAGACAAAACAGGCAAAATGTTGTACAGGTTCAATTATAAGGGACAAGGCAACCATTTCACGGATTCTAGGCCGCCGAAAATTCCGAGCCCCTCGCACAATAGGCTATTCTTTCTTCACGGGAAAAGGATTTTCGGGCCCGAGCCTCGGACACTTCTGCTTCGAATTCCACGAGCAGGGAAGTCGCAGGATTTCGGCGCACAGTTTGTTCGCGGGCAAGGTCAGGCGGACAAGGGGAGAGGGAGCCCAGACGATTGGCAGCCGGACAGGTCAGCGGACAGACAATTCGTCGACGACAACGAGGAGCAACGCGACGAAGAAAACCGGTCTCCCGGCTCGCCGGGTGGATAAGCTCCGAGAGCGGAACGGACCGCTGCTCACGGGTAACTTCTCTCGCGCGCGAGCTTCGCTTCGTTTCGTTTCGTTTCGTTAATTAGCCTCGAATCGAGCCGGAGCAGGGTTCGCGAGAGGCATCGATAGCCCGGTATCGGGTTCTGGATCGTTCAACCTGCCGCGGAATTCTCTGTAATCGGGTTTAATTGCATCGATTTGCGAGCGACCAATAAGGCGGCCAATAAACCGGCGGTCTATTAAATTTTTCCCGGCACCGAGCTCGAGATTCGCGAAACCCTCGACGATCGTCGACGGACAATCGAATCGAAACTTTCTCACGCGGTGAAATCGGCCGGCGCGTTGATACCGCGCGTCCACTCGCGTGGAAGATCATCATTATCACGATCGTGATAATTCAGCGCTTCTTTGATGTCGGGGGAAGGGGAATTTTCTTTCCTCTAGTTTTCGGTCTTGCACGTTCAGTGGTACGAATTTAGAGAAAATCTGAGAAACACGGTGCACCGAGTGTATCGTTGGATACTTGTCTAGATGAAAATGTAAATTTATGATCGTTGGGCATCGCCGAGTGCTCCACTCGAAAGCAATTGATAAGGGAGGTCAGCTAAATTCGGACAGGCTCTTAAGAATCGCTTCTATTTTGAAAAGAATAGTTTGTTGGCGTGAATGGACAACAGACAGCGGATTTTATGCACTTATGATAAAAATATGTCAATATCTAAAATGAATCGTAAGTTATTTGTTGTATGCACAAATATTTCGAACAAAAGTTGCATGGTTTCCTGAGGGACATACAGTGCTCTAATTTTTGTTTATGTTATTATTTTGCTTTTTTATCGAGACATGAGGGTCACCTTCAATTTTATGGAATGTCATATCTTTTTTAAACGTTACGTGAAAAAAGTATTGTATAAAGGAGGGCCCGAAATGAACAATTTTAAAAATTCTTAATAATAAAAGCAAAGCAATAAAAAACAAATTAGAACACTTCGAAACATTTCTTTGTACATCAAATAGCATACGAGTTATTTGAGATCGTCACATTTCAACCCTTTATAATATTTTAAATATAAAAAATGATGAAAATATTAGAAGAACCCAAAAAAATATTTCTATATTATTTTCAGTCTATTAAACACATTAAGAAAGAAAATAAATTTCTATTTCACTCCAGCTAGTTGCAAGTCTGGTGAGAAAATTTTATTTTCCATAAAAATCCGCCGTGTAATTGTGGATTGTGTATGCGGAAAAAAGATATTTGCAGTTCCGAAGTGGACCGAATGGAACAGTTGCGGCGTCGAAGCGACAGTTCGGGCCCGCGAAAATGGCGTGCGCGCGAATAGGCAAGCGTGTCCGCGCGTTCGAGGTGGAAAAGCAGGAGGAGGTATAGCGTGCGCGGTGGACACGGACGGCCGTCTTTCGCGGTCCTATTAGTCAGGTTGTCAGTGTGGGGGCCAACGTTTTACAAGGGTTTAATGCCCCCGGAGGTTGCATTCTAATTGCGCCAATAAATCCCAACGGGTCCTTCGTCGTTCGTCTCCTTTCAGGCTTGCTCTCGCGCCGGGCCGTACGGAGCGGCGCGGCGCGGAATTCCGTCGAATGGGCTATACGTACGCCCACGTTTTCCGCTTACGAGCGTCCATAACGGTCGGGGTGACATTCTATTGGGTCAGTTCGGATCCGTAGACACCAGTGCGGAACAAACCGAGAAGAAAGTTTGCCGTACGATGCCCCACGGGGCCATTGCAGGGACGAGGAACCTGTACCGATTTCTGGAGCAAGCGGGAAACGTGGCTGTGGCGACATCGATCGAGAAGCTACAATTTAGATTCGAGTGCACCATGCGAACGAGTCTGCACGCCTCTTAGCATTGACACGGATTGAAAGCTTGCCAGACGAACTAACTTGGAACAGAGTGATGCTAGTTTTTCGAATTTCGTGCCGCGCAAGATGGAGCACGACAACAGGGTGAAAGGGGGAGTACACGCCATACGCTGCTGCGCGGAGGGCCGTCGAGAAGCGAGGAATTTGCATCGAGGATGCAACACGCCGAACAAGGCGATTCCACTGCCACTCGCGTCCACCTATCCGCAGGAGAACTCTTGAAAAACATCGGATCGGCACAAAAGAGCGGTGGATGCTCTTTTCGAGGAGGCCGATTAATTTAGGCTCGACGGAGCGCAACGCCGCGCGCCGGGACGCCGACGAAAGCGAAATTTTCGCAGCGGAGCGCCTGCCGATGGGCACGAAAACTGGGACGGCCGATCCATCTGGTAAAAAAGGGCACAACAATGCGCGCGTAACGTGGCTCAGCGGGGCGCAGCAGCGTGCGCGCTGCTACGTCCCAGCCAGTCGAAAGAGGAGACCGAGAGAGAGAGAGAGAGAGAGAGAGAGAGAGAGAGAGGAGGAGGGCAGGATAGGTAGACATCGGGGCAGCGCGCAAAAAGGGAGCGGAGACGGGGCTCGCGTGGAATGTATCGGGGCCCCATAGGGCACACGATGCGTGGACCGCACGGGATAATGCCGGGCCCCATTGAATAGATCAATTTACAATGGCAGAAAATGAGCACCGCTCCACCGGGGCCCCCAGTCGGCACCCCTTCAGCCCCCCCCCCTAACCCTGCCACGGTTCGCCGCTTCTCACGATTCGACGGCGGCGGTGGTCGTGCCGCGACTGAGACCACGCATGCGCTACCTGACCGCGCGCAGCGCATGCGTGCGTCCCGAAAATTCAACGCAAAATAATCCGGATCTCGCGCGCGCGGTCCCTATTGTCGCGATCACAGCCCCACGACACCCAATACCGCTATCCACAGGGTGCAATGGGTTCTCTGCGACGAGGCCGACACGCATCCGGAATCACCGCAAGAGGATTGTCACCTGTTCCGCCTTTTCATCATCCGATAGTCCCGCGGGACGCTCGCTTCGATCCCGCTGGATCCAGTTATTGAACGGTAATTGTAAGTTCATTCTCGGATCTCTTTCTTTTTTATTAAGCATTTTAAATCTCAGGTGAGATTCATTCATGGTACACTGAGATGAAGATATTTTGTACATTTATTTAACTTAAATCGAGTTAAATTTGTAATTTATAATTGTTTAAGAGATTGAACATGAAAAAAACAAGCACTAATGTGGTTTGGGCAGCTAATATTTGGTCATCGTCGGAGTAATCGTGCTTTCTGGTTCGGTGCAATCTGATAGCTTGTGCAAATTATTCTCACACTAATTTACCTTAACCGAAGTTAAATTAGTAATTCACAATTTTTTAAGATATTGAAAATAGAAAAACAAGCCTCACTTTTGGTTGGACAGCTAACATTTGACCATCGTCGGAGCGTTCGTCCTTTCACCGATAGCTTGTGCAAATTGTTCTCACGCCAATCATCGATCGGTAAGTCAATATCGACGCTAATGATTTCACCGTCGAAAGAAAGCAGCAGCGCGCGCGCGAGCGAAGATAGCCCCGATAATCCCGAGTGTAATCCGTCCGCGAATCCTCCCGAGAACAGGCCGCGTCGTCGAGCGAGCACAAAGAAAAATAAAACACTGTACGCTCCGCGACACCCTCCATCAAGATTCATTGTGGCTCAGGGGCGTCCCCTCGACAATTTGTTTACCCGCTCGAGGGTCGCCGGTAATCGGAGAATTAACGCCTGATGACACTTCCTGGCTGCGCGGCGGTTTCGAAGGATCCCCGTTGTCCCCACGCGGACGATCCTCGCGGACGATAATCGCCGAGAGAGAGAGAGAAAGAGAGAGAGAGAGAGGAGGCGATGGTTCATCGTCGTTCGGGTCTCGCGCGACTCGTTAGCGGCAAACAGAAATTAATTGCGTCGATAATACGGGTGATATACGGGGTCCCGCGTAAAAAGCCAGCTGGCAAAGTGAACACAGACACTGTCTGCCATCGCGATTTACTACGGTCGCAACTACGTTGCGATACGCGGAGAAACCATCGCGCGAGCGCGGAGAGCCTTCGGGTATCCTTTATCCTCTCAATGTGTGTACCCCCTCTCTCCCGCCGCTCCGCCGCCCCTCTACCCCTGTTCGTTCGCGCAGCCTCGTAATCCTATGCGCCTTATTAAGATGCAAATGTCATGTCAATTTCGCAATTCTAACGGACTCTCCGTGAACGGCTCGCGGAGTTGTCTCGCGGCATAATGTCGACATGCCGCGCGGATAAATAATAGAACGTGCAACCGGCGTAACGAGAATGATCGCGCGGCAATGGTCGAAACGCTGCTGCTGCTGCTGCTGCTGCTCGATCCCGCGCGCCGAGCGATGCACGGTTGACAATCAACGAAAATCGAAGAATCAACTTTCACGCCGCGTGTTTAAAACCGCCGCGGAGGTTGTCGGATATCAAGAATGATGTTAAAACCAACGATCAGGTATGCCTAGCTGCTTCGTCTGTAAGTGAAACGTTTCTATGAGAAATCGTTTATAATACCGATTGTGTGCTGTTCCGTCGGCTGTTAGAAAACGCAAGAACTTTTTATACCAATGTTTTTCGAAAACGTCTCGGTGTCACCTTCAGGCATACGTAATCGAAAATATAAAAATACATGAATAGCTGCACGGAGCTTGCCAAGGTCACCGCAATGTCAAACAAACACAATCGTTGCCACTATCGCTTGAAATATTTTTGCATATTTGTTTTCTTTTTTTTTATATCTATATCGTTCTTTTATTTTGTTTGCGAAAAACAGAATTTTCATCTGGTGAAAGCAAAATCCATTGGATCGCGTGTACATACGTTGCGAGTATGTCGAACCTTTTGTGTCACGTAACCACCGACTTCCGTCAGTCTGATTTTTAACGTCCAATTTGTGGAATCCACGAAACGCGTGTGACGCCGCTCGAATTAAGCCGCGGACCACCAACCTCTCTTCTTATCGTACCTCGCGCCAAGGCTTAACTCTTATCGTTATCTTGGCATAGCGGTGTTGGAAGCAGTTGCTACTGTGTTACCGATGCTCTATATTTAGATATTACGATCGGCTGGGATCGCTTTAAAACCCGGTTTTCGAGGAAAGAAAACGCAGAAAGGATTGACAAGAGATCCCGCCGCCGACGACCACGACGACGACGCGTCTTCATCGTAGCTCGCGTACAAGTTGCCGTTTCTTTATTGTTTCCTGGACACTCGATCGCGAATGACTTTGGCGCTGTTCAACGATCGGCCATCGGGGACTCGCGGATCCTACGCGTTATGGTCAGCGGCCAGTGTTTTACTCGAGCGCCGAACACGTGGCGAACTATCGGTAAACTGGTTTCGTGCTCCTTTTCATCGTCCGAGCTAGAGCCGTTCTACGTGGAACTTTCTCGCGACGGCCGCTATAAAAACGGGGAGCCTTATTTAACTGCTCCGCTCGGACTTTGACTATTTTGTACGAGTCCGTCGTTCGGGCCGATTTCACGCGGGACCGGGCCCCGTTGTTCTTAACTACACGATCCCCGAAAACCTTTTCGCTCAACTCCGAATCCCAATGGAGCGATCACCTGCAATTCTAACTTCGAGAAGACAGGAAATAGAACGCACATGTCTCATTCGAATTATTAATCAATTGCATATTTAGTGAGATGTTGACAGGTATAAAATGTATGTCATCCTGTTGGTTATTTCCGAACAAATCATACGATTAGGAAGCAACTGTTTCTCGTTTGTTTAACCCTATAAAGATCAAAACTTTCGATAGTAGAAGTTGTTTCTAGTGCCACTAGGATGTTCTCTTAAAGACCGACTCCAGATGACTACTTGGAAAATAAAATGCTTGGCACTTACAGGGTTAACCAGCTAACGGTGTCTATACACGTCAATCCAAATCTTTATTCTCTATTAATTTTTTATCGCAATAAAAATATAATCCTTCCTATTCTTAGGTGTGGAACAGCAGATTTAAAGCTGAATAATACGGAAGGTCGATTGTGTTTACCTGTACTTACGAGATATTTCTTAATATTAATGCTTAATTAACCTCTCATCTTTCTGTACGACGCACCACTATAGTGGCTTTCATTTACACGTAATTCGCGTTGAACTCTGCCGTACAGAGAAACAGGCCCGCGCAAAATTCAGCCGTGCCTAAAAGGTTAATGCTGTTCCGCACCTATTCAGGCTACATTCAATATTTGCCTATAATATTGTAACAAAGCGTTTATAAACAAACTTCATGTAACATATTTTTCTTATTTTCATTTGTAGATCATGCTTCTACGATCTTGCCGGAAAAGTAGAAAACACCCTGTATATACATATATAATACTTCGTGGAAAAATATTTCCTTACAGCTCGGCATACGCGAACAGTCGGCAGAGACTGCTTACGCTGAAAATCTACTCGTTCTTTCAGCCGGCTCTTCGAGGAGAAAGACGTTTCGCCAAAAAAAGGAGAATGAGCAGTAAATGTTTATGCGGGCAGAGATAATTCAGCTTAGTCGCTGGCAGGGTTAATAAAAATCGGGCAATTAGACGGCCGAAAGGGAGAGAGCGCGCGCCGTCGCCGTGGTACAATTTTATGCGAAGATAACCAGGGGAACGAGCACGGCCCCGGCTATCTACCTCCGCGATACCCGCGTACAGGAGATATCCCTCAATCTAAATGTGCTGCATTCGTTTGCATCGACTAGCCGCGCAAAGAGCCCACCAAGGCAACATTTTTATCGTGCCGTTTCTGTCGGCTAGGCTTCGTTCTTTGTACGTCGTGAACGCCGGATGTATTCCTCGGTGAAATCGTTCCGCGATCACCGTGAAAAACCGGCCGCGCGGCGCGCACCGTTTTGCCCGGGAGCTCGCTGAAAATCGATTATTTCTATCGTGCCACGACACGACCACCGAGTCGCGATCCGGTTTCGTGGAAGGTACGGGGAAAACAACGCGTAAGGTTCACAGAGATGGTATACATATATATAATGCGTGTACACGCGCAGCTCTTATGCCTGTGAACGTGCTCCCGAAACGATCCACGAGGGCGCTCGCGCTGTTTAGGAAGGGCAGACGGCGAAACGGTGCGCGTTTTTAAAAGGGACCCGGAATCGTTACGCGGCACGGCGCGGCGCATGGCTCGCGTATAGGTTCTCCGGTTACCTACGCGTGTCCTTGGGAGGACTCGGGTGAGCTGTGCCGGAGCGAGAAGTGAGAGAAGAAAAGAAAAAGACCAGAAGAAAAGAAGAAAGGGGACTCACTCTCGCGTCTTTCGCTCGACGCGAGCGAGCCGTCCTCTTCCGGCTCTGCGCCGCGAACCGATCCTCCAGCGATTGCTCGTTCTGACAGCGAATTCCCTGCGATCGACGATTCCTCGATAGAAATCGCTCGAGCGTGCTTGTTTCCCTCCAAAACGACACTTCGCGCGAGCCGCACGACTTTTCTGGATTTCACGGCAGTCGTTGATCGAATCTTTGCTTATCGATAGATTGATTGTTTATTCGGAATTAATGTTTTCGGCGTAAAGGTACGATCAGTTACTATTAATTTTATAAAGCAATTTTGCGAATTAGTGATATAAACATTAAAAAGAAAACACTAATTCAACGATTACACGAGAACTGAGTGTAAGTTCGTTTCGTTTGTTGCGCATCGTCTGCACGATTTAAGTAATACACTGCGGAATTGATAAAATACGAAACTGCGAGGTCATTGGATGCGTGAAAGAGCACTACTATTTTCGGCTTATAAACGCTAAATCTACCGGTGAAATATGAAAATTTTTATTTTGCAATTATTAAAATTATAATGATTAGACAGCGGATTTTTTCGCTGGAATTTTTTTACCTGAAGTGCAACGAACTGGAGTGAAACAAGAATTTATTTTCTATTTTAATACGTTGAAAATAATGTAATAGTATTTTTTAATTCTTCTAATGGTTTTACTGTTTTAAATTGCTCCTACTCTAATAATGATGCTGTCGCTCGAAATGATTATACATATTTTTGTATCCAAGCACAAATTATAATAAAAGTCACAGATAATCTGTAATAAAATTTAGTAATAAATATATAATAATAATAATAATAATAATAATTTATAATTTATAATAATACTTTATAACAATAATAAAGTTTATTAGTGTTACGAGGAAAAAAGTAGTCTATTTCTCGCTATTCGCTTGGAAAATTTCTATTTTGCATAAAAATCCGCAATCTAGATTTTCGGCTACCAGCCGGTGTACACAATTAATTAACAGCACAGACATTACGGAGAGGTTAAACGTAAATTTGTCCGGTAAAGGATATCGCAGTTGAGTAAAACAGACTGGACACAAAGTGCAGCTATAAATAACCCGACGCGGCATTGAACGAGCAGCCGGCGATGCTCCGAAATCCTTTGACCGAAAATCGTCGTCGTCGTCGACGTCAAGGGATCAAAGGAAACTGTGTCGCGCTTACCTGTTTGGAGAAGACAGCGATGTCCTCGTTGAAGCTCTCGGACGAGCATACGTCTCCGCCCGCGACACCGGGCTCGCGCGGCGTACACGTTGCTAGCTCACACTTCTCGAATATTAGCGCGAGAAGCGGGAACAGGGGATGTCTGAAACACAAAGAAAAAGAATCGTTGGTCAGTAATTACAATTGCAATAAAAAAAAAATTAGTCAAAGTTATATATTTAATAAAAAAAAATCACTAATCTTTTTATTCCGAGAAATAGTATTTTTCCCATCAATTTCTTCTTGTCGTCTTCAACACTAAACCTACCACTAGTCAAATAACCGGTTATATATTTTTCATTTTTTAATTATTGAAATTATACAGTTACTTACGTGGAAATTGATTGGATAAATTTTTTTATCAAAGCAGATATTAAAATAAAAATTGCACCAAATCTGAATAAATAGAACCCTGTCATTTTTATAAGTGAAACAATTTAATCGCTTTTAACGCTCGGTAGGTTTAAAGAAAGCATCGAGGGTTTCAAATCGGATTAGTTTCGTGATCAATTGTATCGCCAACTCAATTAATAACGCTGATTAAACCACGATCGAAGAACGCGAGGAGGATCGTCCGCGAGGAAGCGGCGAGATCCATGGGACGGGACAAGAGCGGTCGCGGTCCGAGGAAGAAACGTGTCCTCCGCGAGCAGAGAAATAAATTGCCCGGCGTTATCCCCTTCGAGCAGCATTCTGTGGATTCTGAGGCTTTAATTGCACGCCGATTAGAAGATACGCGAGATCCTCGAGATACCTAGCATCGGGGAATAAAGAGATACGGGGATATGGTTGAACCGTACAGGCTGTCGCAGGTGTACGTTCAAACATTTTAAGGGAGGACGTGGAACGGAACGTCCTGCGACGCCGCGTTCCACCTCCTGCCGCTTCCCGGCAATAATATCTTCACCGCTGGCGAATGTTACACTACCGCTGTCTCTCTCTCGGAAACGGTTAGTATAAATTAAACGCGCTGTGGATACATTAATTGCGATTTCTGCATTTACTCGGTCCTGGATAGCCTCGGTGTATAGAGAATAAGAATGCCGGGGCGAGAAGTAGCAACGATATCGTTCAGGCTACGAAGGGTTAAAGTTGATGAGATAAATGTACGCTATCGCCTGATTGTTAAACGATGAATTCGCCTCTTTTCATTGAAAAAAATCACGAATACACCAGCACTTTTTAACCGGTACAGCGTATTTGGACGAGTTCGAACATTTTCGAGGAAAAATTCGGCTGACCGAATAATCCTTCCGCAGACAGGGTTTTGCGAAAGGTGTACGGCTTGTCGCAGCTCGATTGAAGCCTCGTCGAAGACCGTACGCGCTCCTAGACTCGAATAGGTTACCAGGTCGTTTCGAACAGCTGAGCGTGACGCAGTCTTTTGAGTCACGTTGTTTCCTTATGAACTATCAGATCAAATTTCGCCGAGAATTGCATCCAAATTTTTTTATCGCATTCCTATTGGATAAACTGGAATGTTTGAAAATCTCGATAGACTTTTCACTGAATTTTTTAAGCTCCTCTACTGTCCCTTGAAACGTTTCTACACACCTTTGAAACACGTACAACCGATACCAATGCACCTCTCTCGCGACAAGTATCGACCTTGATCGTCAAGGCAAACTCGATTATTCTTGCCATAAGATCGTAATTAATCATATCGGGCATCCGATTGATTTTTACTTGTTACATGAACGACAAAGTGGACGTTCCAACCGAAAACGAACACGAAAATCAGCGCGAATCGCTTCGCTTCTAGCCTGGCGAACCTTGGGGCGAACCTCTCGCGGTCCGACGGCAGCCAATCGTTCTTGCGGCCGCTAATTTGTCGATCGAACTTCGTGTTGCTCGCCCTTCGTCTCTTGTACGCTGATACTTGGATAAATTGGAACATCGGGGCTACCCGACCGGAATCAAGTAATTTCTTAAATCCGCTGTATGCCACGGAATTTTTAACTTTGTGCAAATTTCCGAGTTCATTGAACGATAATATGTATTTTACCAACTAAACAATTCTTACACCCTTGCGTATCACATTGGGACAGTTCTAAAATTCTGCAAAAATTTACCAGTAAATTATTATAATTTTATTATAATATCTTTAGGTATATAGACAGCGGATCTCATGCGTTTATGACAAAAACGAGCGGGTGTGATTTAAAACAGTGAGAATTTTCAATCTGTTAAACATATTAAGACAGAAAATTACTGAAAGTTAGGGCACAAAAAATTTGCCGGAGTCGCGAGAGACCCCTAGGTGCCGTTTCAAGAATCCAGAATTGACATGAACGATCGTTGAAAGTCCGTCATTTACGAATCCGAATTCACCGCTGTACTTCCAGAAATAATGAAATATGTGTCTCCGACAATTAAATATTTTGTTATTATTGCAACGTCGTGCAGGCCAGCGTGTTTTGCAGCAGCGGTCCGCGCGGTCTCATCGAACGAAGATACGGTAATCAAAATCTCACCGCGATAGTTCGAGCAGTTAATTGGCGATTACTCGGCCGGTATCGACGCGGGGATATTATTGAAAAGAGCGAAGAATATTTTTCACGGTTGCGAACGCGGGCGAACGAACGCGTGTTACACACGGGCCACGGTTGCCGCGGTATTAGGAGGATCACCGGATAAGATAAGATTAGCCGGCGCTGGTGCAACCACGCTGCAACTAGGGGACTACACTTGTGATTTAAAGTGAGCGAACCTCGGCCGAGCCACTCGAAAAGAGAACGCATAATAATTCATTGTCCGGTCGGCGCGATACGAGTCGGCGAATAAAGAAAAACTTATTGGGACACACGCGTCGTTTGCTAATTGGAATCTTTAGCCCTTCGCTACTTCAACTCGAAAATTAGACATTTCTTCCAACGTAGAATAAGATTATATTTTATTTCTCTTGATTTTATGGATATGAAATTGATATAACACCTCATGAAATACTTGAATGTTTAGTAATTGATTACATAGCAAATTAATAATGTAAATAATACTTTAAGTAATGGTACAGCAATTTTCAGTCGCTACTCGAGTGCTAAGGATTAACATCCCCCGAAACACCGCGATTCTATTCGCGCTTGGTTCCGGGGCCAAAAAATCGACTAGCTTGGAGTACCTCGTAAAAGCAACAGGAACGTATCTATGCAAATATGTAGCCATTTTTTAGATAATATATTAGTTGCTCAAGGAAAAATATTCCGCGTGCTTCACTCGATATTCGTAAACGAAAAATATTGCCACCGGTTTAACGGGGCCTGGAACTACAAAACTAGTCGGGCTCAGGGACGAAAAACACACGTATTTCCTCGTGAGTCATCGACGCGATACAGTGACGAATAATGACGTATTAAAACCCGGCCCCGAAGTCATCGGCGAAACCGAAATCGATAACAAATTTCTATCGGGCGTTCGATTCGATAAAACGATTCGTATAAAATTCAATTCGATCGAAATTAAAAGGCGACCGGAACGGTTCGGCAATATGTGTATATACATTTTTTTTTTTGCTCCCCCGGCCATTCACGGAGCAACGTTAATTAATCGACTCGCCGCGGCCCGTATAATCGTCAAATTAACGAAAATAATACCCCGGTGAGAGGAACGAACGATTTCTCCGGTGGCGGCACGGCTCGGCTCGGCTCGGCTCGGCACAGCTCGGAGAGGAAAAAAAAATAGAACAGAAAATGGGACCCCGGCCTTCGAAAATCGTTCTCCGCGGCGCGAAAGAAATGTTTATGTGTCCTTAGAGGTCTCGAGACGAATCATCGAAGAAACGGTTCGGGACTCGGTGGATGTGTGGTAGCGCTATGGGGCCGGGCCGTTGTGTACGCATGGTAGCGGGTCGCGTCTCGCGGCGTGGCAGACATAAAACGATTCGGAACGAATTTCGACAAATTGACGCGGTGGCCGCCACGAGCAACGACTCTGCGAATCGAGCCGAGCTAACGTACTCGACAAAAAACCCTCCCTTCGCCCTCTCCTGCCCCCTCAGCCCTCGCGCGCCAGTCGCTCCCCGTGCCCTTTTCGAACTCGGTTTTCTTTATAGAACATTTCACGCGTTCGGTTGCATCTGCCGTCGCGCAAAGCTGCGCAAAATTCGTGTCTCCGTGGATTGTTGAATAAAAATTTAATACGAGTCTGGCATTAATCCTTACGGGGGCTGTTTCAATTGAAGAAATTCAAACTTTTCTGCTCGATTTCGAATCTGTTAATTAGTTGAAGAGCGAATGTTTACGGAAGTTGTGATTTTTTACTGGGAGTTACACACGTCCAATATTTACGCCCAATCTACCAAGGTAATTATTGAACAATATTGAAACTATCAAGTTGCTTGCGCGGAAATTGATTCGATAAATTTTTCTATCCAACCACGTATTGAGATACAAAATTTCACAAATTCTAAATAAATAGAGTCTCGTTATTTTTATAAACTGAAACAAGTCACGGGTCAAATGACCGGTTCCAGATTTTTAATTTCACGATTATTGAAATTATAAAGATGTTTTTGTGGTAAACGATTAAATAAATCTATTTAGTAGGGTAGAAATAATAACATTAATTTAATTTTGTTATTTTCATAAGACAACGTGTGTCGGCTACTCGTAAAGGTTTGGTGTTAAATGAATAGAGTTAAACTTGCAAAAAAAACACAATTTCAACGAAAATTTGAGAGACTTCACTATTATTTATTTAATGAATCTGAATGAATTCCACCTATTTTACAGAAACGGCTCAGCGGAGAGTTCCTCGGATTTCCGAGTTTCTCGAATTTTTCGACGACGCGACCGCGATAAAAAACGAAATAATAAGAATTATTTCGGAATTAAAGCAACGATCCCGTGGGCCGATAAACTAATCAATGGAATTTGACAAAGAGAACGGAACGCCTTGTAACAAGCTTCTCCCGCTTGTAATCCTTGTTTGCGAATACGTGCTAATTGAAGAAGATTTCATCGAATATTTGTGTTGCTCGGATGTGTAATGGATTCCAGACGTTGATGTATGCGTGCAATACATCAACAATCTGAAGCAGTTCTTCGAAAGATTGATGATATCGGCGTCGATTACGTCGCAAGGCCCGAGCATTGCGACGCATTTTAAGCTGTTTTAAATGCTCGCATAATGACGCGCATATGTATAAAGCAAGCAGCGTTTTGAAATTAATGCGTGCAGCGGCGTGGACTAATTGGGAACGCGGGCCGGTACATATTTACGGCGAACACGAATACTCCTTAATTAAAAGAAACGTGTTCAGTTTCTGTTTAAAATTAATGATCCTCCCCCGTTGCTCGTCCCCTCCTTCAATAGGAGGACGAAGATTTTGCGAATCGCGACAAACAAGAGCCTCCGTTCCGATAGTCGAACGAATAATACCAAGACAAAGGTGGTGGGCCGTCGGTTGCGGTCGGTTTCTCGCGCGCGCAATCAGGAAAACCGCCAGATTACGGGGGGCCGCCGGTATGAATGGCGCGCGCTTTAAGTACACGTTCCTTAAGCGGTCGCGGTGCAGCAAAGTGCAACGTCGATGACAAATGACGGGTCGAAACGAGGTGTCAGAATGACGGGACCGCAGAAGGTAATGATATGATTGTCCGATGAACGCGGAGCGGAGAACGTTTGCGGTTTTTGCGGTTTCCGCCCTCGACTCGACGCCCCGCTCCAGCCACCCCTCCGCGCCCTTGCCGCGACCCTTTTTATTCGTGGCTATCAGCGATTTAGCACGCGCGATCGAAGAATCGATTATATTTTTCGATGTTTGTCGTTCCCCGAGAATCTTCGCGTGCAAGATCACCGGTACACAATTAGAAGAAACAGGAAATCATTTAGCGGTAGACGCAGACGCCGCAAGAAGAGAGACGGGAACGAAAGAACGAGCAGTTGCAATGATAACATTTGATCACCGTGGGTACAATTAACTAATTGTATATGCATTACGTATGGAATAATGCGCGGCTTCGGATAATTAATTCGTGAAGCAATTCCGTTGCTCGACCGTAAGGTAGACATTAAAGAAATATCCATATATTTCGTGGTAGACCGGTACTACTTAGCGGGAGGAGAGATAATGCATAAAATTTAGCAGGTACACAGGTATTCGGCGCGAGGTGGCCGCTGAAACGAATGCTTAAACGAGTGCGCCACGTGTTAATTTGATCGTCTCGTAAATTTCGCGAGCGAAGATGGCGATAGGGGCCGCCCGTAACGAAGAAGACTAATTGTAATAACTGACATGAAAATGGCGGCGGATCCGCCGCGATAGTAAGTAAGTACCTCTACGAATAGCCGTCCGAAGATTGAAGCTCATTAGCTTGATTGAACACCGTTTCGCGGCTAGTGAAAGTTCCGATCTAATTAGTCCCGAATTATTGAACGACCGACGAGTTAAAATTGGTCGAACAAGCGGGATTATCGGAATTGATTTCACAGGGGTCCGGGGCGGCGGCGGCGTGGAGTCGAAACACAAAATTCTCGGGACGTGTGCTCCTCGTGGGGAACGCGTCGCGCGACAGGTTCCTTCGTTGTGGACACAATTAATGCGCACTGTTCAATATTAATCATCGACGTTGTACGCGAACGAAAAAAAGAAGACGGATCGCTCGCGTGCGTCGTCTCTCTCTCTCTCTATTCCACGGCTGGTTTTTTCCTTCTTTTCACCGATGCCCGGAAGAAATACCTTATTAACAGCTGCGTTAATTAACGTCGACGCTGAATTAAAATATCGAAACGCGGCACGGAACGGGCCGGGCCATGCCATGCCACGCCACGGGTCCCGGTGAAAGCGAACTCCGGCCCGCGTATCGGTTTTGCATGTTAATTTTATCGCGGCTGAAATAAAAACAACGGGAACGCGCGCCGCCGATAATAACCGATAAAGGTGTCGGCCTGAGAATCACTGGGCGATATAACACGTATATATGTATTTATCGAAAACCCGCGTGAAACCGACCGACCGACCCGATCCCGCCCGACTGGCAGTTAATTCTCACCGTGTCGGTCTTGAAATCTTCGCGTTTTTTTTTCGAATCTCTCTCTCTCTCTCTCACTTTCTGACCGCGATCTACCGAACGCTGCGCGGCCGCTCCGCTCAGAATTCTATTCGCGATATTTAAACGGAAGTGATTAATGTTCGAACGAGGTCTAATAAATTCCCCGGCATTTCCATAAACCTACTTCCAATTCCGCAATCGGCTCGGCTTTTCCTCGATCGCGACCTGCTCTCAGCGAGAAAAAAAAGAAAACAGAGCAGGAGAAGAAGCAAAAAAAAAATCATGGGAAGAAAAAATGGAATTCCACGCGGCTTTCTCGAACCGTCTCAATTACCCGCGAAGGGAAATTGCGAGCGCGCGTTGGTTGCCCGCCAAATAAAACGCACGTCCAGATCCTGTTTTCCCGGGTGGCTGTCCAACTGGTGCGGCGCGGCGCGGCGCTGCGCTGCGTGATGTAATCGAACCGCGACGCGCTCGACCAATCGATTCCATTAAACAGTGCATTAATATTCATTACCCGCTCGTCTGCTGAAACGTCACTCTAATGCGCTAATTATCGCCGATCAGAAAAATAGAATATTAAACGCGCGGCGAGTGCCGCTCCATGCGTTCGTGTACAAGCTCTCGAATCGTACTTCCGGACCGCGCGCGCGCGCTCGCTGCTGCTACGATCGGCACTCTAGCAGCACGCACGACTCCGCTCCGCTCCGCGCCGCTCTGCTCAGCGCCGCGGGTCCGTGCACAGAGATTTGCGTAAGACGTCTAATCCATAAGTGACTCGGCCAATCATACTCCTTGCATAAGGAGCCGAGGTCCCCGTGATTGGCAGATTCGCCAGGTCTGTTACGTCTCCGCTTCGTTCGGCTTACGTAAAACCCTTCCGTGCGGTCGCGGAATCGGCAAGAATCGCTGCGAGCAATCTTTTCTCTCTCTCTCTCTCTCTCTGGTCTCGCGAGCAGAATCGGGTTTTCATATGCGCGGTTTTAATGGATGTTGTTAACCCCGTGCACCTACGACTTCTTTCGACTGCGCTCGCCGGAGCCACTTAATCGTTAAGTAGGATGAAGTAAATAGATACACTTGTACTTCGGGTACGAGACCGCAATAGATCTTCGCGTTCACCGGCTGTGCACGGACTTCGCGTACGAAATGCTAATGAGAGTGCTAAGTGTTCGTGGCCTGAGCGATTAATCTGGAAAAATAACGCGAGATAATCTAGACGCGTTGCGCCGACTGCTACTTTGTGGCGGGAATTTGCGGAATCCGGTCGATCGAACGAGCCAACGTGGATAATGAAAACGTAGAAATTCAGCAACGGTAGGAGTAGGTATCGACCCGCCGGAATTTTCTCACGAGCGATGCGTTCTATGAATTACGTCGGAAAACTTTTGGTAAATAAATAACCGAACGCCGAGCACAGAAAACGAATTCGCAGGTTGCCTCTTCGATTCGCAGCGATCCAAGTTAATTCGTTAATCGTGCGAAATTAAGCTTCAGTTGCCCTTAAATTTGGAAATGTTAATCGCCCGATCTAACAGTTAAGATTGTTTTCTTATTTTTAATTTCTTAAAGAACTGTAAGCTGCGAATTCAATTGGATTTTATATAGGTTGCGTATGTATGAATATGCACGTACTGCACTTTATCTTAGTGCAGCAGAAATAGATCTCAGTTGAGATTTGAAACGCTTATGTCTAGACTGCGTATTTTATGTTATTCATGACAAAAATTAGTCGGTGTATTGTCAACCAATTTTCATTATTAGTTGTGTTATTTTCAACCTATTAAACATATTAAAAAAGATAATGAATTTCTATTTCATCCCAGTTTGTTGCGATTGGTCCGCTGTCTAATCATTATAATTTCAACAATTGTAAAATAAAAATCCTAAAACCCAATTTAGGTAGGTTTGTTGCAACTCAGACAGAAAATTTTTATTTTGCATAAAGATCCACTGTCTACTTCTGCGAATAACCAAAATTTCCACGATACTAAATGATGTTCTACTTTATAGTTTCAATGCATATGTTTTATTGATCAAATGTAGGTTAATCTACAACGACTCAAGAACATAAAAACCACAATAATTTCGACATTTATCAACAAGAATGTGAAAGAAGTTTCACAGAGAAATTGAAATTCGGTAACTTCTAATCGAAATTTAAATAAAAAATAAAAAACACACAACCGCGTCGATCTCACGACAGTGAATCAGTTAATAATGTAGAGACAGGCTGGCCGTGTCGGCAATTATGAAATAAAAATGGGTGATTTGTCGGCCTAGAGTGACCATCCTTCAACGAGCACCGGCGCTGCACCTGTCTCTCGCCGGGAAGAATCACCGTTCTCCGATGGAACTCTTAATGAAATCCCATAAAAGTGTTGTTCAATTTACCCGGCTGGGAGGGGGAGGGGGGGGGGGGGGGATCGCAAAAAAGTAGGATAGAAAAGAAACTGGAATAATTACGAAGTAGAAAAAGGCCGAGCGTAGTACAGCTCATTCCGTGTCACAATTACACGGTCGCTTCTAGCAGCTGCGAGAGGGAACGGATCGGAGATACGACGCACCGGTGCCGGTATCGATGTCGATGTCGATGTCGCGTCGCGGAGAATATTCCGCCGATTTTCCAACTGGAAAGCGATAAAATAAGCCGCATTACCATTCGCGGGCTCGGGCCATCAATCGTCGGGGACTAGCCGGATAAATCAACGCAAGGTCCGGCGTCCGAGGGACCCAGTTCGACGACGACGGCGGCGGACTCGCGAGGAAAACGACGACGGGTCTCGATTTCACCTGGACGACTCAATCGGCCTCGCGACGCGGTGCTGAGCGAGAGCGAGCGTACACGATCGGTCTGTAAACACGAGTTTATCAACTGGCGAACGAAATGAACGGGCACGGGGCTAAACGCCGCCTTGGAACGGCCCTCTCCTCTCCTCTCCTCGTCTCTCTCGCTCTCTTCTCCGCGAAGAGTGCTGTTCCGAGAAAGTGCTGGAATCCGCTCCGGGTTCGGCCGGGGCACACGACGAGTGGACAAATTACAGGGTGCGGGAAATAATGAGGCTCCCGTTCTAGGATGTGTGTGTACCAGAAATCGGGCCATCTCGCGGTTATAAATCACACGGTGAACACGGCCGGAGCCGCTTCGTAAAACGGCCAATTGACGAGTTTCTGACCAGGCGGACGAAGCGTGCCACGAGACGTCGATCTTCTCTCCCGGATCGCACGCCCATAGAAATCTCGACCGGCGATACCGTAATCGATGTCCCGGATTATCGATAAGACTGAACTTGAAACGCTGCTCCGAATAATTGGAGAATCCGCGGCGCACTTGATGCGGCGCGGGAAAAGCTTATCTGCTTCACCGGCCGAGTATACATATGTAGATATGGGGATTTAGCGTTTTCGAGACGTTAAATAGGCTAGAGACTATGTGCGCACCGATAGCGTGTAGTCGGCGCGGAGATGATTACAATGCCAACGGCCTTGGTCATCTTCGTGCCGAGCACTTGGCGCGCGCTTCGAACGGTCTCGATACTATAATCGAACGTACACGAACGTTTAATCTCTCTAGCTGGTAAACGTCACGATAGCTAGACTTTGAGGCGCACGAAAAAATGAGTTACGGTTGGCGAAAGCGAATCTAGCTGTAACGTTTGTTTCTCGAATAAAGCTTCGATGATGTTTACGCGTCCGACAGAATGTTGCGTGTCCAAGAACGTGTACACGTCCCGCTGGTTACTGCACAAGTGCACGAATGGCGCGCGATTGTCAAATATCGGCGTAGGCGTGCGTGTGCACGTATCGTAAACAAGAATTTCGTATTCAATGGAAAAAACGAACTACCTAAACACGCGAGGATGCGAAAACTGAAAAGAATTGTTGGATTACCTTTGGAGATCGGTGCTTCCATGGTTTTCGGCTCGCTGAATGCGAATGTCAAAATCGATAATTATGGTAAATTAAAAATTTCAATTCAATACTACGACTGGGCCGAATAATTCACCGAAAAAATATAACTTGTTGCAAAAAAGCAAAGTTGACCTTCGTATGACAGCGCAACGATTTTAAAAAGGCAATAATCCATTCGAATCTAGTTAATGTTCGAATCATGTACGAACTACCGATAAACTCATCTAAAACCATAAAATATTTATCCGAAAGTTTCTCGTATGTTCAATCGTCCTCGAGAAAACTCGATTGTATTACCAACTCGTTGCACATTACGAAAAATATTGCCAGAACCAGGGGCGCAGCTAAGAGCCAGCTAATTTTTGCGAATACTCAGCGATAAGAGTATCACCTACAAGCCGATGCAAGGCAATTAGTGGAATATTTTGGAATATTAATCGCTAATTACCTTTCCTTCCCCATGACAAATTCTATAATTCTAGAGCGCAATTATTAACAATTTCAGACATGCACCTACGTATAAACATGCGATTAATTCAGCTTCTTCGAAATTATGCGCACTGACAACCTGACAACAACGTAGTTGACGCGGCGACAACCGCGTGACGAATGAAGGTAATATTTGTAATCTCGCCATTTCGCAGGTATAAATGATAAGACCGTTTTACCTCGGTTTTGCTATAGAATCGTGATCCGGGTATCCGGTTAAGACGGGGAACATATATCCCAGTGACGAAAAATTCATTTTTGGCTTCTCGGTCGCGTTTCGATTAGGTACCGCCGCTGTGCCACGTGGCCGAAGCAATTTTCGAAGAGCGATCGAGCCGGAGAGTCTGAACGCCGATTGCTAAGAATATCGGCGCGCTATCCCGGTAAAAAGACTCTCCGCGTGCTCCGTCAGGTAGGAGGAGAAAAAGAAGCAGCGACGTGTGCGTCTTTAAAAGTGAATTTCGCGTCGTAAACGCCGGACGCGATTATTCATATGGAATGCAAAACCGCGGCCGGTGGAAAACGTGTCGATTATCGACCACGTTAACCTCGCGATAATGTTATTCCGCTGGCCGCGCGGCAAAAAGCGGTTTCGTGACGCGAAAGAAAACTGGTCGTCGCGCGTCGAAAGATCGAAAGCTGCGCGCACGGCCGCGTCCAGGTGAAAATACGTCCGACGACGAGCGCTGGGCTGATTTTATAAGATAGGCTCGAATTCGTTCGAAAATTTTCACATCCCTGCGCGTAGCGTGAAACTAGGTCTTTTCGTAATACATCATATCTGATTTGTCAAATAAATAATGGCTTCGGGAGTCTTCGACCGGTTCGAATATGGATTTTTATATTCCTACTGAAAAACTTTTATATTTTTACCAAATGCTAAATTCGTAATTCGCTATTACACTGTCACCTGCAATAATTTTCTAATTATCAAGTTTCAATTTCTCAGATCCAATCACCCCTCGTAAGGGTAGTTTCATAAAGACAGTCTCGTTCCAGCGAACAAGCAATACCGGACTTAGATTCTATCTTTTCCGTAAACAATAATATATAATTAAGACGCGAGTTTTGTTCGGTATTTCCGCATCGGTGAGAATCGCGCGGGTCGTCGCGGTGCCCCGAAATTTGTTCGAAAGTTTCCCTCGAGCACGCGAAACACGTTCGCGTCGCCGCTCGGCTATCGTTCCCGGTTGCGGCGCTTCCGAGTGAAGCGCGACCAACGCGAATAAAGAAATAACGCTGCTCGCAACGCGTCATGAATTTTCATGTAAATCACGCGGCCATTAGGATTTATCAAACCCCCATTGTTACGCCGCATTCCGCGACCCGTAGTTACGGCCAGATTAACGGGAAGATAGAAGAACAGCGGTATTAACAGCAACATTGAAGGATTGTTCGGTGTGTAATTGATCCCCGTCCCTCCCTTCGCCACCGCCCGCGCCGTGATAACGCCGTTTTATCTTGTTTTGATTTTAGAGAGCGACTTTTATTGCGACGGGAGGGGATGGCCGCGATCTCCGCACGGTTGAGTTTCTTCGCGTGCGAGACCGCCTTTTTTATGGCGTTATTTTTATTTTCACGATTCCCCTGATTCTACGACCGATTACGCGTCGCTTCTCCCTTTTCTTTGTCCGGCGAGCCCGAGCAAAATGAACAACTAATATGCTAATCGAACGCGATTGTACGTTCACGAGTATTATGCAAACTATCAGATATCTTCGGTAATTCTGTTTTCCACTATTTCTTGTATCTTGCTAGGTGTAATTAGCAATTTAAATCTATCTCTGTATTCTATACATATGTGTCTGAATATGTATAGAGTCGGGTGTTGGAGAGGGAGTGCAATACGACAGGGCTTGCCCAATAGTTTTTACAACGTCTACCGATTTTAGTTTTAATACGTGTCGGTGACACCGATGACACACGTTAAACTTTCCATTCGGGCCACGCGTATCGCGTCACGGTTCACGCTGGCATATTTATTGTATGCACTGTGCGGTGTTCGAAACATTTCATTTGTTTTTTAATAGCTTTCGGGGGAAAAAAACACATTTAGCACCGCACTAAACAGACAAGTTGATCTACTGTCGATCGACGACGCCCGATGCAAACGCGACACGACTCCGGAATAATGTGATACGTATCTTCGAGTTATAATTTATCATTGGGTTGTCCGGAAAGTTCGTGCCGATTTTTATAGAAAATTTTAATGTAGTGCTGTTCAATTTCCAAATGGAACAATCGCACAAACTTTTCCTTTTTTATGACTGTGTCGACCGCGCCAAAAGTATAATATTAAAATCTCGTTCGTTCATCTCCGTAATTTAATTGAAATTACAGATGCAAACTAATAGTCAACTTTCGGCGATTTGAAAAAATTTTCAGCGATTCGTGCCTCGATGCAAGCTACGATTTAGCGCTGAAAAGTTCCCAAAATCGCGGACCCCAAAAAGGGGCGAATTATCAAAGCAAATATTCGAGCCAGTAGAGGCGAACTTACCCATAGATCGCGTCCTTGTCGCGTTTGTGTACGTCGGGTACCGCGGACGCTGCAGCCGCCGCTGCAGCCGCGAGAACGTGTTGGGGCGGCTGCGGAGGGGGTGGTGGGTACTGCGGGTGTGCTGCTGGTCCCATACCCCCAAGGTGTGGACTGTGATGGAGGCCCGGCACCCCTCGGGCACTCCCATGTGGATCGTACAGCCCTGCGCCTCCTCCGCCACCTCCGCCCTCGAGGTAACCCCCGTGCAGCCCGCCATCGTCGTACTGCAATCAGAAACAACGAAAATTAGTCAAAACCATCGGTCCGTGATCCCTTAACCATTCCCCACGACCCATGTACACGGTATCCCACGGTAGGGCGTGATTCTACATGGAAAAATAATTCAACGCATAGCTTTCAAGAAAATCGTATTCGACCGATTGATCTTCTGATGTAAAATCGCGGTTGTAATTGGGACACTATGTATTAGGTCGTTCGGAAAGTATGGAGTCGTCAAGGATGAAATTTGTAGAAATTAAATTAAATTTAATTGAATTTCTACAAATTTCATCTTTGTGTAACTCAATTTTATGTTAATAAAAAAACAGAAATTCCAAGAGCATGGGATATTTAAGTTGCCTGAAAAATCGCAAAAGACCGTGGAACAAAATGTTATAAAACTTATTCCAAATAGTAAAAAATTCAATGTCATTTTTCCTTGAGGAAACGAAATGACTTTCCGAACAACCCGATAGTATAAATTTATGTCAGGCCGCTACCTGGCGCGAGCAACAAACTCCTATAATATTCGAATGAGCACAACGATCAGTATGTTCCTCCAATGTGTAGCTACGTGTCCTCTCACTGAAAATTAATTAACGATAACTATCGAAACAATTACTCTATCTGGGGCCTGCAGCAAAGAGGTTAGCGTCAAAATGGCGAAGTGTCACGATCGCATCAATTGCTACGTGTTCGTTAGGCGAAGACAGAGCGATACGCAGTGTCTCGCGCGTTTCTTTCTCCGTGACGTCACTCGCCCCGAAGCGTCGCGTCGTTCGCCCGCTGGTTGATCCTCGTACCTGCTCTTTGAGATGATATTTCTCTCTTTCTTTTTTTCTTTTCGCATGGCGATCGCGCAAGTGTAGCTTTGAATTATTGTTCCAGGGAAGAGGCCACTGCCGCGCGCTATAGGCTCCAGGAGCGCGATAATCGCGGCGGGTCCCCCCCTCGATTAAGACACCCGCCGGACGAACAATGTCCGATACCCAAAGGCCGAGCGCGCGCAACAACACCTTTGTTCGCGAGCCCTCGCTCGGGGTAGTGTCACCGGTTTCTCACCGGTTATCCTAGCCTCCATCGATTCCGCGGTCATTTAGATAGTGAAAATAAAACGTCGCTGTCCTTGCTCCGAACGCGCATGGAATGGCTCTCGCGCGCGCGAAAATAAGCGGGCTTTGTTTCCACAAACGATGCGGCAACAACGGGGAGAGAAACTTTTCGGAATCGAGGAATCCCGATTTTTCTTTCTCGCGAGAGGAGAACGTTTTTAGCTCGACCGCGGACGCGGATTCTGTTTCGAGGATGAATTTCGTTTCCGCAGACATTTTTGGTGCCGTTTCCGTGCAACCAGCGGGGCTCTACTCTGTACTCGACTCAAGGCCGGCGCTAGGGTAGTCGGCGCCCTGCTGCGAAGATCTTTCATAGTCCTCTATATATTCTTTTTAAAGACAATAGTGGCTAATTTTCGGGTAATAAAAATATACTGTTGTTATTAATAATTTTATTTAAGTTAACAAAATTAAATGTATAAATAAACGTTAATATTAAAATTTTACTTTTCTGCCCTTTATGCTGGCGAATTCGTGAATAATTTCTTTCTTACTTAACATGGTAGCAACGTCATGTTCTATTATTGATGAACCTGTTAACCGATCTTGAGACATGGTTGACCTCAAGTAATTTCTTATTAAGATCCTATTAACCCATTTGCATCATTAGTTTATCGTTTCGTTCGGAGCCGTTCGCATACGCTCAACTTTGTTGATCACTATCATTATTCGTTGGCTAAATAATAGAAATGGTGATAAAGACCTTCTTTTGATATTTCCTTATGAAGCGAATGAGTTAAGATCTGTAAAACAACGGCCACATATTAAAAACAGCATAGATTTTATTTTAAAAAATAATCTTGTAAAAGCACCGACGTCGTGCATCGCCTGCATCGTGCCTTGAGCCGGCCCCGATTCGAGTGTCCAGATTATGCCGTGTATGACTAAGGACTTTTTAATAAATGCTTTAGCAACAACAACAGCTCCGATCGTAAACCAACGAGTCAGCTCCAGTAATGTGATCTTTTAATTTCGTATACTATTACACCATTGCACGCTACACCAACGGTAAGCCAACGGTTTTTTCCGTGCATATTAGGTGGAGCGTTTAGTGCGTCGCTAAGACGACAAGACCGTGAGCGGAGGATCGTGATCGATCGAGGAAATAAAATGTCGCGCGAAACGAAACCCACGGGATGATCGAGGTTAATTACAGCGCCGCGGCGGAGCGCAGTTAAACTTTGCCGGCGATGTTAATACGTACACTGGGGAGATGCAAATTTCGACGTAGACGCGGAATGTGAGCGGACGAATTCCTCGGCGTATCGACAGCCGTGGTTGAAGGCTCGACGGATCGAGGCGGCACGGATCGATCGGGAAGCCAATGATTTTCCTGACTCGTCGCATCTTGTACCTTGTCACGGTGTACCACGGAAACGAAAGCACGCCGATTATTATCGCTAATTACGCCGCTCGGCCGTCGGGGACGGAGAGCCAGTAATTTTGTCATGGAAACGGCAAATGGAGAAGAAAAAAATGCATCACGCTCGTACAGGGACGAATAAAAACGGGACGGAAAGAGAGAAAACAGCGAACTCGTGGCGACACGCGTGCGGCTTTCGCGAAATGAACGGGATCACGGTGCGCAGGGTAATCGAGAATCCTTAATTACGACCGTTAACCGAGGTGACATAGCGAAAAAAGCTCGGCAGGGAGACAGAGAGAAAGCTCCGGATTGATTTTACGATCCAACCGAACACACTCGCGCTGTATTCGCGTACGCGCCAAAGATCGAATTCGACGATTACGCGAGTATTGTCTCCGATGGGAGTCGCAAAGAAACCATTGGCCAACGACGCAGTCGATTCACACGCATTCTCGCTATTCGCCGAGAAGATCACCACTACTACGACAGGTGTGTCGCATCGCGTGACGGTGAGCTTCCTTGCCCTTGTGCCATCCCGCGACTCGCGTTACGAAACACCGACGACACTCGTAGGCTGCTTCGAAAACTGGGACATTGGAAATGGAAAATGAATTTTAAAAATCGACGCTAATTATCAAATGGCCGAACTAGACGATTGTTACGTTGGGAAAGTATTCTTTAGGGGTTGTAACTGAAATTTATTATTTCTTGAACAACCTAGAACTCATCCAACTGGTATTCTTCTTTCGAAATAGGATCGATCTCGGCGTAAATTATCTAGTTTTAAGAAACTCACTTCTCACGTTTTCGATCACTGTGACGGACGCTACACGCCAACGATGCCAACGATGCCTACACTGCCGAAGCCGTCAGGAAGTCTTGCGCGTTACACGGCGGACGATAAGTCTCGAGGAAAGCCAGAAGAAACTTTGCACGAGATGAAAACATTGGGGACTGAAATTCCGTGGTCGGCGCGGCGAGAAGGTTCAAGGAAGATAGAGAAAGAGAGAGAGAGAGAGAGAGGACGCGTCTAATAATTCACGACGGCGCGCGGCGGATCTATGAAGATATCACCGGTCGATCGAGCAGAATATCTGAAACGGGAGAGAGATCGAAGGATACGGGGTGACATTAAAGCCGGATCCCAGCGGAGCAATGGCGTTCGCCGGTCTCCGATCGCGGTGAGAGAGGGGCGACGGGATAGCATTATTCCGAATGAATCGTCGTGGGATCGTGACGAGAAAAATCGTCCAGAAAAATTAGTGAAAAATTTGCCGGGGATTCCCGTACGCAGAATTTCGCCGGTGACAAATCGGCCAGAATAAATTGCGCAAATCGCAGCTGCGCACCGGCCCACGATGAAATATTCATAACGCAATTAAGGACGGAACACGACGGAACAAGAATTCGTTCGGCGGCCGGGGCGAAATCCGCGACGCGCGAATCAACGAACGATCGATCGAGAGGGATCCTCGGGACCGAGAAACGCGGCTGGTTTACAAGCGGATAGGTCAAGGCGAGGCGAGGCGAGGCGAGTGCGCTTAAACGCCCCCCGATATAAATCACTGGCCGAAGAAAGCCGGGAAACTGGGCGGAAGACGCGGATTCCCTTTCTCGATCAATACGCCTCCGCCCATAGCCCAGGAAGTATGTAGAAATAGGCAAATATTACCCGACAGCGCGAGCCAAGATGGCCACCAGGACGAGCAGGATCAAATCGAGGATCGATGCGACGCCGACGGCGAAACCACCGTTCTTCCGAGCCAGGTGAACGGGGGAATAGCGATTCTGTTCCTCCGTTCGCACCAAATCTCACGATTAACGCACATTCTCCACATTATTTTATAATTGGAAGTCTATACAGAAGATCGATATTTCTGTTTTGTACAATAATTCACGAAAGTCTCATTATTAGACAGCGGATCTTTATGCAAAATAAAAATTTTCATCGTGGATATCAACAAACAGGAACGAAATAGACATTTATTTTCTGTCTTAATATGTTCAACAGATTGAAAATAACATAACAGTATTTTTAAATTCTTCTAAATCTAAAGATTTGTATTTGCTTGGACAAAGAAGGTCTTCGCTCATCGAAAGGTCTTTGCGAATACATTTTTGTAATGTTAATAATCATGCGAGAAAAAATCGAATTCTATTTTGACCTGTCCGGATAACGCCAGTATTAAATGTTGTTGAATAATCGATAAACATTATTTGTAGTGATAACGGGCCTTTCTTTGTAACAACGGCAGACTCATACGCAATTTACAGAGACGGAAATAGTGTCGAAGTGTTCCGCAACGTTGCGATTAATTTCGCAACCTTCCTGACCGTTATATCAATTAACAATTAACTTTTTCCGAAACGAATTACCTGTCAGGATTAAAGGATGTATCCGAACGTCCCATGAATATTTATAACGAACCGCGATCTTTATTCTATATTATTCAACCTTCTGTTCGTTTCAATCTAAATTCAATGAACTTAAGGAACATCAATTACATGGAGAATTAATACGGTTTCTTTCACGCGAGAGCAACATGTCGATCGCGGCGCTTCATTACGATTTCATGTACTCGCTGATGCGAAATTTATTCATAATCAGAGTTCATAGTATGAAGATCGCAAGATTGCAGGAAATTAGATCGTTAGTATAACGCGTATCAATACTGCATATATAGATCCTGAAAAATCTTACGAGCGAATACACAGCGACTGGAATAGAATGGAATCGAATACGAACTCGAATCAATTGAGAATATCGTCAAATGTCGTTGAAGATTTTGCTGGACTTCAAAATGCATACAAAATTGAGAACACACTTTCTAATTCTCCGGAGAATTTCGGGATAAATGTTACATCTAAGACGATTAAAAGAGAAAATACAATTTCATTACAATTTAGTTTCTTTCAATGGACAATTTTTATTCCAGCGTCTCTACATAAATCGGACATTACTCTAAGCAGCAACGCTTTAAAAAAGAGGTAACCGAATTTTCCCGAGTTCTTTCAGCGAGCCCCGTTTTCCCGCAATCTCCGGCCGATCCCGCTGATCGAGTCCGTCGATCGCGCGCAAACGGATCCATGAGTCACCGGTGATTGGCCATCAAGGTAAGACCGTCGGCGATCGCGAAGAAGGAAATGAAAACGCGTCGGATCGGTTCGATTATCGGGGAAACGACGACGCGCGGATTTTTCGGTTCAAGGGAACGCTGCCGGGCAATTTGTTCGTATTCATATACGAAAGCCTGAATAATTATTAATCGAGCTGGGGAAGGGGGAGGATTTATACGTCGCAGTTGTGAACGGTGCCTAAGGTGACGTTCTCCTAGCAGAAACATGGCTGGGATTCCGGGGACGGTGAAAGAAGCTGGGAGAGGGGTGGATAGGGAAGAGGGGAGGAAGAGGAGGACAGAGAGCCCCGGTGACTGTTCGTTACTTTCTGATTGATGTCGACATTTGGAAAACACTGCGACGTACACGCATGCACCGGGGCCGCCGCGCCGCGCCATGTGCCTCGCCTATCTCGAGGACGCATCGTGCACCGGCCCCCGATGCGTCGTGCGCTCTTTTTCGGACGGCTCGTCGATTTCGGGCCGCACGAATCGCGCCAAGATTCGCCGATAGACATAGCTTCTACCTCTTTCTGATCGTCAACGAGTATCTGTAATTCGTGACAGTAACGACACTAGAGCAGTTATTATAACAGTGTTTTTAAATATTCAGTATTTTCTACTGAACATGTTCAGAAGGAAAATAAATGTTTATTTCGGTTTGTTGTGGAATTCAGAAAATTAGTTTCCACAAATATCAGCTGTCCAGCCACGAAATTCGCAATCTAAATATGAAAATTAACCCGCAACAGTCGAGTGGCGACTCGAGAGTTGCCACTAAAAATTACTGTCATTTATTCACCATTATTCAAAATGTCGTTTACATTATTAAATAGGTTTTTTAAAATTGAAGTATTTTATGAGGTATTATATCAATTTCATATCCATAAAATGAAGAAAAGCTAGAATGGAATTATTCTAGGTTGGGAGAAATGTTTAATTTTCCAGTTAAAACAGCTCCGAGTGCAAAAAGTTAAGATATAGTAATTCCAGCAATACAAAACACCGGGACAGAACACGAAGAAACTAGTTGCCACCACCTGCCCCTTTTAACCAGATTGTATTGTAAAATATGTGCGGGTACCGAACGATTAAAGAAGATAGACAGTTGATAACCGATGAGAATGCAGGAATAGGAAAATTAATAATACTCTGTGACGCCGTAATTACAGTGTTCCGAAGAAAATTGTTTTTAATCCGTCGACACGCGCGCAAATAAACGAAAGGGTGCTCAGCCGGTGAATGATATTCGTAATTTGTAATGGCGGCCGGCGAGGAAACTTCTCGCCGAGTGATATTTGACGATTGCGTTTCGACGGCAGATGCGAGATAGACACAGTGGTGTTCCCGTGTTAATCAGGCAACTCTGACAAGTTGGTCCCGTGTTCATAAAATCGAGCTAATTTATTGCGCCGAGCTAATCTGCGAAGTTTCATCGATGCAGGAACTAGGGAGGACTTTTTGCGGCTGAAACTTACTGCGGATTGTATCGTGCGATTCGGAAACCGAAGGTCTGGTGCACGATTCGACGGGCTCGGAGAGAGGTGGTTCTTAAGAGCGTCATTAGTTTTCCAGAATTTCTCGAGGAACGACGGAACTCTGTTTATTACGAATTCACGGCTCCTCTGCTGAATTGAATATCGCTGACACGAAAATATTATTGTATTTTTACACCGGGACGTTTTACAATTTTGCAATTCGTCGCTACGGGTCTTTACATAATGTATAACGCGGAAGATACTGTCAGAACGGGTAGAATATTTAACTATTTGATCCCTTGGTCGGAACTTCGAGAACGGTGTCGCGGAACGGATAATTAGGACGTGAGAAATCGTGGTTGTATCGAGTTGGCGCAAAAATAATTGTAGGTTCGGCGAAGTATAAATTTCTGCGATTTTTCTTTCAGTCAGTGAATTTTCTGTTCAGTTAATTCAAGTTCAGTTTTAATTCTAGTTCAGTGAATTCAATTTTCTGTCAGTGAAAATGGAGGATATTGTTACTATCTGTTATACACAAAGTTCAGATCGGTATGCAGAGAAACTGCTCGCGATATTAACGGGGCGTTCGGTCGGGCGACTATTAATAAGTGTATCTCTCAACGGTGGTCTCAAAAATTCCGCGACAGATAAAAGTCTCTTCACAGAGAAACGTCTCGAGAGGTTGCAGAGGAGCTGATCGCGCAACAGTTATCCGACGTTTAGCTGAAAATAGCGAACGAAATGAAATATCTCCGCGCGTTTAAAAATTTAGGAACCAGCAACTGTTTGCGCAGCAACGCCTAATCGAATCGACTAATCGACCAAGAGAGTACCGGATCTTCCGAGAAATAGAATTACTTCTCGACGGAAAATTCCAAGGACTCTCGAAATACGCTTCAAGAACGCAAATACTCTCGCGGCAATAATTCACCCGAGCCACCGAAATAGAAAATATCAGAATACTTTGCCGCGCGCGACCGTGTTCGAATCCCGTCGCGTCGCGCCGCTCCGCGCCGCGGAAAGTGACAAACAGAAATTCCAACCGGCAACTTTCGATCCGGACGGATCACACGCGAGAGGCGCATTTCGTTTTCCTCTCGGGCCAGCTCTAATGTACCGTTACCGAAAAGATTCCTCGTCCCGCTGAAAGGCGACCGAAATACAAAAAAAAAATGAGAAGGAGAGAGAGGGTGAAGAGGGGTGGAGGGGAAAAAAGGAACTAAAAATCGTCTCATCGAGCACACACGGCGAATAGAACGACGAGAAATCGATACGACTTTAATCCGGCAGGCTAAAGGCCGATATCCGCGGCAATCGGGAGAGCGAAAGTGATTGATGGATACCCATAAATACATAATCACGGCTCGTTCGTGGTACAGGCGGTGGACAAAAATCGACGCTATTCACCGGCCCAAGAATTTTTAATCCCGGCAACGGGGCTTGCGCGTACACTTTCGTTTTTTTCCCCCACCGCATTTTTTTTTTTTGGCCCATCTTACCGCTACGCCCGATTTTTCCTCCTGGTCGGGACACGTAAACATTCTACGTTAACAATTCACTGTAACGACACATCTCTCTCCTCGTTAGGAGCAAAATGAAAGACGCCAGTTGGCTTCTCCGGTCGACAATGCGACTATCGAAACACTACACGGAACTGACGCAACGTATGTAATTAACAGTCTCGAGTACTGTTGCCATTAAGTTCCTAAATTCTGTGTATATAAAGCTGACCATTGTTACTCGTTCAAATGTATACGAGTTTATTGGATATCTCTTATTTTCGAACAATGTACATTTCGGTATCGCTAGCGACTCACGCGTTTCTAGAAGGGATACTTGTAGAGCACAGAAATTGTATCAGTTAATTGTTGTATCAGCGTATTCACAGTGTCGATGGACTTTTTTAAAAAGGGAAGCGAACAACTTTACGCTGGCAAAAGTTGTTAGAAAATGATGGAAATTATTTTGTCGATTAGTATCTAAGACTTTCTTAATAAATAAATGTAAAAAGAAATTTTGATTACTTTCTCGTCCCCCTAATGCAATTTGATGATTGTCTTAACATTATTTCGCGTCCCAATCGCTAACTGTTCAGATGATTCATTCGATTCTGCGACGGTCGGAACCCGCGAAGAGCACAAAGCTTTCGGTTTATCCGAAACTGTACAGCTAACGACTGTCGAAGAATCGGTGTGCAGGCGAAGTTATCGAGGCAACTGTTAACCATCAAGCACAACAACGGAGTATGTAGTTTCCGAAAACCTTCGAAAAAGATCGAACTAATTGTCTCGGGTTCAAGGGGAACAATTGATGAGGATGCGTGTACCCTCGAATCGCCAACGAGATGGCAGTATCTGCCAGCAACACTATTTCCCAACAACGTCTGAAAACCGTTTTCAAATTAGAACCTCGCACGACGATGTGCAATTTCACAATCACTTTTTTTGAGAGAACCGAACGTTGCTCAACGCTTGTACAACGTAGAACGGAAAAAAATTCGAAAGAATTTCACTGACGTAGAAAATTATGGAAAACGATGAAACGTTATCGACATTTCAGACCCGCAATAAAATGAATTATCATTGGCAACGCGTCGTTTTCGAAGCACTTTCCACACTGTCCAATCATGCTCTCGCGCATTACACCGTTTCTAACGCGACGTCTACCAATCATTACGATAATGCCACGAAGTTATTTCAATGTTAATGCGAAAATTAATTCAATATCGATGGCTGTAACACGCGGCGCAACGAGATTGTTATTTCATATGGAATACAATTTTTATAACACTTCCGCCGCTGACGGTATTTTCGCACTTTTCACTGTTTTCGGATTTTCGTGTAACACGTAAGATATATCGTCGCAATTATTCTTCGCACGTCTAGCAGAGCCTAACCAAGATATACGTCGTCTCAAAAATTAATTTTCAAGTCGGAATAAATGAGATTGATCCCTCTAACATAAATGACACGTTCGCATCAATGTTTAAGCGCACACGTGAATTTCGACTTTCGACGAAACCCTGCGAGAAATATTCATTTCACTTTTCTGTACGCCGAGAGGGGCGCACGTTGAATGTTCGTGAAACCGAGGCCGTTATCAGAAAATTGAGAAACCGAGCGATTTTGTAGCCAAGCACATGACAGGTCGAGGTTCGCGCATTTTTCCGAGTGTCGTGCGCGAATTTTCCGGGAAAGCTGCGGGAACAGGGCGCACGCTGTCGACGAGAGTGAAATTTTCCAGGGCACCGACGAATTTTGACTGGCGTTCGCCGGAAAGAAAAAATGAAATTCCGCCAGAATTTCTTGAAACTCGACACTCGCGCACCGAATAATTTCACACGTTCACTGTCGCGTCGGTCGGGTGACTCGTGTATCTTCGAGAATTCATTTCTCTGATAACATATTTCCCGACGACAAAGGCTACAAGCTTTCATCTTACAGTTTCCATTGGCACGACTAAATCATTTTGCGAGATTTTTGGGGACGAATTCATTTCACTTTTCGACGAGCGTTCAGAATATTTGTGAAACCGAAACAATTATTAGTACAAGCACGTGACCGGCGGTCAAGATTCTCGCATTTTTGGTAGCGTGCGCAAATTTTTCATGTGGAAAACCCGCGGGAAAGAGTATCTCGCACCGTCGACGAGAGGCATTTTTAGGAAAGAAGAAGAATTCTGAATTTCTTGAAACTACTCGCCGAGCCACCGAATTTAAATATTTCACTTTTTTATACACTCAGGAGCGTTGAAAATGTTCCTCGCGAAGGAACTATTAGAAAGCCAGGCACGTGACGGGTCTTCGCGCATTTTTTCGAGAGTCGCGTCGAAATTTTCCATGTGGAAAATCTTCGGGAAAAGGGTGAGATCGCAGGGCGCACCGTCGACGAGAGTGAAATTGTAGGGCCGATGTAGCGGCCTATCGAAGAAAACGAAAACGTTCGTTCGAGATACCGGTGTCGCGTTGGCGAAGCGGTTGGCCGACGGTACGCGTCTCGACGGTTCGTCGGTCGATCGACGACGGGGCACGCGAGCGATCGCCGGTTATCGACGATATCGTAATGCTCTTTATCGGCGCTGATACCGTTTTCACTTGGCCTGGGCTCAATAAAACTGCGAAACGTTGGAATTCGAAAAACCCGAGCGCGGAAAACCGCGGCCGGCATTAAACACCCCGATAATATTGTGCCCGGGCCGAAATTGCAACGCGATCATCCACGGAGAATATTCGCTGGACGCGAGCGAGCGCGGAATTTCACTTCGATAAGCTATCGCTACTTTTTATGCAGACGACAATTGCTTTTTCCACACTGTTCACGCGCGGCCGGCAATCGGGAACGCGCACACGCACACGCGGCCGCCGCTGCTCGGATATTTTAATTCAATTCGTAGCACTGATCCCGGAATCGAACGCACTTCACTGGCAGAATCGTAGAGCACTTAACACAGAACAACGATAAAACAAGTTGAATTCGGCGGACATTGTCGATCGAGGCGGTGGATTGGTCTAATTATTAAAACAAAAAAAAAACACCAAAGAATTTAACCCTTGGTCGGTGGATGTCCGTCGATCGTTCGTTTCGCGATTGCGCTAGGCATGTAACACGTTTGAAAAATTTTGTTGCGTTCGGATTTATATCACCGACCGAGGGTCGACAAGAATTTAATACCACGGATGCCGACAGATGATTAAATGAAAAATAAATACACCACATTTCTAGCATTTAAATTGTGTGCGATCTACGGTCTCGCAGCGGCAGTCGTTTGGAACAGAAAATAGGGAGCGTTCAGAATTTTCCTGAAAATTAGACGGGAAGACCGTCGGGGCTGGGGATCGCTCGGAAATCGCAAGGTCCGAGGAGACCTTCGACGGAGGTGTTAGATAAGGCCCGAGATAGGGCCGAGCGTTCGAAGAACCTCTCGATGTCAGCGTCCGACGGACGGCGGCCGGGGGACTCGGCGTTTCGCTCGTTCCGCCGGAGCACGGAAGCTTTACCACGAACGATTCGAGGGAATCGGGGCGAACCAAAGGATCGCGTGAACGGAAATTTTCGTCGGTCGGAATCGTGATCGATTCCGCGAAGATCGGCGCGTCCCGAGCCCCGGAGGTGCCTTCGGGATGCTCGGGACCTCCAAAAGCTGTTCGGAGCAACGCATTTTCTGCGAGCACTTTATTGAAGAGGACTTCGACAAAAAACGAACGCGATCGATCTCGGAACAGAGTGTTTATGAATCGAGCTCCGGGACGAAGATCGAGCCCCTCTGCGGAGCACTACGACCGCGAGACGATTACGGTGAGATTTCGGGTAAACAGTAAGAGTCGTTTCGAGGTTGCGTACGAATCGCCACGCCGTGTATCCACTGAGCCGACTCGAAGAACGAGACACTCGCGAACACGTTTCTCACGATAATTCGCGCGAGTCCCTCGGACAAGGTCGGAAACACTGATTTTTTTATTGTAAAAACGTCCACCGGAGGAGGACAGAGAGCAAGATTCGCGTCGATCTGTGGTTCGGACGCGACCGTAGAAGATAAAACCGTCAACCGCGCATTTTCCCCGATGGCAAAAATCGTCGGTGATACCCCGCCGCGAGTGAAATTCTCTAAACTCTGTTCTCCCATGGCGAATAGACACGAACGGACAAAAGGGGGACGAAATAAATCTCCGCGTTCCAACGGCTTCATCTTGAGAACAATGTCCAATTATTTTCCTGGAGGCACGTTCGAACATGCTCGTAACGAGCCGGCTAAGTGAAAAATTAACGAACCAAATCCCCGCGCGCGCGGCACGGCGGCGGCGAGAGACTCGGACGGCGGAGAGAGCCACACGGAAACGTTTCTCCACCCCTCGCTTCCGTTCGCGGACTCGAGAGACACAGGAATACACGTTGTAGCAAGTAAAAAGCAGGCTTCTTTCGAAGCGATCGTCGCGTTCATCGACTAACCGATCTTCCGTTCTAACCGGGCCGCGTATCGGAGGCACGAGATTATCTGGAAAAATAAAAGCGAACGTACCCTTGGCTGCGCCATGAACGCCCTGGCCGCGCCGGGGAACTCTGCGTGCTGAGCCACCGTAGCGGCTGTATTTTCCCACAGTATAAAGCAAGTAACACTTCACTCACACACCGTTTTCGCTCACTGTTTCGCCCGATCGCGGCGATGATCGGTGGTTATTCACCCTGTGCGTCGCACCGTCGAACGGAGAAGAGACAGGGGGGACCGAAAGGGTGAAAAGGAGGACGAGCACACCGCCAAGGTCCGTCGACCGACTGTCCCTCGCCCGATGGACAACGACGACGACGGACGACGAAGACGAAGACGAAGACGACGGTGACGGAGTCGGTCGGTCCGGTACGGTTCACCGGCCGACGGCGTGCGAAGCTGCGGCCTGGCCGGGACTTGTACGACTGGATGTCTGTCAACAACTGTTCGTTCGACGATTCCTCGTTCGGCGGTTCCGTCGGCCCTCGACGATCCTCGGATCCGAGTCGAGCGGCGGCGACGAGACGACGACGCTGTCACGGTGAAGAGTCGGGAGCGAGCGTCAGCAGAGCTCGGGACGCGCGCTTGAACGCTGCTGTAGGACCACGGCTACGGCCGGACACGCGTGCTTCCTCATCGTACCGGTCACACCTCTACAGCCGGAAGTAGCCCGCTGACCAGACCGCGGGAGGAGCTTGCCTCTACCGATAATACGTCAGTACCGCGACATCGTACACGGCTCGATGCTGCTCTGCTCTTTTCTCGTTCAGTGGAGCACGTGGCCTCTCCGCACGGACGCGCAAACACGCGCGCGCGCGATAATCTTCTCCGGATTAATTATTGTTATTCTTCGTTCTCTTCTTCCTCGCTTCTTCAACGCGTCTTCGATGCGTCCACTGGTCGTTGGGCGCGGAACACGAAATCGGTACAAGCCGGACCGGTGGAACGTTCACCCGACGGATTCGAAACTCGCGGACCGTATACCTAACGCGGAACAATTACGACGATCACTAACGAACCACGGATATTTCATTAATCTTGTACTTCGCGAATCTAGGCTGCGCTCTCGCTCTCTCTATCTCTTTCCCGTTATTCTTGATTTTCTTCTATACGCGTTCAGTCCACTGCCCGTTCGATCATGAAACTCGCGTCGGAGAATCGCTTCTACCGGCTTGCACTGTTTCACACAGAGGACACGAGATACGAGGGGGTGGGGACGGTGGTGCTTGCGTATATTCCCAAACGGAAACCAGAAAATGAGAAACAACGTAAAACAAAAAAAAAAACACACCAGAGAGCCTCTGTGCGACGGTCACTGACGGAGCACGGTTTTCACATCCTTTTCTCGCGATTGGCGCGAAGTCAAAGAGTGTCGTTCCGTTTCCACTCGCGGCGGGGGAGGGAACAGGAGTAAAACGAGCGGCGCGGATCCCCGGCGTACGCGCGCGTCTCGTTGCAACAATGCTGGATGCCGTAAACACTTGCGGGGGAATCCGGGGGGGTGGAACCGTTGCGACGACAACGACGACGACGACGAGGCGATGGTCGACGTCGACGGATTGATATTCTTGCGTTCGCGAGGACAGAGGAGAGCACGAGCGACTGGCGGGTGTCCGGTGCGTCGAGGCCGGTCGGGTCGGGTCGGGCTCCGCTGGGCACGTTTAAACGACAATGCTCTGTCCACACTGTGCCCTCCGTAAATCCGTGTGGCCGACGGGGGATGATGCGCTCTCTCTCTCTCTATCCGAGTTGCTCCGAGCCGGGGGCCACGGAGCGAACGCAGGAGCGACGGAGGAGGCGGCGTTGCCGGTTAGCTAGAGCACTCGGACGGGTCCCGCGCTCCGATAGATCCCCGATGTTGCCGTTCTAGTTTCGTCGACGCACGATTGATCACACACGGGGAGGGGGCGGGGTTAGATCGGGGGGCGGGTGGTCCGTCGTGTATCGTAATCACCCTCGAAGAAAAATCGGTCGAGTATCGGCGTCGGCTCGACGCGAGAACGTCGGTCGGGAAGAGAGAATTTAAAAAAAAATAACCGGCGTGCACACCGCGCGTCGTTCGACGACACCAAGAGTCGCGTCACCGGGGCCGTTGTACAGAAGAAGCGCGTTCCTCCTCGCGGCGATTACTGAACGTACGAACGAACGTACGAACGAACGAACGAGGCGAACCGACCAACCAACCGGTCACGCACGCTGAGGAGAGAGAAGAGGTGACGGCGCGAGAGAGCTGTCCGCGAGACGGCGGGCGACCCTCCTCCCTAACCGTAACTACTACTGCGTGTGCCACTCGTAACTCCGGCGGACAGAAGGTGGAAGGTCGGTGTATATGTTGTGTGCGGTGCGCGCGGGCCGGCGGGCAAAGGCAGCCACGGGAATATGCGTGTTTCGAGTTCTTCCCCCACGAAAAAGCACCGGGCAGAGATGTATCCACGGGTAAGAGAAGTGCGGACCGAAGCGAGCGTGGAGAGCAGCGCCTAGCGCGGTTTTAGATCCTGCGCCGTCCGCAGTCGTTCGCCAACTGTCAATCAGCGCCGCGCTACGCCAAGGAGTGGGAGGCGCGCGGTCACGCCCACCGAGCGCGGCCAATGCGTCCCCTGGCCCTGCCCACCTCCCCACTCCTTCGCGGCGATCGCACCGCTCCGACGGAGAGACCGTGAACCACGGGATTCTCCGCCATCGCTACACCACTACCAACGAGACCGTCGACGGCGTACGACGACGACGATCACGACGACGACGACGACGACGACGACGACGACGAGGAGGAGAAACCCGACGAACCCTTGCACGCCGGCAGACTACTCGAGAACGCGGATCTCTTCCGTTTTCTACGGAAGAGGAAAACGGAAATCGTGGAATCAGATTTTCTACGCGTTGCGCGCGTGCACAGTGGCTGGATACAGCCGATCCCTCGTCAGGGTTGGAACTTGTATCGAGCCAACGGTACACCCTTGTCCCGCGTCGATGGCTCGCTCGCTTTTTATTGCAACGATGACGATAATTGTCGATGGAAATTAAGGTAGAAAAACCGTAGATACGATATCGCGCTTGTTTACCGCGGAACGCCCCGCGATTTCGTTGTTGATTCGCTGATATTATTATCAGCATTTTTATTGCATAATTTCTAACGACTTCACCGGGCGCTCCGTTTTGCTAGAGGAATCGTGATTTTTTCACGAGACCGGACAATTTCGTAGGACTTTGATCGCCTCGCGCGCTACGGGAGCGGCGATCTCTTGTCGCTTGTTTACTTTTTTTTTTATCGTTGACAATTGGGCGTGCTCCAACTCGACGAAAACCGGAAAACGTCGAGACTTGTATTTTCCGAATCGACCTCTCCGATTCGATCGTTGGGCGTGATTCTGTGCGCTACGACGGTATCGTCGGATAAATGTAGCTCCTCCACCATCGAGATTCCACTTGGATCGTAGACACGAGCAAACCGACCGTTGCTTTTCAATATTCGTATCGACGGCGAATTAAAACGGTCGTATCGAGCGCGGTTCGAGACGCCCGGATCGAAAAATACATGAAAGCCCGAGACAATCGCACGCCGGTATATTGCAGATTTCGATAAGACGAAGATATTTCGTCGCGATACGAGCGAAGAGCGTCGGTCCACGGTGATTCTGTAACAACTCCGGAGAACTTCTGTGACCACGGAGAGCGCGTCGAGACACATGTTCCCCGGCTCTCGAGCTCCTCCCGCAAAGACAAATAAGCGAGACGAGCGCCCCGGCGCTTATCTTTTCTTCGAGGGCAGGACAGGACCGGACAGGACCTACGATAATCTCTCCGGGGTCTCCTAACGGGAGCCGCTATCGATCCGAATTAGAACCGAGCGTAATAATATAACACGGCCTCTCCCCTAATCCCGGCAGCGCAAACTTCGACGGCCGCGCACACCGGTGCTCGCAATTTACAAGAACGACAATTTCCGCGTGCGTTACGCCGCGCCGCACCGCGCGGCGTGACGCGGGCTCGCCGGGCTCCGGCGAAATTTTCCGCGTGCCTCTGCCAAGCTAGAAACCCCAGAAATAGTAGAACAGGTAGGGGGACACGAGAGTCTTGGCAGGGAGCTGGCTGCTCGTTGGCCCGTCTGAAATAATGCAGCCGATGATCCTGACAAATAACGGCGTTCCGCTAAATGCTGGCCGTCGGACGGCTCGTTGGCCGTCTTCGATCGTCCGTGGGTCGTGCAGCGCGAGAACTCGAGAAGAACGCACAGACCCCTGAGGAAGAAAAAAAAAGAAGCGGAGATCGAGGGCGTCGATGAACACTTCCGGTTTCCGTGTTTCTCTCGCCATAGGGCAGGAGAGGAGGGGGTGTGTCTGACGGAAAGTTCATCGCGCTAAATGTCGTCGTCGTCGTCGTCGAGTTCCCCGGCTCCTTTTCCCTCGGTCCGGTTCTTCGTCTTCGTCGTCTACTTTTATTTTTCGTCGGCCTTCTCCTCCTCCTCCTCCTCCTCCTCCTCCTCCTCCTCCTCCTCCTCCGACGTTATTAATTCAACGTGTCTGGCCGCGGAACGGCCAGCCGGCGGCGGTGGTCGATCGAGCTTTGAATGAACCGAACGAACAGCTGACTCCACGCAGGAATTGGGTCGCGAACGTGCGGTTTCGAACTTTGAATGGTATTCGGCGTTGGGTGAGTAATAGCGACAGGAGGCGGCGGAGGCGGAGGAGGGCAGAGAGAGGCGGCTGTCACCGACATCACTCAGTGTCTCCCTCCTGGCGTTCACTTCGCTCGATTTTATGACTCTCTCATCCCCCTCGCCCCCGCGCACTTTCACCCCCGACCCCGTTGCGACTGCCGGCCCGCACCACGCGCCGTCTCCCCTCGATTACGCGTGATGTCGCGAATCGCTGCGTCAGTTTTACCTTTTCCGCCTTTACCCGTTTGCCGTTCTCTTTCTCTCTTCTCTCCTTCTTTCTTTTTTGTTTTTTTTTTGTGCTTGTCGAGCCGCCGCTCGAGGATCGAGCAGCGAGGGATGCGGTCATCGGCGAAATATGAAAGGAAGAGGCCAATATTCCTGCGGATTAAAGGATCGTTGCGTTCCAATCTTAATCCCTCGCTCGTCTTCGTCTTGGCACCGCCTCGCGGCCGGCTTCGAATGACTCTCGTTCGAATTTCCATGAAATTTAGGCTATCCCGAGTGGAATTTTATGCGCATCCTCGTCAAGGAAAGTCGATTGTGCAACTATCTCGCACGAATACGGATCAGCCGATTTCTCGGATATTCTTTTTTGTTTCTTTTCTTTTTGCAACGACTGACGACGCTACCGATCCTCTCCGCAGATAATCAATAATTGAACGCGACTAAATACAGAATAGAACGGAACACCGCGAATCACGATCTTCTCGTCGAAGACGCGTGCTGAATGCGCTCGTACGTGTGCTGTAACGGAGGAAAAGTAATTCTCATGTAAAATATCTCGCGATAAAATAAATATCTACGGATTAACGTGGAGGTTTTATAGAATCGAGAAACTTGGTATTATAGTAATCGTTTTTCCAAGGTCGTGCACGGGGATACCCCGATCTAATAGCAAACGACATTGAAGACACGCGACATGCGATCAACGTGAACGGTAATTATTATTGTCGCGACAATTTTACGAAGTGACAAGCGGGTTGAAATATTTATTTCCCGTAACTAGCCGACATTAATTGCATAATTGCGTATACAGCTGCGCAGTTTCCGCTGCTAAAGCGTAAAAAGGTTCGAACAATGCTCGTAAATTACCGGGCCTGGATTGATACCGCAACGTCTACGGGTGCATAATTCATTATCTAAACGAGCCGGCTCGATTCCCGATGAAAGTAGGATAATTACACATCCCGCGGCAAGGGAGGGACGATTAATTGGGGCGCGCGGGGCACCGTGAAGCGTGCTTCGCGATTCATAAAGTCGTCTTAAGAGACACACCGTTGAACAATGTTAAACCGGCGCGAGCATAAATTAGTAATACTTTACTTCGTCCCTCGGATTTATAAAACCGGCCAAAGGCCGGCTAACCATTATAAAGTCGCCTTGTATAATAATCCTATTTGCGGCGCCCCCGGTATTTGTATTGTAAATAGTCCGCGGCTATTAAATTTGCTTAGATAAACACAGCGCAGCGGCTCGCACCGGTTCAAGTAGAAACATTTCTCAGTCGCGGGAGCGCCTCAACTTTTACTTTATTAAATATTCAACGGAGCCACGCGGGCAAATACATTTTTCACTCTGTCAACCCGCCGTGGAACACGGTTTTCGATAAGTTGGAGGTTGCGTACCCCCGATAACCTTTATTTTTACCATTTCCGTACTTGGACTTGTTTCGATCGAAAGGCCAGTCGTAGTTAAACGTTCGTGGTCATCGCCGAGTATAAGTTTCCTCGACGATACAGCTGCCTACGGACACGAAATGTGTTATTTAATGCGCACAGTATGCGAAAACGATCGGACACTTGGCAAAATGCTGGTGCGATTGTCGAGCAATAATTAATCGCTCGTTGAATTCGTTGCGCTCGGAACTGTTTCAAAACTAAAAATACAAACGTTGACGTCTGCGTGTACACTTGCCACTTTAAAGCCCTATTCTAATATTAATTGCAGCTACAACACGGCGGCGTAGTTCGAAAGTTCTGTGGCTTGAATTAGTCGACGTGTGAGATACAAATGAATAATGTAAAAAATATTTTGAATGATACAACAATTTTCAGTGGCGACTTTTTCAGCCTTAATTCACCTTTTCCCTTGTGTTTTTGTAAGTTTTCGTTTTCGAGAGTCGAGACGTTTCGCGCAATCCCGCGCGAATAATATTCGGCGTTGCGTGGAGCGAGCGAATCCGAACGGTTCGACGGTTTAATCGAGTCGATGCCGTGCGCACGGGGCAATGGAAAATCCATAAACACACCGTGAGTACCGTCTTTCGACGCCAGGGTCGATGAAAATCGCACGGTCACCGGTTGCGATCTCTCCCGCTCGGAACCCCATTTATCCGGTTAATTCGTAGGTATTCCGGACATTGTCGAGGCTTTACCTGGCACGGGACACTTCGAGCCTGTTATTTCGCAATAAATCACACAGCGAGATGGAACCGGGCTTGTCGATAGTAACGAGGGATTCGCCCCCGTCCGATTCGGTCCCTCCCGGGGTAAACAGCCACGAGCCATTAAACTGCGCGTAATGCCTGAAGATGATCGATTCTTACGTAACGCGCGGACCGCTCTCTCTCTCTCTCTCTCTCTCTCTCTCTCTCACTCTCTCTCGGCAGAGTATCCTTCTCTCAATTGATCGCGAACCGTTCAAAGAATAGTGCCCACGTTGTGTACACTAATTTAATTGAACTCTCGAGACGGATTTTTCGATTGCACGCCGCTGAAGAGACAAACCTGAGAAATGGTCGACCGCAGAAGAATTCATTCTTTGCCGTGAACCTATCACCGTCGCGCCCGGTCAAATGTCCGGTTTCTGGTTTTTTTGTTATTTCACTATTATTGAAATTATAGCGATGCTCTCACCGGAAACGATTGTACGCAGTTCTGTGCCCAAGGACGCGTGTTGCAAATACATAGAAATTCTACGACGTCGTTTTTATTGGGTCGTCAAGGATGAAATTTGTAGAAATTAAATTAAATTAAATTAAATTTCAACGCGCGCTAGCCATTTTTAGAGCTCGGCAAGTTTACAGTGTTAATAATGGAAAAATTAAATTTCCTGCGCACGCGCGACGCTGCCTGCAACTGGCAATTCAAGGGGTTAACGGTTAATTTTACCGGGTCCTTGAAGTTTCCTTTGAGTATCGCAGTGCGGAGAACGAACGGAATCCCTGATCCTCGAGTTGCTCGTTAATCAGGTCGAAACTTTGCGCGCGAAGAGGATCGCACCTGGACACGTCGCCGTCGTTACGCGAGCTCGGAGGAGGCGACTAACCAGCAGCAGCAGCACGATGGTGGCTCGCGAGAATGGAATCATATTAAGATGGAAGACGTTCCGAACGGTACACCGGGTATATAGTGCCGTAGAACACCGAGGCGTTGATACAATGGGCCGCGCGAACTTAACCCGTCCGTTGTCCCTGCGTAATTCTGCGAAACACCCCTACTGTGTCTCCTCTATTGTGCCTCCGGGCGCAACAATGTCAAAGTCTATACCGCTAAGCCGTCGACGAGACGTGTACGCGCGATGTACCCCAATTATTCGTCTTCCACAAAACAGTTTCCGATCTGGCTCGTCCTCGATCTTGGCCCCCGATCGCCTTAATCCCTCAGCCCTTCCCGCCTCCTCCCCTCGTCAACCACCACTCGTTCCGATGGTCAACGACTTTCCGATTTACGAGTAACACTGCTTACCTGCAGTAAATTGTCCGCGCAACAGTATGTCCCGTTTATCAATCCCGGTAGCCGCCGCCATTATCGGCAGTGATTTATGAAAGACCGATATGTTTATAAACAAGCCTGGGGAACTCGTTTCATTGAACTTTATCGATAGCGCCCTCGCAAGCAGCGGGGCAGGACTCGCACGATCCGGTGCAAGAAAAGTTTAAACGAAGGCCGGCGATATTCGAGTCAATGCGTTTCCTAAAATCTTCGTTTTTCACGGATCAACACTGTTTTTTGTGTACGTTAAAAAATATTCGTATAATTTAGAATAACTAGATTAACCTTCGGATGATCTTCAGCCGTCGAATAAACTATCATAATGCTTTTCTACGTATCATAATTGCAAGGTATCGTATGTTATTATTGTATTACATATTATTATTATTTTATTATGTAACGACCGAAGCCCTCTTGCATAAATGTTTACATAACAGAAAAAAGAATTTACGTACAATAACAAAGAAGGGGCATGCAGAAAAATTCATGGTACATAACGTACTATTGTTTTTTAAATCAATACGATTATTATAGGGCGTTACAGTCTGTGATAATGCGATTTATTGGATTAAGTAATCCGTATGTAGATCTGGATTTACGTGTTTGAAGTCCTGCTCTAGATCTCAATACACATTTAGGATGTATTAAGTAACATTTGTTACGTAGAAATTGATTTGCATAAGGAGGGAGGGATAATCGATTATTGATTAAATTAAAAATAACGCTCTGATCGGATTCTTCGAGCAGACAACGTTTCGGGGTTGGTCGTGTTCAATATTGTGAAGTAATCGTGATGAAAGATACAGATGAAAGAAATATTTTTTCTTTTTTTTGCAAAATTAGACGCAATAGTCTAAATGTAAATTGTGATTTGTATCGAAAATATTGGCGGCGTCGATCCAGGGCGCGCGCCGTTTGAACTGCAAACGATCGGCACGGTTTTTCACGGCCCCGAGGAGACCCACGAATGGCGTTAAATCACGGATCCGAGGCGATTCCCGGCCGATCCGCCGGCAACGAGCCAAAAACTCGACTCCGCGGGAAACCTGTCCTCCGCTCTCGGAGCTTCTTTCGGTTTCCCAGCTGTGCTCGCTCGCGGTAACCGAGGAACGCGGCCAAATTGGCTAGGCAAGAATAAGAGATCCAAACTTCCATTCCCGATGGTTCCCGTGCTATATTTAATCGGCCGAGCACGTAGACGCAAAAATGATCGGCCCGGTCGAAACACGATTGTCGCCTCTCGAAGCCCGGTCTCGAATCGAACCTGACCACACCAGCACCGCGCCGAAATTTGCTTGTTCGCTCGTGTTCGTCCGAATTTAGCCGAAAACGGGAACTTAAATGAATATTTCTAGCTTGAGGAGAGCGAACGCGGAACACAGCGTTGCCGTCATAAATCTTAACGCCCGTTTATTATGCAGCCAGAAAATGGATGAGGGGTCGAAGAGAGAAGGGTCGTTGAGGTTCGTGTATCGAGCGCGACCTATTAAATCACAAAAGTCAAAATACCACAACACGGCGAGTCAATTAAAGAGGAAGATACTCGACGCCCATGGTTTACAATTTTTACCTGAGTTTTCACGGCTGGAAGTCGTCGCAGTGAGCTTCGACTTGTACCTACTTTACGCGGCGCATTGTCCTAACAAGTTTTGGCGTTCTCGGTATCGGTCTAAAAATTATTTAGATGCGTAACCGTGGAATTCGAATTGGTAATTTTTTTAAGAAAATGTTACACTATTTCCATGCCACGGTCAATATGGAAAATTATTAACCCTTTGCAGTCTATTTTAACTGAAAAATTAAACATTTCTCCCAGACCCAGAATAATTCCATTATTTATGATTTCTTTAATTTCATGCATATACAATTGATATAATAGCTCATACAATACTTAACATGTAATATGTTTAATAATATTAAGCAAATATTTATTAACAAAATCTTGTGAAAATTCAGAAACTTACAATTGTTTCAGATAGTTGGACGTTTGTCCGCGAGCGAGCTGCGAAAGAAGCATCGAACGAGTAAAACCGTGCACCTGATCGTCGGCTAACGAGAAAACACCGGCGGCGCTGTTTGATTTCGCGCGATAAATTCTGCGCTTTTGTCTAATTAGTTTGCCCCGATCCGAAACTCGCCGGATCGTTACAATTTTCCAGGAGCGGGTGGTCGCGGGGGCGTCGGTGTAAAATCAGCTGATCCGGAGTAACGAGGCCAGGAGGATCCGAAGGCGTCCTGTCGCGATTTGTTAGGCTCGCGAAACGCGACACCGATCCGATTATGCCTCTCGAATTACCGAATACCCGGGGTCTCTCTTTCCCATTCGGCCGTGTCCGGCTCGTGGGAGCACAGACGCTCCGCGTGACGCTCTAGAGAGCGAGCGAGAGAGAGAGAGAGAGCGAGATAGAGTACACACACACACTCCCCATTAGATGTTTATAGTTCTGCGGACGATTCCGTGGGGTTCGCGGCCGGAGATCGTCGTGGCGGCGCTTCTCGTGAGAAAAAAGGTCTGTTAGTAAACACACCGTTTGGTCGTGCCGCGGGTAAACCAGCCTCGAGTGCATGAACGAAGCTGTTTGTCGTTCGGCTGCCCGTGGGCTGCTTGGTTGCGAGCGAGTCGCTACGCGGCGGCGTGGCCCGCGTGTTCATTGACCATTCATTCGTAATTCTTTGAAGCCTGTTTTCTTTTTTTTTTTTCTTTTCGTACTCGAACACGACCCCATGGACGCGTATACGTGCACCAGCTCGCACTTTTTGTCTCTGTTTTTCTCTATGGTTCGAGGAAACGAGAACTTTCTCTCTCTCTCTCTCTCAGTGGTTTCGTTCTTTTTTTTTCTCCGCTCGGGTTTTTTTTTTGTTGACCAGACCGCAGCCGAGTTAGAGTGCTGCGGTTTTTTTTAGGCTTTCTTGGAAAATTATCGGAGCAAACGTGCGGTCGCGGTTCGTCCGGTTGATTGGGGATCCCGCGTGCCGGGGTATCGTGTTCCTCTCGGGTTAACGGGAGAGAAAACAAGCTGGCCGATTTCTGAACGAGCATTAAACGCAGTCGACGACGGTCTTCTGCCGATTTCTCGAACCGCTCTGCACTCCTCCGGTCCGTCGGTCGTAACGCCTCCGAACGAGCTCGAGCGGGGGATCGATGGATCGTAGTGCAACATTAGTGTGTGCGACGCGAACGTAGCAAGACCGTTGTGTATGACCTTATGACGCAGTAAAAAAAAAGAGAAAAAAACAGTGCACAGGGTTCTTGTAAATTACACGACGGAAATGTAAATATACGTAAATAAGACCCGGGAAGGTATTTATGCGCACTGGTAATTATCATATATTTTGCTGCTCAACTAGTTCAAATGATACTGTAGCTATAATAATTTATGTAATTTCACTGGCGATATGCGTCCATTCAAGGTGATTTACATGTTCTTAATTTCAACTACTTCCTTCTCCTAATTTCAATAAATTCATCGCTTCCAGTTATTCAATTACTATGCTTATTAGGCTTCGCTGTGTATGTAAACGATCCGCAGCAGTCATCGCTGGAGTTAAGTCGGACGTCAGCTGCTTCAGCCAATGAAAGTCAACCGTCAACGAAATCTAATAGAAATCAACTGACAGAAAAAGAAAAAATTCAGATAAATTAAAAACGAATGACGTATATCGTGTAAGGAACGAGTATTTTTAGAAAACTCCCTTTTATTATTGAAAACACAAACAAGAAAATATAACCAAGAGAACAAATGACACGCACACAAACAACAGTAAACAAAATAATGTCACAAACCGTAAAAAACACAAATTACATGTATAATATATTGTTTCGTATTATGTATGTCGTATCGTTCGGTATCGTTTCGTCTTATCCTATACCATACAGTATCGTATCGTATGGTCTCGCTTTTTCCCGATCGACGTTCGCGTTTCGCCGCTTTTATAGATTTGCCAAACAACCGGTGGTGTCACGCGTCACCATGAACACGAACAAACTGCAGCCCTCCCGAGCCAACGCTCGGACACGTGGAATCCGCTCAACTGTCTCAGCTTCGTCTGCCACAATTGAAAAACGAAAATTCTCAAATATAGTAAAAATTCACGTACGGATAAATTGGAATTGCGAGTGGTCTCGCGAATTTAAGGGTTGAGCAACGTCCATCCTAGATCAGTGAAAGTATCGAGAATAATCGAACGTCGACCAAACGTTTACCCGTTCATCCCGAACCCCTCTCTGTCTTGCGGGGCCGATTCGCACGTTTCTTATGCAGATGGGACCGTGACGGCAGCAAAGTCACGTCGGCGAACGATACAAATTTTATTCATGGCGAGCATGGTCGCCGGTACACACCGTGACTGATGCCTTTCAGGAATTTATCATCTTGCACGCGTGATCTCCGGTAGAACTTGGCCGGCGGCGACGGCAGCGGCAGCCCGTTACGCGCGTATATACGGGGTGGCGTATTATAACAGACTAAGGGTGGATAACCCGTGATCGATCACTCCGGTGAATGCGACACCCCTACGAACACATATCCGCGCCCCATTAAGCTCGCCCTTAGGAACGACGTGCGCGCATCCATCGCGAGGCGGGCCTCGCCACCCCGAAGATTCTATCGGCCGACGAAATCGGGGGGTGTTTTTTGCCTGGAGAGCTAAATAATTGAGCGTAATACCGTGGCCGCCACTTTCGGGCCCCGTAATCTTGTTTTCGGTAATATCGTAATCCATGGTACTTGACTTCTCCTGGACGATCCGCGCTCCTGCGGGGGTTGAATCGTCCGTTGCTGCTAATTCGGCGGGCCACTTAACGGTCCACTTAACACCGCCGCGCAGCTCTAAAATTATTGGTCAAATAAAAGATTCGTTTTTATCAGTAATTGCTAAATATTACCTTAAGTGTACTTTCATATCTTTTGTATCATTCGAAATGACAAAATGGCGGCGTTCTAGGGCCCTTAGATGGTGCCCAAGATACAGCAATTACTGGAAACAGAAGGTAAACATTTTTTTATACGATCTTAATTGAACAATTAATTCACTAAATAACTTAGGGAAAATCGATTGCATTCTCTAAATAATTTTCTGGATGCCTCCTTTTTAAATTGGCCGGCAGTGATTATGTGCGGACAGACAATTCAGCGACGTAATGACGCGCGGTTCGATCAAAATTAATCGAAAACTCAAATTGAATAACGCGGCGAGTACATTTAGCTATCAACAATTATCAATTTAATATGATTACCGACCATGTTACGCGTACACAAACGGGGTGCATAGTAATTCAATTAATCAACCTAATCATTACTCTGGCAAATTAATTTAGTACTGGTTCAATTAGTGTTACAATCTTTACATGATCCACGTGTGTTAACACGAGCGATCGAGGGGCGAGGGGGGGGGGGATGTGCAAGGGACAGGGTATCTTTACAACAAAACTAGACGGGCGATGGGAAAAAACACGCGAGGGGTTGGCTTGATAATTACGCAAAAAAGGGATACAAAGGAGTGCGAATCCCGCATTTCTCGTGCGGGAACGTCTGGAAAACGCCTGGCTTCGGACATCGATGCTGAATGAGCGGGATCGCGATCGGTTCCGCTGATAATTCGCAGCTCTAAATTAATACCCGGTTGGACTGACGGCTGTCAAACAAGGTAGCAATGAGTGCCCCCGTCCCGGCCACAATGTGAATAATTTTCCAGCGCTGGGAGGGACGTGTTAGCTGGCTGTGCTGACGCGTGGTATTTTTCTTAAGGGGGTATTACGGTGTCTCGGTTTTAAATTAATCGATTTTATCACATTTTCCTCGAGTGTTGCAACGTGCGCGGCAAAAGGATTTAGTTTCGTGTCGCGTGATATCGATAGCTGACTGTTCGAACGCGTTTTTCTATAAACAATATCTTATTATCATTGATTCTACACCCTTGATTCGGTTCAAATTGCACTGAGGAAGGTGCCGCAAAATTCACCTTGATCTTGAATTTTAAGGTCGAAATAATTGTTTGTCAAGTTGCGACCCACGATCCCTTTTGCACTTTTACCCCACGCGACGAGTAAAATGAGATGCAATTGAAAAAAAATTGTTGACCTGTTGACCTTGAAGTTCAAGGTCAATTTTGCGGCACCATAATTCAATTCCAATCAAATCGAGGGCGTATAATTTCTTCACAACCTGTACATGGATATCAAGTATGTGTACCTTTCTCGCCGTGAAAACGACCGGTCTCCGGCTCGCTTACGTCTGACGAGCATCGAAACTATGAAAATGTTCGCCGGCTTCGCGCGGCGAGAGACCGGAGGGTATGAATCTCCCTCCTCCATCCGGGGAGCCTCGGTGCTCGCGATTCCGCGTCCGCGCCGGATTAATTATCGCGCCTGCAAACCGGTGGGTCGTTAAAAATTACGAAGCCAAGGAGGGGAAAAATTAGCTTTCGGTGTGGCGAGACAACACTGCGGGGGAAAAAGGATCGGGTCGATAAGGCAACATTGTACGGGAGGAGTTGTTGACTGGAGTGCGAAACCGGAACGAGACGCGGCGCGCGGCGTTTTGTAAAGTGCTCGTTACCGAAACTCGCCCGTTTCTTTTTTCTTTTTTCTACGTTCCTCTTTCGAAGGAGAACGCGCGCGTCGCGTCGGGCAATTACGAACTATCGCGTGGGTCCACGGTTGGGACGGGGGTAGGAGAGGGGATTTTAGTATCGCGGAGGAGCGTTTAATGACGAGATCAGATTTCCGAGCTTCATTCCCGATGGTAATTTATGCCGAGTCAGTCGCTAAGACGCCCACGTTTACTCCGTTCCCTGTCTATCACTATTATCGCTAACGCAACGACCGTGAGAGGTGCGCGCTCGCCGGATCCTCCTACCAGCGTGGCGGCGCGGCGTGACGCGGAGGGCCAACGGAACGGCCTCTAATTGTTTTTTCGCGGGGAGTTCTGCAACAACAGTTCTCGAACGCTGTTCGCCGACACTTCGCCGCGATATGATTCTGATCGCGTCGTATGTATCTCGTGTGTTACGCGCGCGCGTTGCGTTCACGGATTATGAATCGTGTTTAGACCTCTCCGCTTTCGTTTTACGACCCGGTGTATTACCAACGAGTCGTGAGTCTCGCTACCTCTCACCGAACGCGCGGACGACTCTCGCCGATACCGACGAGTACAACTTGTTTCTTTTTTTTTATTGTCAATCATTTCAGACGAGAGAGAAATGACACATTACAAACATATTTTTCCACCTCTCGCCAGCCTGGCCAGACTTACAATTAGAGAGGATTCGAAGAAGCGCGCTTTTAAGGATGTCCATCTTCTTCACGCGGACGGACGTTCGAGGGATGCGCACTCTCCGAAGGTCGGGCGTAATTCAGTCCCCGCGTACAAAATTCCGGTCGGTTTGATAATTAACTCGACCTCGCTGTTCAAAAAACATTAATGGTATTCGCATAATCGTTTCCCGACAGTCAACATCAAGCGTTAGCGATTCCTCACGACGAATCACCTGTTCCCGTGCAACGCAATCGCCTCGCGATCCGTGTATCGTTCGCCCGCGAGAAGGAGTTACACGAGAAACTTGTACTGCGGTGAGACGACAAACTACCTTCCATTTCCACGTCGCCGTTCCCCCACGCTTACGCCACGGCCCGGTCACGTGACCAGTGTCGTCAGATTGAAGCAATCGAGGGGAATACAGGTACCCCCTCTCCGATGACTAGATTAATAAAGTGACACGTTGCGCGTGCGCGACGGGTGAGTGGTGCGAACGATGGTGAATTAGGATAGTGGAACGGGAAAAGTAGGAAAGTACGTGACGCGTTTCATCTCTGGCAGAGAGAGAGGGGGGGGGGGGGTAATCTTTCCCCTCGATTCGTGCTCTCTCCCCTCATCTGGCGACGCCTCGACGCTCCGCTACCTGACATCTCTCGCTACAGGCACACTGATGTAAAAAGACCGCGAACGCTCGATATTTCTCGAAAAAGGTCGCAGCTTTTTCTCTCGGAAACGTCGAATTCGCATCGGACTTATCGGCAACCTCGGTGTCTGCGGTGCCGAGCGAGTTCCTCGGAGGATGTTTGCGGCGTGTAGGTGACCCAGGCGACAAGAATCCTTTCGGTGAGTCCCGAAACGGTTGATTCGGGCCGGAGTCACCTTCTGGACAGCGGATCGCGCCCACGGCATAGGATGGCATGGCATGGCACGGCACCAGCACACGCATATACATATATATCGGAACAGAATAGTTCGGGGCTAACGAATCCCGAATATCTCGATCGGGGATCAAGCGACGATTTCGTGGCCGGGAGACCGGTGGAACACGGCGAATTCCACGGAGCACCATAGGGCCGAAGAATTCCGTCGCTCGGCGCGTTCCGAAGCGCCTTTGGCCGTGCTGTTGCGCGCGCGGCCCGATCGAGCTCGAGCCAAAGGACCGGGCAGAAATCCTCAAACGAAATTCCAGTGTGACTAAACCCCCGTGGATGACTGGCAGGCCGGCTGCATACGGGATGCAGCGGGAGGGTTGGGGTCGCGCTGGGTATCGCCATCGGAAGATCTCTCCTCGGTCGCATCCTCTCGCTCTTCTCTTCTCTCCTCTCCTCTCCTCTCCTCTCCTCCCCTCTCCTCTCCTATCTACCGTTTAAAAAGATCGTCGACCAGAGACAGGGGCCGGCGGAACGGGCCCAGACGGAAAAAGAGAGTCGGAGAGATGATGCATCGCGGCGGCGCGCGGCGCGGCGATCATCCGAGAAACAACACGCCGCACAGCCACCGACCGTCGAACGCCTCACGGTGAGAACATTAGCCGGCGATATTAATTTTGCGCGGGTGGCTAATTCGTTGCGAGACCGCGCGGCCCGCGACGGTGATCGCCGAAACCCGGCTCAAAAATCGCGAACGAATTCTGGGCAAATTTCTGCCTGCAGGTGAGAGTATATCGTCTTCGGTTTTCGTGGCGTGAACTATGTACCCTGGCGTTGGAAATTCTTGCGTGAAGAACGTGCGAAGGTCAAATCAGAATTTTCGCAAGAAATCGTATTTCTTAGGGAATTAGTTGAAAACTTGCGAGAAGGTTATACGAAGGTCAAATTAGAATTTTCGCAAGAAATCGTATTTCCTAGCGAATTAATTGCAAAAATTGCGAGGAGATCATGCGAAGGTCAAATCAGAATTTTCGCAATAAATCGTATTTCTTAGCAAATTGATTGCAAAAATTGCGAGGAGATTATGCGAAGGTCAAATCAGAATTTTCGCAAGAAGTCACATTTCTTAGCGAATTAATTGAAAACCCGCAAGTTTTCGGAGTTTTCAGAATTTTCAGACCCTGCAGATATAAAATCACCTGACCCAAGCGGTCCTGCCACTTCGACGCCTCCGCTACACGTTTCAAGAGCGTCGAGCGTCGTGTATAAGAAACATCGGAGAAAGTTCCCGATTCGTTTTCCAGTTTATATGGCTGGCCCGAGGAGAATTCGAGAGAGGGAGCTCTCCGGCAAGACGTCGCGCGTCGCACGAGCTCGACTAATTGCCTGGTGTCCGTCGTTTTTCCCGCTTACGAAGTGAATTCCGTGGGACAGCATTCGTCACCGTGGCGCGACGGTCGCGCGTGCTCTGATTTACGACAGAAAATGACGAACGATCCGGCGTCGACGTTATTGTTTGTCCACGCAGCGAGATCTGAATCTCGATGCGCGGGAAGGCGTTCAGTATGCAAGCCGGGCTCTCTCATTACGTCTCTCAGCTCGCTGTCAAAGCGGGCCCGAGAACTCTCTCTCTCTCTCTCTCTCTGTCTCGGAGTCGAACGGAAAAGGAGGGTCCAACGAAAGAAGGTTGTTCACGCGGAGAGGGGGGAGGGAGCGTGTGGAGGTGGGAGGACTCGAAGAGGACCAGTAGAAAAGAGGGAAAAAGGAGTGAAAAGGGTCCCGGGGCCCTCTCTGCCCGGCACTTTGGGTCACTCTGTTCGTTTCTGGTGACGGTAATGCCCGTTCCGTAGGCTACCTTATCTCGACCGTGGAGAGGCCGTGGACCGCGCGCGCGGACTGGTTAGATGCGTTTCGTGTAAGGTCGGCCCATACGTTTTCGAAAAAGACCGTATTACCTGACCTCTTGTCCGTTCGCCCACCACCGTCCCCGGCCGCCTTTCCCGACCCGGCCCGGCCCGGCGCGGCGTGAAATATATTTACGCATTTTATCGGGCCGCGGACGTCATATCGAGGGCTACCTGACGTCGAACAAAATTTCTACCCGCGCCACGCGATATCCCCCACCCACCGGTAAAAGATTTTTCGCGTTCCGAGCGATCGTCTCGATTGTACGCCGGCTAGTTTTTGTTGCTTTTCCCCGTGGCACGCTCTGCGCGCTGTGTCCGCGTGGGAGAACGCGCCGCCGATCGCCGACACACGCGGATCTCTCTCTCCCTCTCTCTCTCTCTCTCGGTCACTCTATCTCTCGCTTGTCCTATCTCTTATCTCAATTATTCCTCTCGTCGATAGAGAGACGAAGGAATTTAATTGTTCGGAAACTTTTACGAGACACTCGGATGATCTTGATCCGTTCGCAAAGGGGCAGCTCGTTTAACGCTCGCGTGTTGTTCTCACGGTTCCTCCTCCCACTCCTCCTCCGGCGCAGAAATAAAGATAAAGATTTCGACCGAACAATAACCGATAAAACGCTGCGCGTGGTCATTAGCGGGCAATTTATCGCGCATAAAAGTCCCGCGGTGTACGAACCGCGAACATTAATAGACCTCGACACTCGCTTTTAATTTACTCGAACAACTCGCCGAGGAAACGCCGCTTATTGTCGTCGGTTCTTTTTTTCTTCTTTCTATCCGCGGGAATGCGACTTCGCACAAGCATCCACAGTTTGTTCCGACGACGACGACGACGGACGTTCTCCTCGAATTTATATCACGCACGCGACCGCACTTTCAAACCGTGCGAGAACACGTTCAACAACGTTTTCCAAGTCTGCGGCCCGTGGCCGAGGATTTCTTAATATGTAGATCCTTTAACAGAAGCATCCCAGAAGGAAAATCGTCCAGTTTTCATTTAAACAGTTAACTGCGCTCGACGAGCACACACGTCCATCCAAATCGATATTGCGGTTCTTTTCGGTTACATTTTCAAGAATGAATTGTTAATTTTTTGTCAAATAATAATGCATTCCGTCCTCGTTTTTCTTAAAATGGGACCATTTGCCTTGTTCGACGTGTCATTGCTTGATTTTAATTCCCCACTCCGTGGACGGTTTTTGAAAACTAAATTCCGCGGGCGAGAGGTTAAGTAAAAATAAATTTTTTTTTTTAATTGATAATTAATTCCGGTCAAATTAACGTCAAGGTCATTAGCGACCACTAGGATCAATACATGTGTTTACAGTGTCGAAATCTTGCTGGCTGCTATGGTCACAGAAAGTTGTATAAGTCTGTTAACCTTCGAAAGTTAAGATAACTTGCTTTACATTTTTAACACATTGTTGTCGGGACACGTAAAAATGCGTTTTTCGCAATTTTTTTTATAGATGGTTGGTAGAATTACTATACTCAGTTATACAGAAAATGCCTTTAGTTTTTATAATAACGATGAAGAATACATTCTAAGATAAAAAAATAAAAGTTTAATAAAAAAATCCCTCCAGCCATAATGCACTGGCACAGGTCTTTTTTTCACCATAACTTCGGGATAGTTATATCTTTGCATAATTAACTAGCAACATTCGAATATCTATATTAACCCCTTGCCTTACTATTTTCTTTACGGTTACAGTGATTAAAACGTCTTCATCTCCAAAAATATCGTAGAAGAGAAAAGAAAAAATATATTTTTTGTACCGCTACATGGATTTTAATGGTGAAATATTGATTGCAAGCAAATCAAATTTTATTTCATCTAAAAAGAAAGGCGTAATATTCGTATTTGTTAGACTTTGTTTAAAATCTTCATCACGAGTCTGACTCGTTGAAATACGGCAAGGGGTTAATTTCGTCGTGGTATGTATCAGGTTTGTTTCATCGAGAATCGTCTGTACCTTCGGCAAGTTTTTAAAATTAGGTGTTCCGTATTGTTAGCTTACAGTGTGGAAGTTAAGAGAAAATTTGGGCGAACAAGACAGCTCGCGCGTAGACGGCGTCTCGGGCGAAGCAAGCTCGTCGAGAAGGGCAGGGAAAGTTTTAATATTAGAACGGTTCCCTGCCGCTCGGAGGCGAAGAATTCAGGAAACCGAATAAGATTCTTTCGGGAATGGAAATCCGAGTGCCGTTTGCCTCACAATGGGGAAGACGCGCACGCATCTACATACATATACATAACACAGCTGGGCGATGACATGCGAGAAATCCCGGTCCCGGCGCATCTCTCTGTCGTCACTTGCAAATGCATAGAAATTGTACGCGCGACGTTCCCGACATCGAATAACAAACACGTTCGCGGGAACGAGAGAGCGAGAGAGAGAGAGAGAGAGAGAGAGCGAGCGAGATTGTTCTCTCGCGGATTCGCGTGGCCCGCGCGATACGTATAGCGTACTCCCAGGACCTTCGCGTTAATTAAACACGTGGCTCGACTATCCATCGGGAATCGAGAAGTCCCGAGGTCCCTCCGCCGCTGCCTTTCGTCGAGTTAAGTTTCCTCGCGTCTCAATCTTCATTAGACAGTGCTACGAAAACGCTGGCCGAAGAAAAAAGCACAATTCTCGACATGTCTTGTAAACCGCCAGAGTTATTAATAATTATAATTAGTCGACGATGAGTACGCGGCGGATCTTTATGCGAGCGAATTTTTTTTTCGTAATACCTTTAATAGGTTGAAAATAACATGTCGGTATGTTAACATTTTTTTAATGCTTTTATTATTTTCAATTACACCTGCTTTCATTATTGTCATAAAAATCAACTGTCTATGAGCCATAAATCTGGCAGTGTTCTTCAGTCAATTTCAGAACGAATAAATTCGGTGATTTTATAACTATCGATTCCAAATAAATAAAATCACAGAAGATATTCAATTTAAAAAAAAAATTCACTGTTCATCCTCTATTTTCCAAATTACGAACATGCACAACTACCGTAATCACGGTAATCGATCGTAAAGAGGAACGCGTAACAAAATGAAAATGACAAGATGGACGTACGGAATAATCGGACTCCACGGTGGATCGACGAATAATCGGATAATTAAGATCAACGACCGTAGGGGCCGGTAAAAAATCATGATGTCGGAGGTACGCCCGACGCGATCGTAGATTACGATTGAACGAACGCTGGCCCCTCGGCAGATCCACGGGGCCCCTTTTATTTGGAAATGTTCGATCCGCATTCGACAACCACTTAGCGCGCGCACCTCCGAGAGCTCGGGGCTCGAAAAGACGCGGACTCATCCTGACTGGTACGCTTCCATGGTTATTGAGACCGGGGCCGATCCTCTCCTAGACAATCCGACGCGGCATTTACAGATCCATCGATCTGACACTGTCGTACGTCGGGGGAAGATCGAAGATCTGCGTAGGTGAGACTTTACAACGTTTCAATCTATCGAGGCGGCTCTGTCTCTTTCTCTCTCTCACACACACGCACGATTTCTTGCCGCATTATTAATTATCCTTCGAGAAATCAATAAGAATAACGACTCAATTGTCGTCCGGAGTTTCTATTCCGGCGCCACGGCTCGACTTGTCATCGCTCTCGCGTTCACGAATATTTTATGGTAAACGACGCGATGCGCCCGAGCGACCGAATTATTCTATTCTGTTCCGGGGAGCAAAGTTATAGTTTAAATCAGTGCTATGTATCATTGTACAAAATATTGTTTACATTCATTTTTTCGTATCTAATAGATTTACAAATATTTAAGAATTGCACGAGGTATTACATCATGTGGGGCCCATTTAGGTGTTAGTTATTGTAATGAAAAGACCATCTCTTCTCCTCCAAGGTGATTTTTTTCGGGGTTATCAAGGTCATCGTTGACCTTTCTGACATAATTGCATTTTTTTTTGTTACTGCATCGTGTAGCTGTACAAAAAAATACATATATGCGTAATAACATGACCTTCAAATGACCTCGATCTTTTAACATCGAAGTGAACACTCCGGGAAAAATATTTTTCTCAACATTTGCAAAGAATTCACCTTGCGACACCATTTATATCGCATTAAAGACATTTGTCATGTCATCGTCAAATGAAGGAGAACGTGACCTTCAAATGATCTTTGAAAATCAAAGTGAACACTCCGGAAAAAATGTGTTTTTCTCGACGTTAACATTCGCAAAGAATTCGCCTTGCGACATCATTTATATTGCATTAAAACCATATGTTATGTCATCGTCAGGTGAGAACGTGACCTTCGAATGATCTTTGAAAATCAAAGCGAACACTCGAGAGAAAAAGTAACATTTGCAAAGAATTCACCTGGCGATACCATTTATACTAAAAAACGTTGCGTCATCGCAAATAAAAGGAATATTTATGCGGACCAGTATCAGTTTCGCATGCATAAGTTGTAGCTTCTGATGAAACGTTCGCTATCGGAGTTGAACCAGCACCGAGTGCAAAGTGTAGTTCGTGGCGGCCCGGTGTAGTCCGACCACCGTCGACGATTAAAAACGATTAAAACTAGAAGCGACAACCCCTGCAAGATGCAACAGGACGGTAAATCGTGGCGGTGATCGTCCGTCGGCCGACGGACAGGCGCAGAAACATCGAACGCGTCCCAGTTAACAAACACGCACCGACGGACGACGAGGGCCGCAATAAGGATCTGTATCGCGTAGCCGACTTAAGATGTTATTTCAGTTATTTACGAGATGTCTCGGGACAGGTGACACGCGCCCTATACCTGCCGCGGGTAAACGGCCTCGCAGCCACGTTTTACAAACGACCGGGCGAACGTGAAACGAACAAGCGAGAGAGAAAGAGAGAGAGAGAGAGAGAGAGAGAGAGGGGGGGAACAACAACAACGAAAAGTGAGACCCCGCGGGTTCGACGAGGGGCGAGAGGGGGAGGAGCGATAGACACCCTGTAATTACGCGAGGGTGAGTTATGGCGGCACGAGTGCTGCGGTTACTGCGAGAGAGGACCCGGGTATACCTTTCCCGTCGATGACACGGGGGGTAACTTCTGCCATCGGATACGGAAATGATAAATATATTAGGCTACGTAGGTCCGATCACCCGAAGACGCTCGACGCCAACTCCCGGCGACTAAAGGCGCACCCGAAAATTTCGTGTCAGGTTCCAAAATAAAAATGTTCGAACCGGAGTGAAATAGAAATTTATTTTCTGCTTTAACAGTGAACCTTCCGAGCTCTAAAAATAGCCGGCACGTGTTGCTTTATGAACATGACATCGTAGAATTTGTACAAATCCTTGTAGGAAATGTGATCTCAAGAGTACCGTTGTCACATACATCAATGTAATTCGTGTATAGATTTTCTGTGATTTTTATTGTATGTGTTTGGATACAAAAATGTATGTCTCGTTATAATTTAAATAATCGCATTATTACAGACTCTAACACTCGATATAATCGTATTGATTTTTTGTAGTGCGTCTTTACACACTTTTAAAAGTCAATTCCGCAGGATTATCGCATTGCTATACCTTATGTACCATGAGTTTTTGTGCAGGTCCCTTCTTTGCTATTTCATGTATATTCTTTTTTCTATTATGTTAACATTTATGTAAGAGGACTTCGGTCCGTTTATAGTAAAACGATAATAATGATAATAATTTCAATAATCGTCAAATAACAAAACCAGGAACCGGTCATTTGACCGGCGGTGGTTCAGTGTTAATACATTTAACAGATTAATAATAACATAACGGTATTCTTCGACTATTTTTGCCGTTTAAAGCGACACCTATTTTCGTCTGGAATGCATCGAATCCTCAACCTAATAACAAATATCACACTGCAGGAAGCGGCTGTCGAGTGTCGTGGAAGCAACTGTGAATACTGGGACCGCGACATGTCTCGCGGTGCGTTCGCGACGCGCTCGAGTGGCCGAAAGTGGGCCCTAACAATTATGGGTCTGAACGTCTCGGTGGCCATCGAGGAACAAAACAAAGCGGAGATTCGAGCACAGATGGTGGCATTCATGGTGTGCACCGTTCCCTATAATGGCGCCATTTATAAGTCACTTATGCAACGAAGGTTGCGTACCCGGGACCGCGGATCGTCAGAAGAAACATTCGGAGGGGGCAGAAGGGAGACGAGGGAGGACCCCGGTGGACCGTTCGGTAGCGTCATCGTTGACGCTTTTTCGGCATGGCGGCCACCGCGTGAAATTTAGGGCAGGGACGACGCGGCGAAGCCCAGGGCTGCCGTGTGCGAATAAGTTCGCGGCGGCGGCGGCGACGGCGGCCTTGAGCCTTCAAGGCGACCGGGTGATTTGCGCGGAGTCCTGGTCCCCGGTGACGTACGCAGGACGAGAGAGGGAGCCCGGGAACGTTCTCGGTTTTTTGCCGGGCCACGCTGCATCCGTGACACGATCCTTTGTTTTGACGCGGCCGGACAAGTGAGTTATCTGCGACGGCGGAACGATCGTTCTTCTCGGACACGGACACGTCGCGGAAGTTCTTCCCGAAAAAGATCCATCCGGGCCCGGTGTAAACACAGCCGATAAAACGACGACGAGAGGAAAAGAGACGAGAGAAGAAGGAAGGGGCGAGAGGGGGGAGTGGAGAGCCGGTGGAAGAGACTTTAACCGGCGGGGAAGACTGATGCGCCGCGGGAAACCATTCTTTAAAACCCCACACATATCCCGTGTGCCTGCCCTTTCGTTGCAGCCACGGCCCACCACGGCTGGTAAAAACCGCCGAGGCGCTTGCTCCTGGAAGATGAACTACTACCACCACCCTTACGCCGGTATCGACGAAAGGCCTCGCGAGCGAACCGTTCGATTCATATAACCATTTAATTCCCGTTTGATCGATGATACGTGTCGCCGTAATTTTCTCTTTGATTGTACGTCCGAACGCACGCCGCGCTGCGCCGAGAAACGGCTCCTCCGTACAGCCTTTCGATCCTAGCGTATCGTTCGTATTTAATCGCTCTGTAATTATAACTAATTTAATCAAATTTTTATTTTGCGGCCAGTTCGTACACCCCCTCCAAAGAGATCCCCGCTACGTAACATAACTTCTAACCGGCATGGACTTAATACGGGTCCTCGAAGTACAATGATTCGAATCGTTCGTTTAGTCCCTACCGATATAGAGCATCGTCCGAATCTCCAAGTCGCGTCGACAGTTGTTAAACTGTTCTTTTTTCAAAAATTTAAACGTGGTATTCAATTTTACGGAATTTCTAACGAACTAGTGGGATCGTTCGGCGAACGCAGTTACAGAAGCTCGCGCTCCTCTTGTGTTAATTCCGTTTACCTGTACGCAGATTTCAAAAAGAATTAATGTGTCCAAGCAAAGAGGATTACAAAGAGCAGAGCTATCTTCGAAGCTTATCATACCGGTGGGTCCAAAATTATGGTCTCGAAGCAAGTCTCTTTCGTGTAGGTCCTGTCAGTGTTGCTATTAATAATATTTAACGTTAAAGAAATAAAAGTCACAAACTTTTACTCTTCACTGTACGTGAAAAATGTGTGTCAAATTTAAAAAAAAGAAAATAATTCCACCAGAAAAGCCTTAAAATTGGAAACTGTACAGGGAGTAATGAAATGTTTGCCATAGGCGTATTCTACATCTTCGGATTCAAATTTTTTTCTACAGCATCGCATTCTACTTTCACCCCCGCGATAAAAAAAAAGTTTGACCACGCACTTCGACCTTCAGGCCAACGCAATAAAAAACAAAGTTTGACCTTGTGCTTTCAGGTCAAGGACAATTTCGCGGTAACTTTCTTTCACGGATCTTCATAGAATACGCCTATGGCAGCCAATACCGAACGTTTCTTTACACCCTGTACGATGAGTGAAAGTCTCGAAGCTCCGACGAACAATCGAGTATCGTCTGGAAAATCGAGAACATCCTCAGCGAGGTTCTACGCGTCGAGCATGGCGCGAGGTGTCGTGAACATCGGCAAAAAAGGGTTCTGGTGGGTTAAGAAGACGAGGTGGGGAACGAGCGGGGAACGGAAGAGAGCGCGTAGAATGTAGAAAAACGCGGCGCGGAGAGGAAGAGCCGTGGCTCTCCGTAACCCTCCCACGTCTTTCTCCGGGACAGGATCTCCGAGCGGCCGAGAAGAAGAAGAAGAAGAAGAGTCGGACATCAGTCAGTCAGTCAGCCGGCCGGCGGAACAGTCAGTCAACGGGGACGTTTGGTCACACGCGACGGGACATTATCGCATTAAATATCGACAGGCGGCTTTCAGCGGGCCCCGAGGAGCCCGGCGAAATCGGGAGAAAAATGCCTGAATCCCGTTCGCGTCCCCTTCCACCGTCGTATCCGCCGCAATCCGTGTCCACCCACACCCGCTGCGTTCATAATAGGCTCTACGGAGCTAAGCCCCTCTAATTCCTCTCGTTCCCTCAGCCGTGCCTTCACCTGACCGTACCCTCCCGGCGTATCGTCCTCCCTGGTCCTTCGGCATACACCGCGCGGTAACCCCCTGCGCTCTGCCCCTCCACTTTCGTCCTGATCTCTGACTACGGTCCCCGCCACTTCTATGAGCGCGTCTCTGAGCAGGGTTCCCATAGATTATTATTAGAATGCGCGTTTGCCGCCCGGTCGCGCGGCCAGGTAGATGGACAGTGCTCCGCCCCAGAACACACCGGGGAGAAAAGGAGCCCCGCTCTGCAACTCGTGCTTCCCCCGCGACCTATCTTCTCCTTCCTACCTGGACAGGAATTCCTCGATGAAAATCGTGGCGACTGTCCCTATCCTTGTCCCCTCCTCGGCCACACCGACAACCGCAGGGCCCGTTTCGGGAATCGCAAGGTCCCGTCGCACGGTGGGCCCGTTTCCATAAAATAGACGGAATTTTCAATGTTGCTTCAAAATTGTTTAATTAGCTAGCTAACACTCGATCCAGAATCTGATTTGCGTGAGAAATATAGTCAACCTTTTATATCTTTACCTCCCACCGTAATTCCTTATCTCACTGTTTCACCGTCGATGGCGACGCAACTTTTCGGGTCTCGACAAGAATTACTCGACGCATACATCGCATCTCCCAATTTTCTTAATGGAACGTTATCGTACCTATCTCGGTGGTGGAATATAACGTTTGAAACGATTCACAAGATACCCCCGGCTACGGTGTTCCTATTACTCGAAGCGAGCCTGGTCGTCCGCTAGATAACGTTGACTTTCCTTCAGCGTCGGATTTCTACTCAAAGGTTGTTGTAAATATTATTTGTTGAAAGCTTTTTGTACTCTATACCTCAACGGTAGCCAATAGGAGGCGCCCTGCGATTTGGCGATTCGATTGTTTCATCTAGATCTGAAATCTATAATTCCGACTAGGCAATCGACGTGACACCGCGCGTTAGCTTCTTCTATTGTATTCGTTTTTGTTAAACGTTCAATAAACTTATTATTAATAATATACGCGACCATAATGCACACTGGAGGGCGTGCAGGAAAATCAAAATTGGACTGCGCCCGGGGTTAGGTCTGTAGACTCATCAACACTCCTCGCCGACTCCCGCAGATGCGAGACCGCTGAATGAAAAAATTGCAATTGGTCGGAATTGCAGAAAAAATACTAATTGTTTTGTAGATTCAGATCACGTTTCGTAGATCTGTATTACTTAAACATATTCTGAAAATTTACTAACGTTTAAAGATGGTAAAAATTACAGTCTTTCATGATTTTCTGCCTCTAACTGCAATAAATCTAAGGATTCTCGCGTCTTTCAATGCCTGTCGTTTTTTCCCGCATCAACCGATTTCGATGAAACTTTCACAATGCATTTGATTGACACAGATCTACAAGACGTATTTTTTCAATTTTTAATATAGACCCACATAAAAAATCTTTTAATGTTTTCTTTACAATTCTGACCAATTGCAATTTCGAAAATGTTTTTTCGCCGCATCGCGTAGTGAACTAATTTGGTCTAACTTTTCAAAAAAGTTTAAATCGTACGGTGAGAATAGTTATAGTTTTTTAAATAGCGTTCGAATGCGGCCCACTGTATATTCTCCAATAGCTGTACATCAACGAAACCAAAGTAGAATTATATTTAGGTTTAAAGGAAATTAATAGCATACTTAACACAATAGCATACTTGCCGTATTTTAACAAGTCAGACTCGTGATGAAGATTTTAAACAAAGTCTGACAAATATGAATGTTACGCTTTTCTTTTTAGATGAAATAAAATTTGATTTGCTTGCAATCAATATTTCACCATTAAAATCCATGTAGCGATACAAAAAATATATTTCTTCTTTTCTCTCCTACGATATTTTTGGGGATGAAGACGTTTTAATTATTGTAACCGTAAAGAAAATAGTACAGCAAGGGGTTAATCGGCGACAGGTTGGCCAACAACGCGTTTATCGTTCCACGTTTATCGAAAAAGTCAAGGACCCGAGGTAGGACTCGGCCGAGAGTGGCGATCCTCTCGGACATTGTCGATCCTGGCTGGCAGGCGGCAGCACCTCGCGGCTCACCATTTCCTCGTCCCGTCGATCCGTAAAAGCTTTTTCTGCCGTCTCTCGCGTTTACACGGTCTCTCTCCTCGGGCTCGGCCCCCGTGTCTTTTTCTCTCGGTTCCCGGTGACAGTTGGCAATATCTTTTCGGGCCGGCTTTCTCTCTCTCTCTCTCTCTCTCTGACCGGCTCAGCGAGCAGAAAAGATAAATCGTTTGTTTTGAGGCGACATCCCCTTCGACGTCGCGAGCAGTCGCTCGAATTTGTTCTATCTCTTAATTCAAAGGATTCCGGAGCGGAGGCGAGATTATTCTTGCGGCTGGCATATTTCCTGGCTGTGCGCTCGGCAACTTCTTTCGAAGCATGTCCCCCGGCCCGCGCACCGTCGCCTCGACCGCGTTCATCGATCATTTTTGTTTATATGCCGGACGCAATTGAAATACAACCGACTCTTTTTTCACACGGTTTCCTACGTTCCTCGAAAGACCGTGCGAAAGCAACTACGCGAGAAAGGAATGAAAATTTTACCGTAGAAATTCCGCGACGCGTACGGCGAAAAGTATTTGCACGTCGTTGTTAGTTCAGATCCAGTTGCCAATGCTGTAAATTCGAACCTCTTCCACAGATTCGAAGATCGAAGCCTCTGTTGAGATGCACAGTGTTTCAGAACGATTCGGTTCGGAAATTATATCGCGGGTTGTCGACACTACCACTGCTGGTCGAATGACCGGTTTTATATTTTTCTTTTTTGACAATTATTCAAATTATGAACTTACATGGGAATTGATTCGATGAATTTTTTTGTCACATAAAATTACACAAATTCTAATTAATTCCTTTGACATGTAATGACGTATGAGAGACGTGAAAATGTTTTAAAGTGTTTCATACTTTGCAGAACTACTAATTTATTATTTTATAACGTTACTTAATTATTGTTCATTAACATCATATGTCAACCTGATTAAATGTTATATAGCAATGCAAATTTCAAAATAAAATGTTCTGTTTCCAAGCTAACACGTAACTAGACTATTTGGATTTATTTCAGATCTACTACCACTGAAAATAATATTTTATTTGGTTCCCCTTTCTTAAAATTCCTCTAGAAAAATTGCAAATTTCATAAACAAATTTCATAAATTAATTTGTATTTTATTCGTATGTCAAGGGGTTAAATAGAGCCTTGTCACTTTTATAAACATTTGAATCGCATTAATGTTCGTTAGGTTTAGATATTTACACAGGGTGTTAAAAAAAAGGGCCAATGCTTCTCAACTCTTTCACGACTGAGGGAAACATTTTTCCCCATTTTAAAATTGGTGATTGTCGTATTTAATTATAACCTTATCTGCATTTGTTATACATTTTTTATGTATTTTTCTTGTGAAAAAAACTAGGTTGCATTCTGTGCATCGGTGGAGAGCGAACTTTCGGTAACAAACCGGTAGATCAAGCTTCTCGTTTCTCTCTCCCTCTCCCTCTCCCTCTCCCATCGATCATTTTTGTTTATGCCGGACGTAATTGAAATACTGTTCCCGGCGAAATCTATACGATCCGGCTCGTTAGATGGTCGTCGTTCGTCGCTGCTTGGCGACGTTCGGCGATCCTCCGCGATCTAGATGTAAACGACGGAGGATTTGTTTCGATGTTTCCCGGATGATGAATCGCCGCGGTGAGTGCGACCAAAGGCGCGCGTCGACCGCTGGGCAAGTTTCCATTAATTATTAGTGTTTCGCAGCCAAACGGTTGCCGTTCGCATAAATACCGCCGCCCACTATGACTCTATTTACCGGCGCGGGCCGTTTCTGAGATTTCTCTGCACACATGTGTACACGTGGCGGCCGTTTTACCGTCGTGATAATGAAATTCCGAAACTATCGATAACTCGGACATTGATCGGTGGCAGCCGTGGGCGCTTTGTAACTTACGTACTGCCGGCCAGATAAACGGTCCAATGTTCGTTCCGAATAACTCGAATGTACGCAATCAAAATTTCATACAGTCTGTTAATTAAGCTCGTATCGCGGACTGGCTGAGGTGCGTTTCAAAATCACAGAATCCTGTTGGTATTGTTGGCTGGTTCTGCAAGTGCAGACGCACGATTTCGTGTTTTGCCTCAGCCTACAGGTTGAAGCTGTCTATTTGTTCGCGCTGGTTTGTCAAAATCTCGAGACTGTATTCATCGCAGTATTGCGGCAAATCAATTTTGTCCGAGTCGGATTATCGATCTGCGGAATGCACGCATTTGTGAACAGATCAAATGCAAAAAGAAAAGTGTAAAAATTAAAAAAAATGCAGTCGTATTATCTTCATTCGATTATGCAAGGAAATGAACGTTTAGATAGCCTCTGTGTCTCGTTATCGATAGAGTTAGAGAATTACAAATTAACGAATCGTTGTGCTATCAGTTTTATCATATGTTAAATTATGCGAATAGCAACCGCATCGTGAACAATGAACACGGAGTTCGCATGTGTGCCTCATGCTTATTTTTCTCCGAGCTATTTCGTACAGTTCTTTTGTTCTTTCTTTTTCCAGTCGCAGAACGCGTTTGCTCGATAAAATTTCGCGACAAATGGAAATTGTTTAACGGTGAGATTGATAAATTTTCCTCGGATCGGATCCGAGAGGGTACGTTGCCGCCACCTCTCGACGGCCGACAAAACCATCGGTCGCTCGGCCGATACTTCGCGGCGCCCTTATCATCGCCGAGCGGCGGCGAGGTCACCGCGTCGTCCCGACCCGACCCGGAGAATTTCACTTTATCGTACGTGCATCGCGTGGCACATACGATACTCTCCGGTCGATGATGAACCAGTCCGGTGACTGATAGTCGGCGGACGCGAACTTGCCAACCAGGCGCCACGGTGCGGTGCTTCGCGAGAAAAATCACCCACGAGACGTATCCTCGAACGATCCACGAGCGACAAGATCCCGCGGATAACGTTATCAGCGGTTCGCCGCGATCAGTCGCTCGCACAATGAACGCAAGCATCGTCGCGGTCGTCGGATGTCCCGAGCCGACGGGGGCCGTAAAATATTCATAACTTTTCGAAATCCCGTCAATATGCAAATGGAAAATGCTAATCGCGTCCTGTTCGCGTCTACGACGAAGGCTATCGTACTGTTGACACACGCCCGTCAAGATTTTTGTTTTTCGAATATCCTCGGTCGCCCCCCTCCCCCCACCCCCCGCCGCCCCCGGAGGTTCGTCGCGGAACGCCGCCGCGCCGTGACTTCGACCACGAAAAGATCGGAGTCCGCCGTTTCAAGGTTTTTTTATTCCGCCGACCGGCGATCGCGCACGCCTTCGACTAATAAAGAGTCGAGGCGTATAAATTTCGGATATTTTTTTTAATCGACCATATAAAAATATCGGAGGGAGCGGCCTGCGCGTCCGCGCGGCCAGAGCGAGCGACGAAGCTGGCTGGGGTCGGACAGTCGACAAGTAAGAATTAAAAGCCGATTAAAAATAAGACACGCCTCGTGCCGGGGTTTACGAGACCGCGGGGTTTACAGCTCGCCCACGGAGCCGGCGCTCGTTACTGCTCCTAATTGCTCCATTCCGCGTATGATAATTCCGCCGATCTCGGCCAATCTTATCAATTTAATTGATGCAGTGCTCGCCGGTCGAATAAAACTCGCCGACTGTTTCGCATAATTCGAATTTTATGGGCCTGTTAACTAGATAATTCTACTCCGGGAACAGTCGTTCCGATGAATTGGCCACGAATAAAAGGAACCGGCTAATTTCAATTAATACGGGCGCGCGGGTAACAGCGAACGTTACCTCGCAAGCATAACGTACACCGGATTGTATATCGAATTCGCATGATCGTTGTGTTATTGTTCAGACGATAGGAGGAGAAGCGTTTGCAAATTTTTCAGTAGAAATTGCACGAAGGAAACCTGCAGGAATTTTCGTTCGTCTCGACGACGCCGCAATACAGAGGTAAAAAGTACCGTGGGGGGGGGGGGGGGGGGGATGGAAAGAAATTCACCTTCCTCCGTTGTATCTCGCCCCCGGGAAACCGCGGGAGCGGATCGGGTACACAGCACGGACCCACGTTAGTCTCTTTAATCGCGCCGCGAATAATTAGCGGACGGCGATTAGGGTGATTAAGGGCGAGGGGCCGAGTCACCGGGACGACGCAATTAGCCGAATCACTTAACGGGCCGGTCGACGGGTGTAAGGCATGACACCGGGGACAGGGATCGTCTGGCGGTCCTCTCCGGGTTCATCCGGAACGAGATCCTGGCCACTTCCTGATTTTATTAGGGGCTAACAAATTAAAGAGTCAGCCGCGCACGCCCGGGGAAAAATTGCCGCCTTTAATGGAGGATTGTGCTGCAATTAACGAAATTCTCCATCGGACACACGTCCGCGTCACACGAACAACCGCGCGCTACACTGGCCGGGGTCGAAGGTAGCTAGAATATAAACTTGCATTTTCTTTAATAAAGTGCCGATCGTTTAATTCACCTTATCCTGACGACCGGATAATGCCGGACAAGAAGTTGTGGAAATGCGAACGTACGACCGTGAGGCTTGTAATTTAAAAATGCGATTACAGCCGAGCCTCGTTTGTTGTGCAGAATTCTTGAATACCAGCGATTCCCCCACCACGAGTTGTTAGAGGCTCTCGTGGTGGGGACGGTGATGGGTGCGTAGAGGATAGTGGGGAAACTGACCGCGTGATTGGTTACCTCCTGCGTTGCGCGCTTCTTCCGTTTCGTGCAACGAGCGAGGTACTACTGTACTATTCCCGGATCCGCTACTGTCATCAATAGACTATTATTCGTAACAGAAATAAATAAAATTCGAAGACAATGGAAGAAATGGTTGGAGGACAAAATTCACTTTTTTCTAATTTTTGTGACTCAAAATGAGCTCGGATCGTTTTTATTCTGCACGATGGGTGGCAGTCTAACGATCGATGGACTATGCATTCGTAACAAAAATAAAATAGCAACCTGTCAAGGCAATAGAACAATTAACATGGTTAAATTCTCGTTTTTCTCATTTTTCTGTCTCAAAATAAGTTTAAATATTTTTTAATCTGCACGAGGTTTCGCAGTCCAGTGATGGAAAAGTATCGGGACGTCTCTGAACGCCAGGAACGAGAAACCGACGTGTCGAGCTCGAAGAAGTTGTAAAAAGAGCATAATTCCTGGAATGCAAATTCGAGGCGGGCATTCGCAACGGAGAAACGCTGTGAAAAATACGATGAAACTCTCGAAACGGCACGACCGGCATAAAGCTCCGCATGCTCGATTCGCCGGCGATTCAATTGATATACGTAATTGCGAGCGCTTTATGAAACGTTCGTACGGCAATTAAACGTTAATTTTGCTGGCATAAACGGCTCGCCTTCTTTTCTGCCTGCCGGCCCGAAAGATTCATTCGATCCCGATCCCCTCTCGATATTTACGCGAAACAACCTGTTTCCCTGTCCTCCCCGAGAGCAGAATCCGTGGCCGGAATCGGTGAATCCTCGTCGTCGACGACGATCGAGCCCGTTCTCTCATCTACATAAACATCTTGGTAGTCTCGGTGCAACGTGGAAGGGCTTCGAACAAGAGGACGACTCCTCCCATTCTCTCCGTTTCACCGTGTGCCGCACCACACGGACTCGTTCGCGCTCATCTGCATGAATCCGTCGCATCGACTGCGACCAACTCGCGGATGTTTCCCTACGCTCCGGAAAATTTTATTGAGATTTCCACACCGTCAATAACGGATTTGCGAGAAAAATCGGTAGCAAAAATATTTTTGTAGGGAAATGTCTTGATCGGAAACGAAAAAATCAAGTTTTCTATTAATCGGTATGAATGTAATTGCGGTCCAAAAAAAATTTCTAAATCTTAATTATTCCCAACATAAAGTCGAATTACCGATTTATATTTCTGAACCTTTAGCACAATAGAAGCCAAGAAAAAAATTCAGCGATTTAAAAAATTTTGGTTTGTACAGGGATTCTCTCCAATACTATTGCAACACCCGCAGTCAGTCGCGGAACGTAATCGGAGCGGGCCCAAAATTTGTGCATTTATTATCTTGTAATTTTACTAAAATTATCCCTAATTTAAATTAAATGGACAGTACGCCGACAAAGAAAAAGCATAGTTTTTGTGTTTATTGAATTTTTACAATTCTCTTCCCTAGAAATATATTGAAGGAGAGTGGCCCAAAATTCTCGGAGTCTAAAATTATATTTTGCGGTGGAGGGGGCCGAGACACTGTCCGCAGTGTGCTTAATGACGAAGACGTCGATGCGACGACGTTAAAGCACGACGAAGAAGAAAATGGTGGATCGTTCGCAGACCTTAGCGTTGTTCGTAATGCGATTCGTTCGACACACGCTTCGAAAATCTCGTTCCCGTTTCAATTACCTCTGCGTTGAACCTGCTTTACACGGTCTTCCGCTCCCACGCTCCTCCTCCGAGATTAAATTCACCTTTATCAAACTCGTTCAAGCTCCACGGCGCATCGTCTTCGTGCGTCCATACTATTATACATACCGTACACAGGCCGTCTGTCGCTGGCATAGCCGGTTCTAGCGCAAACAACCGGAGCAGATAGTGGCACGGTAGCAACGTCAAGAGATTAGGATTTGTTTTACAGCGAGCGGTAAAGCCGTCGCGGAGCCCGCTGCCGTATTTAAACTCACACCGCCCCGCTCGATTCTAACGCGCACGGACAACGCGTTCTTTCATACCTCGAACCGACTATCCTCCCTCGAACGGTGTTTCCCTTCCGGCCTCCACACGGTTCCCATGCCTTCGAAAACTTTGTTTAACCAATCCCGGAATTTTTCTCTAATTTATGCGTTGCTTCCTCCATGGAGGTCCTGCGAGATTTATGGCAGCGTTAACCGTATTCGACGAAACGAATGCAACGGGAGTGCATCGTTGATCGAAGCCCCTAAATGAGCTTTGTACATGCTCTTCCACGAATGCTAAAACAGATTGAAATTTATTGTTTTTAACCTTTCGCACTCGGCGCTAATTTATCTTGAAAGTTAAACATTTCTTCCAGCTTAAAATAATTCCATTCTATATTATTTTTCCTCGTTTTATGGATATGAAATTGATGTAATACCTCATAAAATCCTTAAATGTTTAGTAATTCGTTAGATACCAACTTATTTAATAATCTAAACAATATTTTGAATAATGGTACAGCAATTTTTAGTGGCGACTCTGAGGGTCAATGCACAAAACAGGTTACGATTATTACTTTATAAAAAAATGTTATTTACACTTTGACCAAAGTAAATAACAAATTGGGAAGTCCACTGACTCCCGTATTCATACAAGTATAACTGGATACGTTATTCGATATACAGTCCAGCGACGGAACTATAAATTTTCGCCCCCCCCCCTTCCGGTAAAATATAATTTCAGGCCCCTAGAATTTTGGGCCAATCTTTTTCTTTCGATATTTTTATAGGATTGAGATTTTTCAATGCTTTTTAAGGAAGGAGAATTATAAAAATTCAACAAACGCAAAAGATATGTTTTTTAGTATTATTTTTTTATAAATTAAAATTTTAATAAAATTGCAAGATAATAAACGCAAAAATTTGGGTCCCCTTACGATTACGGGGCCCCAAATTTTGTATTGTAGTTCCGCCACTGATACAGCGACAGAAATAATGTTAGGTTCGCTTTGAAGTCGCTCGCGCGATGTTTTGATTCCTATCTGCTTGTTAGAAGCGTGCCGCGGTGTTTGTTATTGTTTTGAATTGGCGTGTCCTACTCACTGCACCGGCTAACAGTTGCGAGTTTCAACGGCGTACAGGTTTGCTCATCGAACAAATCTCTAAAAATTATCCATATAACGAAATAAACTCAAGTTCGCAGTAACTTATTTGGAAAACTAACTTGCGGATATCCAAGCTTTAAAGAAATTCATTACTAGACTAACTACTAGAACAATCTTTCTAGATTTAATTTTAGAGGAATCGCATGAAATATTATTTTCCACGGTGGTAGCCTTCGCAGATCAGAAAGAAATCGTTCGAAAATTCAGGGAAAAATGTTATATTCAACCGTTTCGTGAAAATTTTCAGAAGTGATAAATTCACAAAGATCCGCGGCCGATTCGTTCCACTGAATTACAACGGCGCGTGTACGCTAAAACCTTGTGCGCACTGTAATCGTGTGCCTCCCAACCGTTTCCTCCTGTGCATTTGCATAATCGTTTGTAGAATTCGAAACGTTCCGAAGCCGGGCGAGCAATAACTCATCGGCCCGCTCGGTGACTAAGTGTTTCTCCGGTATTAATTGCGGTGACCCTTCGAGCGAAGTCAGCGAGCATCGATGACGTTCGTTTCCACGCGATAATGGCAGCGCGCGCGCACGCGCGTGCGTCAAGGCGGCGGCGGGCATTGGAAAAAAAAATGTACCGGGAGTCGCGCGCGTTGTAACAGCAGGTTACACGGCAACTGAGAAAACACAATTAACGGCCAATGAAAATAGACGCGTGGCTCGGGGGTTGCGTACGATGCGTCGCATCGTCGTCGTCGTCGTCGACGGGTCTGCCGGGCGCAAACATTTGCTGCGGTCTCGCCTACGCTTCGGATGCAGATGTCGGCGGGTGTCTTCGGTGTGTAAGAGTACAACCGGGTTCCGAATCGACGTGAAAAGAGGAGGAGGGTCGGTGGTGGCGGGCCGGGGGAGAGGGGAACAAGTCGTGAAAAAGGAGAAGGAAGGAGAGAAACGACGAGAGGCGCGCTGGCCGGAGAGACACACGGCCGAGGTATAAGGCATGGCTTACCTTACAGGCCGGGCTCACCTGTAATAGGTACGCAAACGAGGTTAACGTGTCTCGCGGAGAGCGGATTATCGTGGCTGTCCTCGTTAACTTTCGAGAACGACGCCTCGAATTCGCCTAATGAAGCAAATAAACGACACCGCTCGGCGCGCGCGCGCGCTCCCTTGGAAATGAATATAATGGACGAACTCTCTCCGTTTATCGTGGTGCCTCGCGCGGTTACGTTCACCGCCGCCGCACACCGGTGTGCGACGCGGCGCGGCGCGGCGCGGCGCGGGTAGGAAAGTTAAGGTCTATCTGATCGTGAGTCAACGAAGGTCAGCTGCGTGTCCGGACTGCGGCGAAGAAACGTGAAAGAAAGCGAGAAAGGAAACGGTAACGGTTAGTAGAAAAGAGACGCCGAGGCCCCGTAGCGTCGCGTCGCGTCGCCCGAAGAGGTCAAAGTTGGATAGCGTCGTCGAGGAAACACGGGGAGCGCAAGAGCACACCCGGGTTCCCGGGAATGACAGGTGCGGGCGACACCTGTCCCAGGATTTAAACGACCTCACCTATCGATCGACGTCGACCTACCTAAGAGTCGCGCGGGAATGATAACCGGACACGTAAGGGACGCTCGTTATCGGTGTATCTGGCCGGGCGCGATCATTCCTCAACATCAGCCGAACAGTTACGTTTAATTAATTCGGCTCGGGCTTGGTTCGGTTCGTTTCGATCTGATCGCCGTTTAATCACGCCATCCGGGAAACGTTCGACGATCTGCGAGCAGCCTGTTCGCTCGAAGAGACGATATTTGCGCGCGTACACGCGCCTCGTTTCCGGTTCGTGCGCGACATGCGCTGTGACCTATTTTTTGAAAACATAGGACTTAATACGGGACTAAAATTTACTCGGGAATTATAGAATTGGATAGCTTTGTAGCTAGATGTATTATTCTAGTAATAACTTGACACTAAATCAAGCAGAAAGTTAAACACCGAATTAAACGCTACCGGCCAAACGTCCGTTTCCAGGTTTTCTATTTTACGATTATAGAATCTACAAAGATGCTAGCATTGGAAATGATTCAACACGATGTATATTGAACCGCTTAACTGCGGAACGTTTGTTTTAAAAATCCCCCATGGAATTAAAATCGAGCAGCGACGAGTATACGCGTCGAATGTGCGGGCCAAATGATCCTATTACAAATTTTACGCGAAACGAGGAACGATTACATTGTTATATTTGATGAAACAAATTAACAATTCATTCTCGAAAAGGTAAATCCATCGCAGCACAATAGAGATTTGGATTGACGTGTATACACGTCGAGCGCGGTTAACTGGTTGTTAAGCGCACGTTATAATAAAATCTCACGGAATCCAAATAAACTCGATCGTGTCGTTTTTATACGGCAACGCGCGTAGTAGCCATTTTTCGTGCTCGGCAACTTCAATGTTAACGTTCGCGTCGATCCGTGATGGATTGTTTCCAGCATGTGAAAGAAATCCACGTTCGCGCTGTGCAATTTCACTGGATCAAAAGCGTATTTTTCCTATTCTGCGATGACGATTAGATTTTTCACGTTCGCGCGTCGAGCATTTTGGCCACCGTGTTACCCGCGAAATAGGCGACGGTGCTTCGGGGTGTCGAGGGTAGCAGGTCTCGATCTCGACGCAGCCGGAGCACGCGCGAATTGCGAGCGGGCCACGGTGTTTGCACGCGCGTTGGAGCTTTTTTTCCCCGCAATGTGCTCGGACCCGCGGACACGGGCACACGCGCGTCTCTCTCTCTCTCCCTCTCGTTGCGCGCTCAAAAATCACGAGATTACGCGCAGCACTGTGTATACACGCGATGAACGAACTGCTTTAACCTTCGTCTCCACCCCGGTCCCGACAAAACCCCTTTCCGGAGATGAAATATGTGAGACGGGACCGCCTCGCGGGATAATTCTGAATTATGTTTGTCCTCGTCTGTTTCGCCGCTTCCAGTGAATCGCGCGAGCTTGCGCGCGAGAGCTCGCCTTCGCCTTTGTCAGGCCTCGGAGTCGGGCCGGGTTCTCGCGAAGGGACCTTCGGGTCACCATTCTTCCCGCGTGTTTCACGTTTCGATTCGTTCCTGATCCATCTCCACGCCCGAAGAATGCAACGTCGGGCCCGGCCGCGCCGTCGATCTTCGATCCTCCTCCCGTGTTTCGATTTTAACGGTCAAATATTTTTTGGAAACTCCTTCGCCGCCGGGCCGGGCCGGGTCGGGCCGGGTCGGGCCGCTCGCTGCCTCCGCACACGATCCGTCCGGAACGATAAATATCGGTCCCCGTCTCCCGTTTCCCTCGATCGTTCGACGTTTCATTAATCTCGATTGAGTTCGTCGACATTCTTTACGGTACTCCCTGTGCGTGCCTCTCCTCCCCCACCTTCTCTTTCTCCGCTTTGAGGAATTAATAGGACCGGCGAAGCGTGGGAGACTACTCCAGAAGGCGCGATCCTGTCGGGATTCGCGAGATCGGTCGGTCGTGAGCCTTGTCGAGCGAGCGGTCGGCGAACGGACTCGTATTGGCTGCTTCCGTCGACGCTTTATCGACGAGCGACGCCGCGTTTCCATAAAATAGCAGGAATTAATTAAAAAATTTGTATACCGTCAAACAAGTTGACAGTGTTTAGAATTTGAGGAAAATTTCCATGGTAAATCTCTAATTTAAAATAATATTAATATCACTGAGTCTTTCGGATAGACTGAGAAGGATACACGGACTTGTATCTAGTCTCGTTTCGTAAACAAATAATAGTCAAACTCGAGTCTCTTGAAGTGTTATTTTTCTGGTACGTCGAGTATTAAGATCTTTATAGCACTCGCATAAAAAATAGTATTAGGCGCACCCAAAAGTAATCAAAGTATTTTTTTACATTTATTTATTAAAAATATCTTAAATGCCAATCAACCAAATAATTTCCATCATTTTCCAACACTTTTTGCCAGCATGAAAGGCGATTCCCTTTTTTAAAAAAAGTCCTTCGACACAAACTAACTGCGAACGAGCTCTTCGACGAAATTTTGTCTACTTTTCGGTCCCCCTAATATATTCGATATTTTTTCTATCGGACCGGCGATATGTTGCAATTTTTTCCGTACGGTTATAGGCGTATAAAAAATTTCGCAATCGACCTCCAGCCAGATTTCTGGTACGAATACTGCGCCGTCGTGCGTCGAGCGAACCGCGCCGCGGACGAAAAATTACGGGGAAGCGTCTCGAAAAACGAGCACGCCGATCCACAACAATGGCGTCTGCCATTACGGACACCGAGGGGCGTCAAGTTCCCAGCCGGCCGCGGCCGGGGCCGTTCGAAAAATATGTAAATGCCTTTTTTATCTAGACATCGTCCGTTCGCGATCCGGCGGACGGGTTAAGCCGTTCGCGTCCCTACGCGCCGGATCGGTTCGTCTCGTTCGGGAAACAGGACCAAGAGCCGTTGCGGGGTGAGAAGGGGTCGCGGGCAGCTCGGCGGGGGTGACAAGAACTTTCTACCCTCGATTTTTCTCTTCCCCGTATCGGGACCGCGGTTGTTTCACGGAATTCTGCCTTCGGGAAAGTTCACGGGAGGGAAAATTCGTGTCGAGAAAGGAGGAAGGGAGGGCTGGAGGGAGGAAGGGGAGACCCAGAGGGAGTGACTGGAAACGAAAAATCTAAGGGGAGAGGAACGAGAGGAATCGTGGAACGCCATGGGCATGGGATCGCACGCATGCGTCTCGTCCAACCCAGCGGGTGGTGGTGTGTGCTCCTTTTTTTCTCTCCCTTTTCCCTCCTTTCTCTCCTTCCGCTCTTATCCCTCTGCCGGGCTCGAACCGATCTTTCTCTTTCTCCTCTCTGTCCGGGCCACGGCGTATCCCTACAGTCCGGTGCCAGTCAGAAAACTCTTCGTTTTGGCCCACGGTCTCTCCCCGTTCCATCCGCACACTCGTTCGTTTCGTTTCGTTTCGTTTCGCCCTTGGATTTCGGCTTCCCCTTTAAATAATTGTCCGCCACGGGGAAGACGAGGCGCGGCCTCGAACACACGGGAGCTATCCTCCAGGATCGCCGCGAGACGATCCAGGGACCCCTCGAACCTCTTTCCACGAATATGTAGATCTCCCCCGAAACTGAACGATGAAAAGATTTCGAGTTCCTGCACATTTCACCGCGGAACCAGAACTCGGAATTGGTAACGCAGCTAATGGGGTTGGTACTCCGTTTGGAGGCTCGGAAATGTTGAAGGGATAGTTTCACGGTTGAATATTGTTTAACAAAAGAGCGGCCTTGGAACAATGTTCGACCTTGAACAAACTTCTCTTTGTGCGGCTATATTATATCAATATAATATTCTCTTCAATTAAATGGAGGAAATGAACGAAGAAAATGCGGACGCTGCACCCCAAAAGAGGAAACGTATCGTTCCATCGGAGGTTATTATTATAAAGAGATTTCTATAAAAAATATCCATCGCATAAACAAAAGGAAAACTCCTCTTATCGCAGCAGTTTTTACAATACAACATTTTGCGTAATATCTCCGGACGGATTAAAAGTTGACCACGCCTCGAATATCTGGCCATAATTGTGCTGCGTATACACGGTGTCCACATAATTGCGAATATTTTCGCGTTACCGAAAAAATCTTGAAACTTTTACGATCGAGGCCCGTTGTTTCCTTTCCCGGGACACATTTCTCTCGGCGAGCGTGCAACGCTAATTCCCACGAGCTCTGATTCGCGGCGCGAACTTCCCGCATCCGGCATGCATTTCCCCGACGTTTCCCCGTTTGTTCTACTTCTGTCCAATTTTCGACAAATTAAGTTCCATTCTCCGTGGAACCAGCCCCCCGCGTTTCCGTGAAAGTACGCGTTTCCAAGTTGCACCGTCGCCCGGCCCGACGCGGCCCGGTTCGTGAGAACCGCCGATTCTAACCTTTCGCGGCCTACCATCGAATCTTAAATAACGTTCCAAACAGCAAGTAGCAAATATTTCTACGAATTTATTCCCTCCCCCTAAACACGGTGCACACGCGCAAACACGTACACACGTGCTTTCTCTCACGAGTGCGCGCGAGCTCGCAACAGAATATTATTTATAGGGACGGTGTGTCCGCGAGATAAACTTTCTAGACTTTCCTGTCCACTATCTGAAACGCTATTTTACCAAGCTTTGCGCGGACATAAACTCGAGACGGCGGAGTTTATTCTAATGAATTCGGCGGCGAGCGCAACGTGGCTCGCGGAAATATACACGGAAAACGTATCATTATTTTAATTGCCACTGGTGGCCATTAAAGAGCCCCGGCCGTGTGCGCGCCTGTCGATAAAACGAAGGCTCGAATGAAACAATGGCGACCGCCATTCGTTACCGGGAATCTGATGCAAAATATCATTCTACAATTAATTCGTACGCGAATTTCTATAACCGAGCGGAATCGATAGCAGCATAATAACGAGCTTAACGAGGCTGTCCGATTGGCTACGGTACAACAAATAAATATTTTAAACAAAAGTTGATCAGTTTTCCTTTTCATTTTTTTTTTTAAATTGCACACCGTATTTTTGACTTAACAGTATTACAGCTCGTATCGATAAGTTAAAACGAGTTCAACGACCTAGCATACCGTGACCTTCGGAACACCTTGAAGGCAAATAACTTATTATTAAGGCAGATAATAACTTGTGTTTATCATTAAGACTCGAACGAACCTCTTTTTTATTGCAATGTACAGCCAATCGAAAACTGATCAACTTTTGTTTAAAATATTTTTCCGATCGGATTATCGCAAGCATTTGAAAAATCGTGAAAATTGCTACGTGGGACACAGTGCATAACGTGAGATTTTTTCAAATTCCCTTCAACACAGCTTTGTAACGGTCAATCACATTTTGCAATGCAATAAAACGGAAGGAAAATATCAGCTAACGTGGGGCGAAAATTGACCCACAGCGAGACAGGACACGATCCTTCCGGGTGGGGAAAGTTATCCGTTTCCGGTGCCGTTTTTCCGTCTGGACGCCGAGCGGTTTGCTCGTTGATAATTTACGACGTTGTAATGGCCGTGACAAATCGTGTATGCAAACATTGTAAGGACCGAGCCTCGATAAAAACGGCACTCCTGCACGCCTCTGCCGCCGCTAATGCCAATAAAACTAAACTACTTTGGCTCTCTTTCACGGGCGCATTGTCCCGCGCTTTCGACCGGGACATGGTCGTCCCCGGAGTCATAAAGCCGGCAAGACGCAGCAGCCCTAACCGCCTTCGGAACCCTGTCCCCTGTCACCGTGGCCGTAAGCACCGACATTTTTTCTTTCACGGTGACGCCGGGTTTCCACCATCCCGAGATTAATTGACGTTTACCTTTTTTTTTTGTCAAAGATCTATCCGGCCAGCGGCAGCAAGTTTTCCCCGCAGTAAAAACAATCCTAACAGCCGGACAACCTAATTGATTCTATTAGGCCTGTCGAAAAGTTTCTTGGGATTGTATTCAAATTAAAGAGGAACATTAACGACCGAGTAATTCCCAGCTTGTAACCGGTTCCTGCGGGTCTTTCGAGTTTACAGTATTGTCCGCTTAAGTGTCGCATGGTCGGGTCCGCGTTCCGACACTTAATCCGAGCTTATCTGGTGACAAACAAAAAAAATAATGTAATTGCATTAGCATTATCTCGGATATACACATATACTGATGTATATATTTATTTTTTTTTATATTTATTATTATGATATATACATATATTTATTTATTTTTTAATATTTTTTATTATTTATATATATATATATATATTTATTTATTAAAATTAACTAAATGGCAATTTTAAACAATTCATAAGATCAAAGATGGTTATCATTGGTCAAGCGTTCTAAAATTTTGCGTACACGTTTGGCTATATTTTAGTATAACACATCGTAATTTTTATGCAATTATTTTTATCACTATCTATTGCACGATTCCAGCTACGGAGCACGTGAAAGTTGCGCAAAAAGTAATTTTCACTCGTATATTTATGTCGGCAAAAACAGCGGTTAACGTTCGTGAATCATCTGTCGATGATGCAACATTGACCGCTGAATTCCACACCGTAAAGAATGGCATTCGCCTAGTTAAAATTCGAGGTAAAAATATTCATCCGTCCGGGAGTTATGACGTACAGCGGCTCATAAAACTGTAATCTCGAGATAAACGACTTTAAAGTTTGGAACGATGATTTCTACGATCTTGTAAGTTCCATTGCCTGGCATCCGCAATTACGCGATATTCAAATTCCAGATGAAAATATTCCAGTCTTCCAAAGATCGAGGTTTCCGAGGATCCAATACTCGTGGTGCCCGATCAAACAACGAAACTAGGTTCTGCGTTTTCCATTATAAGCAGAGATGCGGGTCTCCTTCGGAGGAGCGGAACGCTCGCAAAACGCGAGCCGCCTTCTCGCGGACGGAACACGGCCCGATGCCAATCAATGAAGTTAATAAAGTACCGAGGCGGTCGGAAATTGAAAGATCCACCGTTCAGATGCGACCATCGCGTTTTAATCGATTCCCTCCGATTAATAAGTAGATATACAAACGGCCGGCGTGTATCGGATTCCCCGCCGTTGTTTTAAATACCGATACGGAAGCGAACGGCTCGGCGCAGCGCGCCGGCCATCACTTGTTCGTTCGCGAGCAGAGAAAAAACGATCGATCAAAGATACCGAACGGGAGAACCGTATAGAGAGAGACGGAGAGAGAGAGAGAAGGGCGAAAGAGACGAACAAAAGTTTAAACAAAGAAACGACCAATGAGTAACGATAAGGGTGTCGCGAAATTAGTCGCATAAATAAAAAATAATTATCGCAGCATCACGCGGGGGAACGGAGCGCGTGGTCCGCCATTATTTATGGACTCCGCGTGGTTATTCCGCTTTATTATCCTCGGACGGTGGTGCGTGTGTGTGAGAGAGAGAGAGAGAAGGAAAGAAGACCGTAAGAAGAAGAGCAGAAGTATCGGTGTCCGGACATCGGGACTAATTATTATCTTGTCCCCGCAGGTACACCTGTAGCTCCGGGACACGAGGAATCACGCCACCGTTCCCGGCCGAACACGGGTTCCCCCGTTCCTTGTTCGATGGTTCTCCCGCGGTGATATACAACCGTCAACCCTTTTATGACGGGTACCGTCTACCGGCCGGCCGAGTCCGAAACTGTTTCACGTCACCTCGTCTTTCGTTACGCTGTCCGGGGCCTTTTAAAGAGGAACAGAGCGGAGCAAAGCAGAGCAGAGCGTAAGAACCGTTCGCAGTGTTTACGCGCGGCCATATACATACATACACACCGGCTAAGTGCTAAGCGCATAATGCCTGCTTACCTCCCATTACCGCCGGAGTGCGAGTTCGAAAGTCTCTATTAAGAGCCCCCGCGACCATAAATTTCGCTCCGAGTGGATACACTCGGACTCTCGAGTTCGCGGCGGGCCGAACAGCACTCGAGACGAAAGGGGCGTTGTACTTTTTGGGGAAATTTTGATTAAGTGCCGTTGGCGAGACTCGCTGCGAGGTGGGCGCACGCCCCTGCCCCGAATGTTACGCGAATAATTCTATCAACCCCTTTGCGCTATTATTTATTACACAAATAAATTTTATTCCGTGATTACAGCGATTGGAAATTCTTTATCGTTCAGAGTTTCATGGAAAACGAAGAAAGTTTATTGTATTCATTGTGTGCCTATTTTCTCCTCAAAGCCAGTGTATCGACTGCAACCAAATAGAATTTTATTTTGTTTTAAAAGAAAAAACGATAACATACATGTTTATTAGACTCTGTGCTTATTAGATTCTGTTTATCAGAATCATTATCGCGAGTCTGACTCGTTATTGTAGGTCAAAATTTTATTTTGTTTTAAAAGAAAAACGATAACATACATGTTTATTAGACTCTGTGCTTATTAGATTCTGTTTATCGGAATCTTTATCACGAGTCTAACTCGTTGTTGTAGGGCAAGGGGTTAACCAGTTGACAGACTATCGGCGAGAAGGGTATTAATACCTTTCACGCAGACTGGCGCCGATCGGCGGATAGGGTATTAATACCTTTCACGCAGGATGCGCGTTAATTGTTAGTACTCTTCCGAGCGCAGCACCCTGTGCATTATCGATGTACGAATCGAGACAGAGATCCTAAGATTGTACACATTTAATTCTATCCCGATAAAACTTTCCACTTGCGGGGCAAGATAAAGTTCTCCACGATTCCGGATCTTGTAAACCAGCTCGTCAAGGATCGTTTGAATATTCAATCGGCCGGCCAGCGTAACACGAGTTTCCTCGTACCGAACTCGATCGGGACGAGAATTCGTTTAGAAACGGGGGCAAGAGAAAGTTAAGACGATATTATTAAAAATTCATCGAATACTCGTGCCAGCCGAGGTACCTACGAGGGAACATCGTCGATGAACCGCGCGCAGAAATAGGAAGAAAATACGGTTCTGGTAGGCTCTGTCGAAGATCTATCGTCTCGATAACCCTGTGTATAATTGATGTGTACGATTTTGCATAAACATCCGCGGTCCATGCGTCCGAGAACATATCGTGTCGCGCGCGCGCGTAGGTACCGATATCAACGACGCGCGTCGCGTCGGTTAGAGATCTTTCATGCTTATCGAGAAATAGGTCTCGGATAGAAAGAACGACAATTTCCGCATGATAATTCACGGGGGCCTACTGCCGGGTCCCTGCGAGAGTTTATGCTAATCGAGGGAATCGAAGATAGGAAGAGTGTCGGCCGATGGATCGCCGTCAAAGAATGATACACCGGCGAAAAAGCAGCAGAAAAGGGACTCGCCTCGAGACTTCGGGACTTCTAAATATTCATGCGGGATTAAAGTCGCGGCCCCTGTGCGGAGGGAGGGGTGGTACAGCGTGCGCGCTGGTAGGGGCGAAAGGAGAGCGAAGAGGGGGGAGGGCGGAGGGCCTACACCGTGGATCCCGATTATTCGTGACACCGGGGAAACAAGCGGGGACCGGTACGAGCGATCCCGGTTTTGTTTGGACGGCGCAAGGTAACCGAACGCGCCTCGCTCGATGCTCTGCTGGTTGTTTGCTCTTTCGCCGTGTCGCAGATAAGATTCGTTTTTTTCTTTCTTTTTCGTTTTTTCGGCAGCCGCGGCGCCGCGCCGATGATGAAAAATGAACTTCGGCTCCTCGAAGAGTGGGGGGCCACGCGTAATCAATTCTCGGAGGAAACGCGTTGCGCGAACACACGTGGCGCCTTTATGCTCCCGCGAACAGGGTTGTTGCTCGAGAAAGAAAGTCTTTTGTTCCCGGCGTCTCTTTGCTTCGTGCTCTGGAAGTTGTTTGCACGTGCCGGGGCTGTTTGGCGTCTTTACGTCACTGCTAGATTCAATGTTTTCTTCTCGCACAGGGTGTTTCAAAATTATATACCACCTATAACGCGATTCCTGGATAGGTGGAGCAGTATCGCCAGATCAAGCCAAAATGGTCATCACGTATTCTCCTACTTTCCCCTTCCACTATCATTCACACCACTCAATCTTCGTCGCGCACGCGCAACGTGTCACATTATTACTCTGCTCATCAGAGAGGGGGTACTTGTATTCCCCTCGATTGCTTCGATCTGAGGTGGAGATCTGTTGGAAAGAAAATGGCTCGCAAAATTGAGCCTGACCGTTTTGTCAAGATCAAACGTTTTTTTGTTTGCTCCCTATATTCGTTGCGACGAGCACGACGCACTAAAAAACTTTTTCGACCTTCGGATTCGTCAAGGTCAATTTTGCTTAACAGGCCTCCGCCTGCCGCGACACCTAATTTTAAAACACCCTGTACGATAAATATTGCAACGTTGCGTATTCACGTTCGAAGCGTGTCGGGATACCGAAGACCTCGCAGGTTCGGATAACAGAGGTTCTGCTTACTCGATCTAGCGGCGCGACTGTCGACCTAGATGATTGCGCGTAATCAAAGGAATTTGTGTACCGAAATAAAAATTTGTAAATTTCCGAGTTCTCGAGTATAGTTGACTCGGAAATCTTTTCAGCAAGTCATTCCGTTTCCCATGCCGGAGGCAGCTCGAACCACCGTGAACCGTATCTATTCCCGTGTAAACATACTTGTCGTCGTTCGGAGAGCATCGAACGCCCTCCATCTTTCCTCGCCGGTTATTCGAGATTTGTTGGGAGCGGGAGCGTGTTTCGCAGATGGACCGGACCGCAGAGAAGCAACGCCGCGCCGCGCCGCGCCGAGCCGCGCCGCGCCGCCGTTGTCTCGTATTTCTCACGCATGTCGCACCCCGGCGTCCTATGATTAATTGTCCCCGAATATTCGAGGGGTCACGCGCTTACAGGTCACGGCTGGCTCCCCCTCCCGGCCGGTACCAGGGGTTGCTCTTGCGCTGTCTTTCTTTATTTTTCATCGACACGACGAACCGACGAACCCCCCGCCCCGAGCGCGTCGTCTTCCTTGAACACCTTCTTCGATTCAGTCCATATTTCACGCGCGCGCTATTTTTAAACAGAGTATGAGTAATGGCGGGAACAGCACTCTTTTCCACGACCCCCTAAACGACAATGCCCCGGACAAGGTGTACCGTACGAAACAGTCCCCCTCCTCGGCCAAATCACTCGCGTCCCCGTCGATCTGCAAATTTATGTCTAGCCGGAACGAGCATATCCAGAGATTTCCTGTTCAACGTCATACTTACACTGCATTCGACGCTGAACGGTGCGTAAATCAGGCGACTCGTTTGATTTTGTTGAAAGCTTCACCCCTCCATTTAACCCCTTGCCACATTTTAACGAGTCAGATTCGTGATGAAGATTTTAAACAAAGTCTAACAAATACCAATGTGACGCCTTTCTTTTTAGATGAATTAAAATTTGATTTGTTCGTAATCAATATTTCAGCATTAAAATCCATGTGACCATACAAAAAATATATATTTTCTTTTCTCTTCTACGACATTTTTGGGGTAAAAGACGTTTTAGTCACTATAACCGTAAAGAAAACGGTACGGCAAGGGGTTAGAAGAGTACACCGTCGTACAATTGAAATATATTTTTACAGGATGTTTAGCAATAGCTTGACTTCACATTAATATTTGTCACTGAACCTACCGCCATCGGTCAGATGACCGGTTCCAGACTTTTTGTCTCACAATTATTGAAATTATAAAGATGCTTTTGTGGAAAACGATTAAATAAATACAATAGAGCAGGTATTATAGTATTCAAATAAAGTTAATCTTGTTATTCTTAAAAAACAATGTATCAACTACTTGCGAAACTTGGTAGGCTTTATGTTAAGGGAATAAATAAATTAAAAAAATAAATATATTTTCTAGAGCAGATATAATATGAACAGCACAAAGCTCAAATAGATTTAATCTCGTTATACAGCAATATAATATAAACAGCACAAAATTCAAATAAATTTAATCTTGTTATACTTATAAGGCTATATGTACCGGCTGCTTGTAAAGCTTGGTTTAGTGTTAAGGGATCGAAATGATCTGACTGCGTTGCGATTGATGAAAATTTCAATTTCGCATAAACAGTGCAATCTACTCTCGTTACTCCACGGGAAATTACCACCGTGGTCCGGGTAGCAGCCTCCGGCTAATTGTCGATAATAATTCCGCGGGTCGGTTGATTGCTCCGAAGCTGCAGAGAACAATACATGCATATATCGAGTGCTTTCGGTGGTAGCAGCTTTAGCGGGCTTAGGCGGGGGCAAAACGTTCCTCCAGCAGGCAAAAGTTGCCGATGGCCGGCACGTATGGCCCGCGGAAATGCGACTTTATAATGGGATTAGGCGGGTTGCAATTGGGATTATAAATTGGATTATAGCGGCACTCTAACCGCCTCGAACGCGTACGACCAGCCCCTGTGCTGCCGTCGTAGACACGTAATTCGCCCCTTATTCCGAACTTTTACCTGAACGAAGACTGACTGTGACCCCGGCTTAAAGTCGAGGGTTTCCCTGGGAAAGGTCCGTTTACCTACAGAACGCAAGCCTGCGCATCCTCCTTTAATTGTCCATTTTATTTCCGGACTTCGGGGCGACCGTTGCCTCCCTCTAATGTTCAAGAAATTGAGATGTTCCCCAAGGACAGTGAACCCTCGATTATCCGAACTGAACAACGATACCTGGGAGTTCGTGTAACGGAACAGTGACTCGAGCGGAAGGGACCTTCCCGCAAATCGCTTCTAAAACATTTGACAAATGTCTTCTTGATTCTTGTCACGCTAAGCGAGTATCGAAGATGAAATCACGCTTTGAATAACGTTCGCATAAACAGTTTTCTCGGGAATAAGAATTTCTCACGTTTTCGAAATTCTGCACAATTTTAGTTCATAATGTTCGCCAATATTTGAGTATATTCGTACATGGATTTCAGTATCTATCGATTTGTTCAATGAACAATGCCGCGAATAATTCGCCTTGGATCGAGTTATGTGTAACATAAAGAAGCTCGTCGGCGTGACAGAAACTTCGGACACCATCGGTTCGGATAATCGAGGTTCTGCTGCAAAGACACGACTCTCCCCGTCGCGTTTCAACTTTCAACATCCTGGCGCGTTCAGCTTTCGATTGTTCCCGATTTAAATTAATAACCCGGTAAGCGGAGAAATTTTTTTCGAAAAAAATGTGCGCCGCACGGTAATAATTCGTCCGCACCGAAGCGTGTATTATGGAACTTTACTAATTTCCCGGTTCAAGGGCTTCTCCGGTTCGCCCGTGGCGGGCCACGGGATATTTTGAGAAATGCGCGAAACGGTCGACCATAATTTAAAAATGTTAATCGCCCGTGCAACCGAGTTGGGTGAGGGGGAGGGGAAGGAACAGCGATAATCGGGTATGTAAAACATCGATGTCTCCAAATCGTCCGGGAATTTTTTTCTCCTCTTTCTTTTTTTTCTTTCTTTTTCTCTCTTCGTGCCTCCTACCGGATTATTAATCGGTCTCATTATTTTATACCCATAATAATTAATAGTTCCCGAAATTACATATGGAAATTGCTGATATCCCGATATCGGGGAGCACGGGAACCGGCGTCGGTTGTTATTTACTACGCGCGCGGTGAACGGATCTCGCTGCATTAATTCTTCTCCGTGACTGGCCGAATATAATTTGTTGCTCCCTACCAGGTAACAGTGCCAGCGACGCCGCGCCGGGATGGAACTCGAGGAATTCCTAGACACCGCGACGACGTGTTTTCAACAGGTGTGCGCCCGTTCGTCGGCCACGGGAATTACCGGGTCTCTGGCCCCCCTCCTCCCGCCCCCCCGCCCCCCCCCCCCATCGTTCCACGGTCGGAGTAATCGGTAATTATAGGTTTCCTTCGAGTCGAGAGAGATCTCCTGTAGCCCATCGACTATTCCGACTTATCTCATTATACAAGTCGTTTTAGATTTTCAGTCGTTTCTCGGATTCCAACCGGTGAAACGAGAGAACCCGAACCCCCCGTGCGCGCTCTCGCTCGCTCGCTGGAACGACTCACGCGTTACAAATCCTTCATTATAATTCCCCCGTAGAAATCCATTCGAAACGAGTTACACGACCGGACCCCGAAAGATCCGATTTATGTTTATCCTGTCTCCTCCCCCCTCCCCCCACCGCCCTGTAATTGACCGTCGATGAAAGTGTAATTGGTAAGATGAGGAATCGATGTTTACTCGAGCGTTTTATGCGCCGGATGAAATAACATACTCTTTCAATAAGCGAAAGTACAAATGACCGATGGCTCGGACGATTCGGAAGATTGCGAACGCCCCGCTCGTCGCGCGATTGATTTTATTAGGCCGCCGCGACGGGGATCGTAAATAAACGAATCCCGAGTTCGGAGAGAATAAAAATTCTTTCTCGCTTTAATAAATTTTTAATAACTTCAGACTGATGCGTCGGTGGTCTACGCTTCCTTCGGTCTGCTTCATTAAATTCGTAGCTGCTCGTTTTCATCGTACACGCGTAAAATCCGCAGTCTAATTAGAAAATACGTGGAGCTGTAGTGGTTCGGGTAGTTAACGCGTCCGCGACCAGCTTAACACCTTCGCGAACTAACAGAATTTAGGGAAAGAAAGTTATGGACACTCTATATGTACTACAGTGGCGGAACTATAAATTTTCGGCCCCCCGAAAAATATAATTTTGGGTCAGAAAAGAAAACTATTTACATTAGATGAAGAAAGAGAACTCGTATTGTATAAAAAAGAACAAATTATATTACAAATATTTTGGACCCCCTCCGATTGTGCCCCCCCTCCCGGGGTTGCAGGGTCGTGTAGTATTGTAACCCCTGCTATGACCAGAAGCAATAACGAAATGAATTTTGAGTGTTCCAATTTCTGCTTGTTTCATTCCTATGCACTGGTGGTCTTCAAATTTTGTCAGTTTAAGGAACCCTCACGAGTGTAAAATTATTTCGCGGTAATAAGGATCGTAAACAATAGAATAATCTAGGCAGTACATTGTATAAAGAACAACTTATTAACCTCTTAACTGCGGAATTTAGTTTTAAAAATCCCCCACAGAGTGCGGAATTAAAATCAAGCAATGACGAGTATACGAACGCAGGGAAACTGGTCCTATTATAAATTTTACGAAAAAGGAGGAAGGATTACATAGTTATTTGATAAAAAATTCGCGATTCACTTTTGAAAATAGAGTCTTGGAAAATAGAGATAGAGATCAGGATTGACGTGTATACACGTCGAACGCAGGGAAAATGGTCCTATTATAAATTTTACGAAAAAGGAGGAAGGATTACATAGTTATTTGATAAAAAATTCGCGATTCACTCTTGAAAATAGAGTCTTGGAAAATAGAGATAGAGATCTGGATTGACGTGTATACACGTCGAACGCGGTTAACTGGTTAACACTCTTTCATATTATAATAAAAGTAAAAAAAGTATTGTTTGAATATGTCATGTACGTTTATGGAACCCTTTAGAACATTTTGTGAATAACGCTGCTATACAACGAATCAATATTATCAACAATCGAGTTGATTCCAAAGCGAACAAACTGTTTGCTGCTATGATCGCCGCGAGATCGCGGAAGAAAAATAATTTTGCTACTTCGCGCTCCAATATACGTAATAATATCTCGTTTTCCCGACGAAAGTCGTCCGGAAAAGTAATACATACATACATACCGTTTAAACCGCGAACGTCGATCTCGCAGCTTGGGCACGGCCGTCTCCGCCATTTCCGTGGCAAGCGCAACCTACACGTACCTACCATACATACATACATACATATTCCGAGTTAATTCGAAACTGTTCCCATTCCGACCCGAGTTCCGGCTTGGTTCCCGATTATTCGCGCGTATCAGTTTCCTCGCGTAATAACGCGGGCCCGCAGCGGATCCGCGAGGCGGACAACCGGACAGATCGTTCTGACATGTTCATAATGGAGCGATCGGTGGCGAAATTCAATCTGCCAACCGATCGGGGCCGCGCGCGGGTTCGTTCCTCTTCCTTTTTGACTTCTTTTTGTTCCGCTTTACGAACGCGTTCGGAGCACCCTTAGGCGAGGGGCAGCAACGATGTACATACACACACATACGCGCACACATAACCCCGGTCTAGCGATCTATCGTCGAAGAGCGGAGGATCGACATAATAACCGGGGGAGAGAGATCCGTGGACGGAGAGCCGAACCGGAGAAGGCTTTGGTCGTTTTGCGGCGGGACCGGGCTGACGGGGGTTCGTCCGAAAGAATTAGTAAAATCCAAGGGCTGCAGGGGAGGCTACCCTGACAGCAGGTGAAACGCGCCCCGTCCGCCCACATTTGACGGCTGCGGGTTACCTCTGGGCACTTGAACTGAAATCTTGGCCGCTTTCTCCCTGCCTCCCCTCCTCCTCCTCCTCGTCCTCCTCCGTCGTGCCCCTCGCCGCACCCCGAGCAGCCCCACGATCTCGCGCAGTTTTAAAAAGCGTGGCAAAGGGTGGCCCACCGCATTTTGCCGGGCATTATTCGGCTCTGCGGGTGATCCCTGCGGTCCTGCTTTCTCTTCTCCCGACCCTTCTCTTCATCTTTCCTTTCTTCCTGCTCCTCCTCTCCCCTCCACCACCATCCTCCCTCTTTCCCCTCTCTCCGCCCAACTCGCTCTCGACCGTTTTGTTTCTTTTCTTCCCGTCCTTTTCTTTTCTTTTTTTTCTCATCGTCCGTCGCATTGTATCCTTCTATGAAGTCGTGCGCCCACGGATCGCTAGGATACGATGCTCCGACGTATCGGCGTATCTCGACCTGCCCGTGGCTCCCGATCTCTCTCGACCCTTCTTCTTTCCCTGTAGCCTCTTACGGCAGAAATGGCCGCCGCCGAGTGGCGATCAACGAGACGCGAACGTTCCCGGACTATTTCGTACTCGTCCCTGGATTCTGTCGCGTTTGGCACTCTCTAGTTGCGGTACAGATATTCCCTGCGCTAGGACAATCTGCTGCGAACTTCTCTTAGAACAGTCGCTAATTTTCGGGTAGGAAAAGGTTTAAAGACAGCATTCATTTCGGTTAAACTTTAAACGAGTAAGGCTGTGAGACACCCTGATGCTGTGCATCGATTGCATCGTGCCTTGGGTCGACCCTGTATCTACGGAAGAAAGTGCAGCTGTCTTTTGTTTTTTTATTGGTAGCTTAAATGGAACTTCCCATAGGGGGTTATAAAGCTATACATTAGGTTTGACACACGGTCTGATGTACACTGTAACACCTTACAGTTATACATTAGTGTAGGTACAGCAGAATGTAACGCATCGAGTACACCCAATTCTGTTTTCACACAAACTTCTTTTACACGATTTAGAAGAAAAATTTAATTCTCTTTTTACACGACTCATTTTGATTCAATACAATCAACCCATATTCTAAGAAGAAAAGTTTGCTTTACTTTTGTTTTTATAACTGCGACATAGGAGACGAGGAATTAATTTTGCGTAAAAGTCGATAAACCTTTGTTTTATTAACCCCTTAGCCTACAATAACAGAAGTTTTGCCTAATTTTTGTGTTCATGACTTAGTGACATGTTTGTTTTCCTTTTCAAATGATAATTTGTGAGATGTGCAATCTTTATGAAATAAAATGTTTAAGATCCCAACACGAAAACTCATGGTTTATTGTATTATTTCTGCCAATCTCTTAAGAGTGGAACCAATCTTTTATTTTTCCATAGATATAATATATTCTTTTACACTATCTTCTTTTACTCTATCTATCGTGTAAAAATAGAATTAGGTGTGCATAACTTTAAATCTTTGGATTACATTTCTTGAAATAATTAAAGAGAAGACGACATGCCTGAATGTTCGGTCGAACAATCTAATATTTAAGAGTGGGAGCAAATTAAGTTTGCTCGGTCTTTTCATAAGATCGGCTCTTTGTGATTCCAACAAGATGCATTGCCAAACAATATGGTTAAGATCTTGAGCGTCATTGCCGCATTCACATTTGGAATCATCTACTATATGTGAGCGTGATAGAGATGCAGCTAGATGATAGTGATCTGATCGGCAACGGTTGAATGTGTCCTTTGATTAGCAAGCGACAGAGGTTGCCGCGTTCAATACCCCCAAGTTGCAACAGAGAGCATATTTATTTCTTGCATCCATCTTTACTCCGAAGAATTTTAGTAAATTTTACGATGTTCGAAGTAACATTTGGAGAAACAGCAGCTCGACCGTCAAGTATTTTTTAACGCACCCTTCCGAAATTAGAATTGTCTCAAATCGATAGGTATCGAGACACCAAATCGGTATTTCGTTTCAAGGAATGATCGCCGGCAGTGCGCCGTAAATTATTTTTTTTTCTTTCTTTTCGACGAACGATGATTAATGATACTCCCACGATACAGCGGAGAGAGAGAGAGAGAGAGAGAGAGAGAGAGAGAGAGAGAGAGAGAGAGAGAGAGAGAGAGAGAGAGAGAGAGAGAGAGAGAGAGAGCCGTATCATCGGATCGTCGGGAATGAACCCAAACAACTCTATTCACCGGATTTCGCCAAACTCTGATCCGCTCGGTCGGGTTATAAATGGAAGTTTAACGATCACTGATATCTCCTTACGCCGTTTTAACAAATCTCTCTCAGAAACGACCGCCACAACACGCTGCCGGCCAGAAGCTTCGGATGACACGCTGATTTTCATTATCGTCCGACGCATTATCTTCCGACTCGCTATTCGTACCTGTTTATCGCTGCTAATAACACTGTTAACGCTCGTCGCGTCCTGTACTTTCTAAAATTTCGCCAAAAAAAAGTATGAACATCTGGGAGTAAGTGTGTAGACTGCTTTTATGCTTTCGTAACAAAAATGAATAGGCGAGACACGACACTGTGAGGATATTAGAAGATCCTTATTTTTGGACTGAACTTTCGCTTAAGGGACCAAAAATTTTCAATTTTTTAACTGTAATATGATGGAACTTTAAATTCTAGTTCGTAGAATCCAACTTCCAGTGCGCGGAGTTCACTCAATTGAAAGTTATAGATGAGTAATAAGTGCGAGTATGATGTAGTGAGTGGATTCGCTAGGTCTGGGCTAGGTCTTGGATTCCGCGCACCAGAATTCAAAGTTTTATCATTTTCTCGTCGAATTGCATGATATTACATTCAGAAAAGACGAAAATTTTTGGTCCCCTGAGCGAAAGTTTAACCTACTTTCGACCTATTGTGGAATTATTAAGAGTTTCTTTCCGTTTCATTTCTGTCCCTCGCGTATTGACTTAGATCTTGTATATTTTGGATCCTCGGTCTACAAATGAGAGCTCCTTTCTCTCTCCGCAACGGAAACAGTAAAACGCAATACGTGTACGGCTGCAGAAAATTTTTAGCCTTTGTATTAAATTGTGTAAAAGGGGGAGGGCTATTGACATTAACCCATTGACCTACAAATTAATTTGGCTCAACAGAACAGTTACGTATAAGCTTAGAAACAGAACATTTAATCAGGCTGATGTATAATATTAACCGGCACTAATTAAGTGACATTATAAAACAATAAATTAGTAGTTCTACAAAGCAGAAAACATTTCAAAACATTTTTATGTCTCCCAGACTATATGTCCAGGGGTTAACCTTAATATCATAAAGGAGTCATTATATTAACCCTTGGCATTCGAGTGGCGACTCAAAAATTGCTGTACCATTATTCAGAATATTGTTTACATTATTAAATAAGTTGATACCTAATCAATTACTAAACATTGAGGTATCATCAATTTCGTATCCATAAAATGAAGAAAAATAATATACAATGGAATTATTCCAGGTTGGAAGAAACGTTTAATTTTCAAGTTAAAATATAGCTCCGAGTGCAAAGGGTTATAGATAATATCAAGGGATACTGCAGTTCCACGGTGGCTATAGGCGAGCCGCCACTGCGATACGCGCCAACACGAGCATCATTAGCTTCTTTCTACCGCGAGTTAATTATACTTGATAATCATTCGGTTGTAACCTAAATGTTCGAATTCGTCTGAGAGGACCGGCGTATCCTCTTCCTCGGAGACCCGTCCACGTCGCCGCTGACCGTTTCCACCGGTCGTTTAATACGCGTCATACGCGCGCGGCCGAGGATATTTTCCGTTTATGCAAATACGAGAGGCGAGACGCGCGCGCGGCTATCGCGCAATTAGAGTCGCAGCTGCAACGGCGGCCGCAGAAGGTATCGTAACTTGCCCGAAACAGCGTCCCGCAACCGAACACGATACCGCAGGGCCCTCTCCCGGCGACCTTTAAACGCGGATATTTTGCACCCTCGCCGCACTTCGACTAATGTGTTAAGTGGTATGCGCCGCGGCGTTTATACGATCGAGCGCCGCGGGGCACCCACGTGCTTTATTTTCGCCGCGACGCGACGCGACGGAGACGTCCGGGCAACGGACGCGATTCAACGTCAATTAAACCGAGCCAGCCGATTAAGCGACGCGGCGCGAGGAACCTCGCGACCTCAAGCCGTTTTTCCCAATTCTCTCCGAACCCTCGGACGCTTTTCGAAAATTTCCTCGCTGTGTCCGCTCAAATCCTTAGACGTCATTTTTCGAATAAACTTCTTTATCGAATCTGCATGATAAAATTGTGTCAACGTACACATTCTTATCTTAAACACACAGCTATGCGATTAACTTACACGCCTGCTAAAATGAACTTCGGATATACCGCGGTAAACTTTCTCCTGGGGCTAAAAATGGCGATTACTTGTTTCACGTACAGGGTGTTAAGAAATTATACGTACGCGCATATACACTTTGGTGGAAAGCGATATAAAAAAAAAATGCAAAACCGACCGTAACCTTGAGAATCAAGGTCGAACAAACAATTTTTGTTGAATCGTGTTCCACGGGGACCAACTTTGCGAAAAGAACCGACGCTGGCGACTGGATCGGTTGAATTTCCTATAATTTTTGCGACCTATGCATAATATTCTTTCATATCGGGGAAACGGCAGATCTCCCGATAATTTCCCAACGGGTGTCAGCTTTTGCAACAGCTTATGTACGTCGTTGCAAATGAACAAAGATTTTTTCGAAAGATTTCCATAGATCACAGCAGAGTTGGGCAAACTCTAGTCACAATTATGATTATTGACTAATAACTTCGTAAGGTCTACAAAAGTGACTAATGATTGATGTAGAACGTGACTAATGAGTAATAATTACATAAGATAAGAGCGTAATGACTAAATTTGTATCAAATATTAATATTGAATATTGAATACTGACTATAATGACATAACTAATGACTAAAAATGGTTACAAGTTAAAATAAGACATAATAATAACAAAACAATATCCTACTAGTTTATAAACACATAAACCGTCACTGTAAATTCTGATACAGTTTGAGTAATATATATTACAGTGTATGCTAATCGCACAATAGTGACTAATGACTAAAGATTGATGACTGATCGTTTAAATTAACTAATAATTAATCATAACTAATAAGCAATAACTAACGATTACTTAGAATTGTGACTAACTTGTGCCATGTAATTCTGACTAACTAATCAAAAAGTCTTAACTAACGACTATTTTGCTATGACCAATAATCAATCAGACTATTAGTCATTTTTAATTATTAGTTGATTTGTGCCCTACTCTGGACCACGGTAACACGTTCCACCGATACGAACCTCTTCGTACTGACAAAACTTCAAACTAGTTCAAACCCACCCCTAGGTACCGCCACCCACCCCGCGGCGGCGCTGCTCGAGAACCGCGATCTACCGTATACCTCCGTTCCATTCTCAACTTCATACCGGCGGATTTTATGGCTCGTTGGCAGGCATTACAGCGGCCGATGGGTTTCGGGAGAAAATTGATACGCGGCGAGAGCCTCGGCTTCGATAAAAATGAGGAGAGGGTCACGGATCTGGATCGATATCCCAATAATTTTCTGATAATCATGGTAACCTATCGGCCTCGTCCCGGACACAGTGTCTCACGGCGAGGAGCACGGCAGAAGTGCGGGGCAGAGAGACGGGCAGGATTCGAGAGGCCTCTTTATGCGAATACCCTCTCTCGCGCTCATTTGCGCCGCGCCGCGCCGCGCCGCGATGCGCCAGGGGAGCCTACCGCGACTGCGTATCTCCGCATTATTATGATAAAATATTTTTTCGGCCATAAATACACGTCCGGGATGGGAGACCCCCGTCGCGCGGCGGCCCACCCGACGCACATCGCGAGCGTTGCGCCGCGCCGCGCCGCGATAAACCCGCGCGCGTCGTACCGGTTGCGCGTTATGGACGCCCTTCGACGATAATATTAGGTACTCGAACGGCTTTCTGTCGTTCTTCCGCTGGACAAAACTCCTTCGTTCGGATAGAGAAATAGGGAATATTTCCAGGTACGGTTTTACCATGGACCATAGTGTAGCTTCTCAACGCTGAAGCTGCCGAGCGCTAAAAATGTTTTTTTCTCATAATGTGCGCTCAGAATCTAAGCTGTATAAATCTAAAATGTACAAAATAATTGTAAAATACAACATTTGTAAACAGTTGCTTGACCGGTGCTGGTAGGTTAACCACTTGGCCTACGATTTATTTGACGGTTTCAGCGATTAGAACTTCTTTGCAGTCCGTAATTTCCTAAAAAAAGAGAGAATTTATATCTATTGTATGTATATTCTCAAATAGCTGTACATCGATAAAACCAAAGTAGAATTTTATTTCGGTTTGAAGGAAATTAATAACTAGACAGCGGATCTTTATGTAAAATAAAAATTTTCTACCTAAATTGCAACAAATTGGAGTGAAATAGAAATTTATTTTGTTTCTTAATATACTTAATAGGTTAAAACCAATATAACAGCGTTATTAAGTTCTTCTATTGTTTTTATTGTTTGAAATTACGCCTACTCATTTTTCACATAAATGCATAAAATCCGCTGTCTATTAATAACATACATATTTACTCTGTGCAAAATCATCATCACACGGTATGACACGGTATCGTAAGGCAAGGGGTTAAGCGTTAATTCGTGGTCAATTCTTACACAGCTTTTCGCCAGAATATTTCCCCCAAGTTGACAATCGTTAATGTCTCGCGATAATTAAAATAAAAAGTTGCGTTTTCGTACCAGCTTGTACTCCTCGTGCGTTCGAAGATCCACCGAAACCGGAGGCAGGATCGTATTTCTCGGCAATCCGGGCGGATCGAGAGGAGATCGATCCTACTCTCCCGACACGGTAAAATTCCACATGTCCGTACGTAACCGAGCCGATGTTTTCCGTGCGCGCGATTAGCTTGCCAGAGTCTACTACCATAAAATGATTTAGCGCTGTTCCGTGGACGTTCGCCGAAAACAGATAAGAGCGCAGATTGTAAAGATAACACAGGATTCGCGAATTCTTGTTTTAAACAGAGTAAAATGTGACGAAACCGGTGTACATACGTTATAATTTCCCGCGAATTTGTGCCCCCGTTTCGTACGTTTCAGCCCGACGTATCCTGAAGCACGGTGAACTCGCTCGAATCCATACTCTGTTAACTTTAATTCCCGATACCCGATAAATCTGGCTGCTACGTTTCGATACAGAGTTTCCGTTCACGGTTACGCCTAAATCCGTAATCTCTGTCTGTCTCGCTCTTCGTACACATTTAATTAACACCAAACCTATCGAGCACTAAAAGGGACTAAAACGTTTCAGCTTCTGGAAACGACGAGGCTCCGTTTATTTAGAGATTCTGTGCAATTTTTATTTCTGTTGGAGTATACACGGAACATGCGGAGGAAGAAAGGTCCTTTTTGATCTGCAGTTTATTACACTCCGAGCGGTCACCATTTTTCCGCACTATTAAGGCGAACCAGTCAGTCCGAGTCAGCCTACCGAGCTGGTTACATCTGTCACACACCTTTTTCTCTTTCTTGTTTTATCAAAGTCTTACTTTTCAATGTAATAGTTATAACTTTTTCTAAATCTTCACGATCGAACCTTTGCGCCGATACCAACTTGTAAATAGTTATAACATGTAATATTGTGTTGTATGCGAAGAAAATAAAGTTGTTTCACTACGCGGTGGAGTTTCAATAAACATTTATTATACAAAGTCAAATTTGATCTCCTAACGTCCTCGTCATCCCAACAATTTCAATACGCGGTCGAATAAAAAAATTTATCGAACCGAGCAACAAGAGGAAAAGTGCTACGCCCTTATTTTGAGCTTGTATAGATTTCTTGATTTGCGTACTCAGGTTGGCCTCTAATGTTGCAATAAATCTCTTTCGTGGTAAGTAACTTTGTAATTTCAATAATTGTATGGCCTTATTGTGAGTTTGATTTGCGTACTTAGGTGGTGTTTGTCCCTAATGTTGTAATAAATCTCTTATGAGATTTTCTAAATAAAAAAAAAGAATTTCGTGGTAAGTAACTTTGTAATATCAATAATTGTCAAATGAAAAATACAAAACCGGTCGCTTGACCCGGCAGTGGTAGGTTCAGCGTTGAATCCGCGCATTCCATTGTACCGAGTGTGTATACCCACGTTCGAGGCGGCTCGCCACATCAGAATAGACTTATTAATAATTTGCACGAGCGTATCTCTCTCTCTCTCTCGCGCGCGCGCGCGCGCGCGATTTCGTTATTAGGATCGCGGCCAGAGACGCGCGAGACCGAGTTTATTTAACCAAAGGGTTTACATCAGCCGATCGAATCCGTGGCACGGTCGGCCGTGCCCGGGCTGGCCAAACATTCGGCGACTCGTGTTTACACCGCAAGTATTTATGGGCCACGATCCGCCCACGAGGAGAGCACGGTCTCGTTTTCGGAATTCGGAGCATCCCCGCCGGGAGAGCGTAGATCGAGCAGGATCTCTCACCGCTGCTGACCCCCGTCGGCGATCTCGTCCGTGGGATGTGTCCCGGCTTCTAGAACCCCGTAGAACCCCGTGAACCCTGAAACCCGACGCGACGTGACGCTTCGAACACGAAACGACGAACCCTGCTACTCGGCTACCTCCGCGCGACAGGTGCTCTCGCCTTGGCTCGAGCTTCACGCTGGATTTCGAATAAGTTGCTGTTCTTCTTCGTTCTTTAGAACTGCTTTCGTTCCTTAATTACGACGGAACCTCGATTACTCGAAGGGACAAAATCTTCGAGCGAGAGAGACACTGACAAATTCATTAGCAACATTTCTTTCTCGAATTTTACTGATTTCATGCATCTACGAGAAAATTATGTGCAATTTAAAACAGAGGAACAATTTTTAAAAAATTTAGGTATGTCAATTGTCAATACATCATTCTCGATTGCTTGGAGTAATTTAAAAAAGAAAGACCCTGCTATTCGGCCCCTGACTCTTGCAATTTATACGCAATCTATTTATATTTCACTATGTATTTTATTGCGCTTATTTTATTAACCCTTAGCACTCAGGGTCGCCACTAAAAATTGCTGCATCCAATCAATTACTGAACATTTAAGTATTGTATGAGGTATCATCTATTTCATATCCATAAAGTGAAGAAAAAGAAATATAGAATGAAATTATTCTAGGTTGGAAGAAATGTTCAATTTTCAAGTTAAAATATAGCTCCGAGTGCAAAGGGTTAAATTTCACTCTTGGATTTCTCTCATATTTACATTAATTATTCTCTGTCCAAATACTTTACACTTCAACGCGTACTCCGGAATATTCTAAAATTATTCGAATGCTCGGAACAGGAAAGAACGAATCAACGAGGTTCAACATATAAAAACAAATAAATATGAATATAAAAATACCTCGGAGACTCTGTAACGCGAGACTCGGATGAGATTCGATGATCGCGCCGCAGCTAATTTCAGCGTGTGTGCACAGCCGGCGATTTATCGCTCTCCGAATTTCGTCGGGGCGATACATACATCGTTCGGATAATTCTTTCCGGTTTTATCCGGTGCGTGTTTACAATGAGCTACCAGTTAATTGTCATTAACGCGCGGAAAAAACCATTCATAAGGCGACTACATAATTCCCGCGCGGGCGTCGAGAGCGCACGAATCCACCGAGCTGTTTGCCTAACCGGACGTAAAATATACAGATCGAATTCCGGGGGAGGAGGTTGGGGGGAGGGGGTGATTTGTTTTCTTTGCCGTTAGAAATTTTGTTGGGCCGTCTAGGTGGCTAGGCGGACGAAAATAAACATTTTTCGAGGCTTTTTCGGCCCCGTGTACATTCGCGTGTACTTGCATACACTGTCCCCTCCCCTTCTCCTCCTCCTCTTCCTCGTCCTCCCCCCACTCCTGTTTCCCATGGACGCGTGCATCAAACAGTTTGGAACCGGAACGCTAACGCATCCATCTTCGAACTATTATTTCCTATATAACTCATCTGTTTTGCCCATCAGGCAAATTGCCGTTCGTACCTCTCTCTCTGTCTCTCTCTCTCTCTCTCTGTCTCTCTGTTTTGCTCCCTGTATCCTCTCTATTCTGTCAAAGCTCGCGTTTTTACACGGATGACTTACGATTTCGAAAAACCTGCCCGAAATTCCATGATTCATGAAAAAGCTTCGATACGAGCGCAACGCATTTCCCAGGGAACTCTCCCGTCGAGCCCGGTGAACACGCCCGAAGGGCTTTTCATGACAGGATCGAGCGATGAATTCGCGCTAACGGGAGTCAACTTCGTTTAATGTTCGAACGAATTAATTTGCAGAAGAAACTGGGCTAAATCGTGTCGGACGAACTAAAAATTTCGTCAAATATCGTACGATTTCAAGACCCGTTGGACCGAACGCGCGCACGCGGGTCAGAGGTTCCCGAACTTGTTTGACCAATCTCAGAGAATTATTCAGCGTCCCCCTGAAAATCTAGCTTCTTCGAGTGAACAACCGATTTTATGTGTGTAATATTTAAATTGTTTCAGCGTTATTTCATTGTTTGTAAAAAGGATGTTTTTTCTGACATTTTTTATCTTAAAATTTACAGAAACGCCGATCAACTTTTGTTGGAAACATCATTTCGGAAAATGTTCGTTCGAGAAAAATCGCGATGACAGCGTCGAATCGTCTGGTGAGTGACTTTTTTCGATCGGAGTGAAAAATACCTTCGCATCGATTTGCTTCCGATAAAAATGCTACTATTGCAACTAACGTAAACAAAGCAAGATCATGAAAATTGTAGAACTTTCTTAAAATTCGTGTAACTTTAAAAATTGCAGGTAGCCGCGCGTGAAATCGGCGTGTTGCTAAATTGTTCAACACTAAACCTCATTGCCGGTTAAATGACCGTTTCCAGATTTTGTATTTTCCAATTGGTAAATGTACAAAGATGCTTCCATTGGGGATGGTTACACACGATTCTGTATTTAAGCGTATATTATTAATAAAAATCGCAGCAAATCCAAGTAAATTCGATTGTGTCATTCTTATATGGCAATGCATAGTAGCCATTTTTATATGATAACACATAGTATTGTATTTATGTACCATTTTAAGTGCTCAACATCGTTGAACACTGGTTTCCACAAATATTTCTGCGAGCCTATACCAACCTTCCCGACCGAACTCGAGTTCCTCTGTGTTCCATTAGGATCTACAAAGTAGAAAACGGTCCGACAATCGTGTCAAGCTGCCGAGAAGTAGAAGCAAGTCCCCGATGGCGACAAGGATCCCGATTTCCCAACGGGCTGGCGGTATATCGGCCCGATTGATTTGTAAGCGCAACAACGAATTCCAATCGAGCGCGGACCACCGTACGCATGCAACGTTTACGCGGGTATAATTGCAGCCCGGCGTGGCTCTGGCGTGGCTGCGGCGCGGCGCGGCGGGACCGTGTCCGCGCAATTATCCCCCGGCTCTCTTTCGCCGCGCGAAGATCTATGGGACAGTTGACGCGTTCTCGAAGGCGAAATACAATTGCGCCGGGGCCCCGCAGCCGGCAATTACACGCGATTCGCGTAATCGTAAAACGAAACGCTAAGCATGGAGCTGTTATTCCCGAGGCCCCGCGAAACGTTCGCCGGCAGAACGCGCCGTAAATCAGCCGCCACCTAGCCGGACAGAGAGAGAAACTCGGCTGTAAGAGTATATCCTAATAATTGCGCGTGTCTCGGGTGCAGATAATTCACTCCTGCTCCCGGCACTCTCTTTTTCTCTCTTTCTCTCTCTCTCTCTCTCCCTCTCTCTCTCTCTCAACCCGGAGGTTCCTATTAACCGGAAACGAGGACTTCAAATTCTGCGAAACTTTAAAATTTCACACGGTATTCGCCATTATTGAAAACGCTTCGTCCGAACTGTCTCTTTCCATCGGAGACCACGGTTGTGCTCTCCGAATTGAAATAGCTGTTACAAGTTACAATCGGACAACGGATCTCTGTGCAAAATAAAAATTTTCTATCTGATCTGCAACAAACTAGAGTGAAATAGAAATTGATGTTCTTTAGAACAATTGTGTAACATTATTTCGAAATTCTTCATTAGGGGGACCGAAAAGTAAACAAAATTTTTTTTTACATTTATTTATTAAAAAGATCTTGAATACTAATCAACAAGATAATTTCCATCATTTTCAAAGGCAGTTGTTCGATTCCCATTTCAAAAAAATCCTCCGCCACAACTGTGAATCAGCTAATCGAAGAAATATTGATTACTTTTCGGTCCGCCTAATAAATTACGCCTACACATTTCTTCTCGTCAATGGATAAAATCCGCCGTCTATAGTCATAATTTACAAATATCGTAATGCGACTCTGGCCTACCGAACGAAATGACACAAGTCAGAAACAAAGACCTCCTCGCGACAGATGCACCAACGGAAAACTCCTCTCGATCTGTAGTATGTATCCACATTCTCCGCCGGGATTAAAACCATCTGGAGGAACCCTTATCTTATAGACCCTCGGCCCCGGTCCTCGGATCCCCCGGAGCATCCGACGAGTTCAAGGTCAAGACATCGCCGCATTACGTCAGCGGTCACAGGTGCAATACGGTTGGGACTAGGATCGCTGTCGAAGAGGGCAGTCAGGAGGAGGGTCGGGTTAGGGGACAAAGGCGAGAAACAAGGGTTGAACGCGGAGGTGGAGAAGGAGGAGGAGGAGGAGGGGAAGAAGCGTAGCAGCAAGAAGAGGAAGAAGCAGAAGAGGAAGAGGGGCAAAGAAACGAGAGAGCGTCGCGAAGAAGCAGACGAAGAGGACGAAGAAGCGGAGGAAGAGGGCGAGCAGGAAGAGAAGCGTACCGAGCGTGAAAAGAGAGAGAGACGGCGGGCGCTGCGCTGCGCTCCGCCCCAGGTACACGAGCAACATGGCCGCTGAGGGACGGATTGGCGGAGGCCAGCCACGATGCCGACGTCGTCGTGACGCCCGCGCTTCACTCAGCTCGCCTCAAACTCGCCGGACTTTGCTCCCATCGGCCCCTACGGCACTCCTCCGCTTGAAACGGTCGCCGCCTACCCTATCGCCCCCACCCACCTCTATCGCGACTCTCCCCCTCCTCGGATCGTCTCCCTCTCTGTCCCTCCGAGCGATTCCTTTCCAGTCTTTCTCCGTCCAGCCGTCCGACGTCCTTCTCGCCGGCGTTTCGGAGCGACTCGCCCCGTCTTCGTTCCCGGCTCCTTCGCTTTTAGGCGGCGACCCCCCGCCCCGCTCCGATCACCCACGCTCCGCAACCGCGGTCGCGTCGCGCATGCATGTAAGCAAGCACGAAACCGGCAGTCGATCGGCCGCCGATGCGACCTCGCACGATGACACGGGTACTGCGCCCGCGTAGGAATCCCCGCGACAAGGTTGCGTTACCGCGACGCGGGCAAGGACGTCGCAGTGGATTTTTCCGTGCTGCCCCGCCGTACACTCGGCCGAATTCCCGATCCAGTTGGTGTCGGAAGACGGACGCAACCAGCGACGGAAACTACAGTACCGCAAGAGCCCCCCAAAAATTCTTGCATTCGTTATCTTGCAATTTCACTGAAACCATCCCCAAATTTAAATGAAATTGAAAGTACCCCTTCACATACAAATAAAGTACAAATTAATTTTGCTCGACTGAACAGTTATGTGCAAGCTTAGAAACAGAACGTTTTATTTTTAAATTTAATCGTCATTATATGTCAAGGGGTTAAAAAATAGTTTCCTGAGAAGCATTGGAAAATCTCAATCCTATAAAAATATCGAAAGAAATAAACGGGGGGGGGGCGAAAAATTGTTATTCCGCCACTGGATATAACCCAATTGTACCCGCGATAATGCATTTAAGCGAAAAATTAATGTAACATTTTTTTCGCGATCGAAGACACCGCGAACTCGAAGATTGAGACCTCCTCCTTGCAACCACGCCGTATAGGTCGACATCGGTAGCCGCATCGGATTTTCCCAGCTAGATCGAGCGTTTGGTTCACCGTGCGCCGGTTCTTCTTCGAAGCCCAGCATCCGGGAGATGCCGAACGACGATAGAGGCCCCGAAGAGAACGGACCCCGACGTTCGGCTATCACGGCCGTTAACGCGTCCTAATCGTTTTCGCAGCCGACGTTTACCAACGTTCACGTCGAACTCGCGTCCCGCGGACCCGAATCCGGAGATACAACCCCACATCCTCCCCCTCTTCCCTCGGGAAATCGCTGGGGAAGAGAACGAGAGAGAGAGAGAGAGAGAGAGATTCGGCGTCTTGTATCGATGTTTTAACGATCGTTCCCTCGGCAGATAGAGGTAATCGCGTCCCCTCATAATTGGTTGTTCCATTCGTTTTTAATCGAGCGGCCCGCGAACCGCGCACGGTAAACGCTCTCGCCGGCCGAGCCTTATCGATATGCGCATTTATGCGAGCGCATTATGTAACTCCTTTTATTTCCCCGATGGGCCGCGTGACGCGCGAGACCGACCGGCCCGCAACCGGTCGCTCCGCGAACCGCGCTCGACGCGCGGCACCGCGATGCAACGCGACGCGACACGCCGATGCATGGCCAAACGATGCGTATCGGTCGTTGCATAGTAATAAGGGGATTACCGGGGGAAAACCTATTTATGCGCGGCGATGCTTTTTCGAGGAAACACGCCTGCCCGCGGCGGCAAGCCATAGTCGCCTTACCAGGCGTACACTTTCAAATTGCTCGGATTCGGTTAAAATCTCTTCCGAGCTTAACGCTAAACCCGTCACTACCGGTTTTATGTTTCTTCATTCGACAATTATTGAAACGATGAAGTTGCTCACATGGTAATCGATTTCGTAAATTTTTTCATCCAACCGCATATTCGAATGAAAATTGCACAAAATCTAATTAACCCCTTGACATGTAACGACGTCTGGGAGACGTCAAAATGTTTCGAAATGTTTCGTAATACTTCGCAGAACTACTAATTTGTTATTTTATAATGTTAATTATTGCCCATTAACATCTAAGAGCCTTGTCGTTTTTATTAAACATTTTAATTGTTTTTCGTGCTCCGTAGGTTTAGTGTTAATATACGCTTAAATTAAAAAGAAATAATATTGATGGAGCACGAAAAAAAATTAAAACGTTTAATAAAAACGACAAGGCTCTTAGATGTTAATGGGCAATAATTAAGTAACATTATATGTATATATTTATTTATTTATTTACATGTACATCACATTATTGTTCTCCTCGGGATTACAATTCCTTGAAAACAAAACTCTTCTCTCTCCCCTGTCCCCGCGTTTCCGCCCCGAAACGAATAATAAAGAATTCTATTAATAACCCTCTAAACGCCATTATCAACAAAGAAATTCCAAGATCTTCTTTCAGATATCTAGTACAAACATCGGAAATCAGTAAAATGATTTACTGCGGATTACTCGTGGACTTGGAAATTGCTGTTGCTACTAAGAAAGGGGGGCAGGGTAAATTTAAAACGGTAGAAACATTAAAAGAATTAGCAAATATTAGTATGTAGTTTTTATATATTTTTTTTAACTGTTGAGAAAACAAAAACTGCTTGCAATTGATGCAGACAACTTTGATCTCACATAATACAACATATTACAAAATAAATAAACATTTTCTACTCGAATTGCAACAAACTCGAGTGAAACATAAATTTATTTTCTTTCACAATACGTTTAATAGGTTGCAAAATAATATAACGGTATTATCAAATTCTTTTAACCAAATATCCACACATTTTTAGAGTAATAATGTACTATAATAAAAAGAGAAAGCCCGAGTCGAGGTAACATGGAATCGCGAAGGGTAAAATTGTTGTCGCTGTAAATCTACAAGCGTTGATTGCGCGTACGTGTAACGTCCATTTCTTTTTATTTATACATGTATACAGGTGAACCATCTGGATGCAGCCGACGCGAGAGGGTTAATTAAATTTGTGGACGTTAGGTAAGAAGCTCGGCTACGCGATATGTAGGTTACAGACGCCTGTAACCTTCGGAGAACCGATGCGACCGAGATGATTGACACAGCTGAGTTAGCGATTCGTCGTGCGGCTCGAGCGATCACGACGGTAGAGGGAACCTAATGGAACGGTTGCATAATAATTCATTAGGACCGGCGGCGGGGAGGACGGCGTTCGCGAGTGTTATTAGAGAGGAGCGTGCGCGGCTACCGAAAGCTGTGCAAAAGTTTACTGTAATTGCGTCTAGGAAATGCCGATTGTTACGACTCGGGTTAATGGACCGCAATGATAAATGTCCGTGAAACGCTCAAGTTACACCGCGGGGACGGAGCCTGAGAAGCTACCTGTTGATTCTCGGCTACTTCTCGATATTTATGCGTATAGACGAAAATATTACGCGTCGTGCCAGGAGCTATGTCGACGCGCAGACGGCGGCAGAAATACCTGAAAGGAATTTACAGACACCGCAGGTGAGATCGACACGGGATTTTCATTTTTATCTTTGGATACGCACGGACGAACGATCAAAATTTTTCGTGAGTTGCGTAAAAATGAATTTTTGATAATTCGATATATGTGATAGAATGTGATCGGCTACAACCTGCAGTACGTTAGAGTCGCTACCGTAAGACGCACTATGCGCACAACATAGTTTGTCGTTTTCGCAAAACGAAATATGGTAATCTTTCCCTCCGAAAGGAGGCGAGCCTTCCCTCTGGAGGCGAGCTGAAACCGCGGAGCAATGAATCATGATAAGAGATCGCAGTTGAAAAATTATGCAAGACGAATGGTTAATTCGATTACTCGTTGTAGGTCACGTGCAGACGAAATTGAATTATGATTTATGGCTGGATTAAGCAGCGATAATGAGGCGAGTTCTTGCTCAAACGTACGGCAGATGAACTTGAATGTACCTGCAACCACGTTCGGTGAATAGAGGGCAGCACTTGTTGGATAACTACATGCTGCCCTCTATTGATAATAAACAGGACCATAGAATTCTTTGTAAGACTAAAGTAAAGAGTAGATGAAGTGCTCGCGCACGGGGCACTGACGAGATATTATTAATAAAGATGCTATCAAAGACTGTTAGCCTTTATGCGACAAAAGTGGGCCCAGATAATGGAGATAACGTAGAATTAACAGTGATCTGGAATACCAACATCGCTAAAAGTTCCATTACCGACGAGATACTCGTACCGCGCTCTCTATCTAAATAGAACATATGCTCGTGAACTACGTAAGACTGCGTCAGCGACGTTGGTAAATGGGTTCAGTACCGTAGGTAACGAATAAATGTAGAATCACAGTTATACCACAGACGAGGTATAAGGATAGATCTATCATCTTATGGGACTACGTGTCACATGTTCTGAAATACCGACTGTTCAAGAAATTATGTAGGTTTTCGGGTCCCGTGTGAAGACACGGAACTACGCAGCAGCCTACGCTGCTTAGACTTCTCGGAAGGTGATAGGGTTATCGAAGAAAATGGTACACGTGGGTGTAACCTTAAACTCTATATTTCAAACTCTATAAATGGCGGCGCGTTCGAGCTCACAGGAGCGCACGTGTTGCTCGGTCGGCAGTCGGTAGGCGAAGCTCTTGTGCGAGAGTCGCTCTCACATTTCCTCGCCCGAGGTTGGCGTTGCCAACCTCGTCGGAGCGAAGCGCTAGACTCGCGTCTAGGGGATTTGCGCATGTGGCGCCAATATCCCTACAGAATGGCCAAAACCGGGGCGTGAGCACTCTCGTATCCTCTCTGTATATACTCTCTGTTTACATACTCTCTGATATAAACAAACCATTTCTTCCGTGACACTCGTGATAGTCAGTGGCTCCCAATGATGTAGAGTAGAGAATGCACTGTTAATTATACGTATCAATATTATTTATCTCGATAACAGAAAATTATAAAATAAATAACAAAAATACAAGAGCAATTACAGTTTGTTGGAATTTCGATGAAACTGCAAATTATATAATCTATGAACTCATTATTAGTTAACAAATATGTATTTTTGTTTTTTTCTATATTTTACGATAATTGTATAAATTAATTGATTTTTCCACTCCGCCATGTACTTATAAATCGAAAAATTTTGAACCAACAATATCGTAACAATGATGAAAAAATTTACTTCTGCTATGTTACAACTTTAATTTCGGTCAATTCTTTTTGTGCATGACATTCTAAAAAAATACATGGCATATATTTTACTAACTTACTCGATCAATAATAATTATTTAGCATTAAATATAAATGTTATTATTAATTGTTGTTTGTTATAATATTACTTCAGAAAGGGTACATCAGTTTTTGAAATTGCCTTTGTTTACGATGAGAATAAACTTGTGACGGTCCGCCGTGCGAATCTAATTCTAAAACAACATTGACAAGCACTGCCGAAATAAAGAATGCAGAACGCCGCACACATATAGAACAGAGGCTATTAAGAAAAATGGGTCAAATGCAAAAAAAGGTTCTCGCGTCGAAAAGGGAATGGGTCATGGACAAGTCGACAAAGGACACATCGCACTCACTAAAGAATTCTTCTACAAAAGTCGTACACGTGTTCGATGTCCAAAGAGGAATGAAACGAAAGAAATAATAAACCGCTGCTTAGCATAGTCATCAATTAATTAATTAACAACTACTTTGAAAAAGAATTATTGAAAAATCAACTTGTACATATGAGATACATCAAAATATCACGATTGATTTGCAGCTCAAAAATCAAACATTTTTCATTAAAAATTGTAATTCCTATATATAAATTTTATATTTTCATTTAAAGTCTCGACCTTGTTATTACGGTAAACCAAAATGAATTATCATTTAATTCGAATAATTAAACGAAATCTTTGAAGAGCTTCGTCGAAATCGACCCAGGAACCGTTGTCCAGACGTTGAAAAATGAATCGACGAACAAATAAAGTCGGGTAAAAGGTTACGTTCGAGAACTTGATCGTATTTACGTTCTACTATTTATCATCAGGTTGTACATGATGTAGCATTATTAACATTTTCTTCATATTTTTATTTCATATTAACGTTTTTAACGTAATTGTTTACGTATTCCTTGATATAGAGATTGCAAGAAATCCAAGTAATTTAAGCAGTGTACAAATACATTCGTAAATACGGAGTGTTATATCCAACAATGCGGCTGGGTGCGGTGAAAATTTTACATAACGGTGGGGATACGTTCAGCAGAAATATCGTTCCTAGCTCAAGATGACACTAATCTGAAAGCTATTTCCGCACGAGATACGTACAGGTGGAGAACAACAGTGACCTTTAATCTTTCGTGTCAAGTTCTCGTCGTTTGCAAACAAAAAATATACGGTAAGGACATCTGCTGCAAAGTATTTCTTACGACTTGTCGACGTTTGTTAATACTTTCTATTTTTCGTTGCCTGTCAATGGCAGGTTGTCGTGCGTCCATCTCTATTTTGGACCCGGATAGCTATTTTCCGAGAATATGCATGCTTTCATGAATAAACCTCGACGCCTAATATTTGATTAGTTATAATACTCCCTTTCGATTCTCTGTTAGCGAATCAAATTTTTTCGGACATCGTAATCTGTCGGGAATGATGATCAGCATGATTGTTATTTTTTTTTTAAATAATAAATTGTGATTTTGTAATTGTTACAGAAGTTATATTGTAATATATTTAATACTATTATTCAGAATAAAATGATTAGAATAGTGAAATCGTATGCATCTTAAGTAGAATGTTATTCTTTCTTTTAATGTACATTTCCAGAAGATTATGGCAACGATTGATAAGGAATATTCTATAGTACCCCTTCATAGGCGACCAGAATTAACTAAAGAGTGTTGCAAGCTACTTAATTCTGAATGGCCACGAAGCGAGACTGCACGGTATATTATTTGAGTTTATTTAGCGATAGGATTATAGTTTCTAAAATTAATTCATTTTTTATATAAAACAGGTTAGAATCTTTAACTGTATCGTGCGACAAATTTCCCACATGTCTTATCCTAATTAACAAGGAGAATAAAGTCCTCGGTCACTGTAAGATATCCTTAATATCAAAATTACGTCATAGTTGTTTCATACAATCAGGTAAGTTTAACTCGGACAAATATTTAAAGGAAGAAAAATAATATAATAACATTCTTCCACACATTTTAGTTATAATCGACTACCAATGTAGATCCCAAGGGCTCGGATCTAAATTGCTTCATGGTGCAGAAGAATATGTCAAAAAAAGAGGATTTAAAAATATATATTTAACAACCAAAGGTCAAGAAGTTTTCTATCTAAAAAATGGCTATAAAACCTGCGATCCATTCAAAGCCTATGGAATTAATGATGTTGTGTATTCTACTGCAGCATTTACAAAATCAAAACTTAAAGAGAAATCTATGCAATTTTCTGGCCCACCACCTCCACCAATGCCAAATTTTCGGATGCCAAAGTTCTATGATTTTAATGCCATTGCTCATAGAACGCACATGGTAAAAACATTACAATAACAGTAATGTAATGAAGCCAGTCGTTACATTTAAGATCTTTTCATATTCCATTATATAAAATGTTGCAGATCACGTATTATTTATTGATATAGTAAATTATTTTTTTAATCGTTCATGCTACACTAATACTTCTCATTTGTCAGTACAGTAATGAAATCGAATCAAACAATCCATTCCAATAATAAACTGCAAGAAATATTTTCGAAAATTGTATAGCAATGAAATAGTCTTCATAAAGATTACAGTCCTTTTCTGTACTCTTACTTTTCTTATTTATTTCTGTAAAGGAGTAAAAATAATTCATAGGAACATCTGGCATTTCCTATACCTAATTTAATAGATCATCCAAAGATAAAAATAGAACACTTTATATGTGTGTACAATTGTGTTTCAAATTATATTATGAAACAGTTGCAATGCCACAAACTTTCTGATAATTTTCTGGCTGCTGAAGGCTTTCAACAAGAAATGCACCTAAATCATGTTTAGAAATAGCACGACCTGGTGATTCGTCGTGCTTGATTACATACTTTGAACTTGGTGCATCTGAAAGTAAATCATGTAATAATATGCAATCAACTTCAATATATGTATATTCAATGCAATGCATACCAGCAATATGTGGAGGTAATACAGCAATCCATTTTAATTCGCTTGCTTTAAGTAAGTCAAACATGCGTTGATGATCTGCATTTAAATCCTTGAATATAGCAGGCACTGCTTCAGGTTTATAGAATAAGAATGCTGCAAATAATAAAACATTATTGAGATGCTCGTAAAAACTATCAATTCACACTTAAACTGAAATTGTTCTAGAGGAAATTAATTACCAGACAAACAAACAGATACTGTATTTACATTGTGTGCTTTCATAGCATCTATTATATTTTTCATACCCTGAGACAACACAGTGGTTGGACCTACAACAAATCATCAGAAAATAACATTCAATATTTTTCATTACCAATTGACGAGTATGATTGATATTTATAATTAGTAATTTCATAAATCGATTAAATTGACCACAATTTGAGACTATTAATTCTTTTTAATCGAATAAGTTAAAAGTTTCAATCGATTAATGCCAAAAATATAATACTTACTCAAGTCATTTCTTGTGCCAAGAACAACAATCACCCCATCTCTGTCAGCGATAGCACTCGATACTTGTTCAGCATTAGTAACATCCCCAACAATTGTTTCTATTTTGTCTTTCAAGTTTGTTGGAATTTTGTTTTCATCTCTTACGAATGCTCTTACCTTTAAGCCTAAATTGTAAAATATGTTATTAAATAAAAATTAGAATGGTTCTATAAATATAGTATATATACATTTTATAATTTTCTATTGTTCCGAGGAAACCGGCTTTTTTTATGGACATTAATACAAAATAGAAAAATACATCACCCTTCTTTACAGCATCATTTAAAGCACATAATCCTGTATTTCCAGTACCTCCAAATATTACTATTCGGTTCATGGTGACACGGTTGATATCTGATAAATACTCAGACGTTATCAAAGTTGAAATAATAGACTTATCAAACGTGCTATGTCATCTCTACGTAGAATTCAAAATTACAATTTAGGGGGATTTACAAGCGAGACAGTTTTCTATTCGCTTCTACAAATTCGTTGTCCCAACACTGCGCAATTGAATAATAATTGATGAATGAAGTCACTAGATTAACTGTTTAGGTTATTTTTAACATATATAGCATAACCTATTCTAGAGAAGTTGAATTTATTGAGAGATAAATAAGTTTTTGCACTAGGTGAGATTAAGATTTTCCATACCTATATTCGTTAGTAAGAAGGAATAAATTAAACATTTTTTTAGAATTTTCTCGTGATTTTCATTACATATACAAAACCACCCTTTTAGAAAAATTAGAAATGCAACATTCTGATAATAACCCTTTGGAATAGGAAAGCAAATTATGGATGGAAGGAGAATAAATCTTTGATCTTTAAATTTAATAATTAAATTAAATCTAAATAAACGTAAAAGTTGTTAATTAAGAGCTAACATTATCTATTACATTATATTAATTTTCTTTATTTGTTTTTGTACATAGTATTCAGTTTGATATAAAAAAGAGAGTTCGCGTGACTGCCTCTTTGATAAAACTGTAATATTTTGTAATTAACAGTATACGAGCATAAATAAAAACTTTCGATGAATCTAAAATTGATAGGTAATAACATAATATATGCTTTATGATCGGCGCACGATAATTGCACGTAAAAAATTCTGAACAACCATAGGAAACATACAGTGACTGAAATAATGTTATTCCTACTTAGAATTTAAAAAATATGACAGAGGCAAAGAAAATTCAGTATTTAATTAATCCTACATCGATTTTAATGATCTCAAGTATTCTTTGCATTGAATTGATTAATTTTTGCAACATTTCTCTTGTGAATTGAGACCACGTTTCTTTAATGCTATTCCTTAATTGATAGACACTGGAGTATTGTGTCCGATTACTGTAAACTTTACAAGCTAAAATTCCGCATAAGTTTGCAGTTGGTGTGGACTTGTCGATGGCCAAGGCAAGACATTTCATGATCATTTAAAACCTTTCCATGACTCATTGTGTATGCAAAAGCATTAAATGATTATATAATTTATATTAAAATATACAAACATCACAGTTTTGTTCGTACCTTATAAAATTTGTTCAAACTATGAGCTATGAAAAGTATTTTTTGAATAAATCACTGCGAGCCTATGATTATTTCACTCTATCAACACAATAACTTTCAATAAATTTCTTAATGAATCACGTTTAACTATCTACAGTGCCGAAACTCAAGTGATTGCTGCCACAGGGGATAGGTCACGCCCATTAAAAACAATGATAAACACCACAAGATATGTTCCACAATGTAAATAGAAATAAGAACACTGAACAGGTTAGTTTGCGTAAAGAAACCTATGATTATTTCGGCCACTGTATAATACAAATTGAAACAATTCTATTAAGAATAATAGGGCGGAGGTATCGTCAAATCTTGCAATATAGTTAACTGTTCTTGTGTGAAATGTTGCGCATACCCATTTATACCTCTCCACCCATCATAATGGGTCCTCTTAAAATCATCCAGTGTCTTCCTAATCGTTGTCTATAAACAAATGAAAACATTACTCTATGATTTGAAAGTATCACAGATTGATTGTATACTCACCGGTATGGGTTGCGGGTCATTCATGAAAGGACTGAGAAATTCAAAAATTGATGGAACATAGTCAGGAATATCATACGGGTGAGCTTGAATGAATGCGCATAGCCCTAGCACAGCCGCATGACGAATTCTTATAACATCAATTTTTAATTCCTTCTTTGCTACCTCCTTGTGTTGATTTAAGTGATCTTTCTTATACAATTTGGTTTTTGCTTTTTTCTTAAACTCCTCCTGAAAATTTACGATTAAGTTCATTATCGGTTGAAATCTTTACGTATAGAAAACATTTTAATACAAAATTATTTCGAGGATGCTTACCAATAATTTTTCTTGTTTCGGTATAAATGTACAGTGCAACAATCCGCTGAGACACTGACCAGCGCTTTTTCTTACTTCAACGCGTTCATCTTCCAACAAAGATATAACTGTATCCTTAACACAATCGACCCACTCGGGATTGCTTAAGAATATACTCATATTATGAAATACCAATACTTGGAGGAATTCTAAGCAAGTGGACCTCGTCCACCATGACGTGTGTTTTGACATCTTCACTACTTCCTGCAAGACCGTTGGTATGTCGCGCGGTAGTGTGAGCACCTGTGCAAGAAATGCCAAAGTATTTGCACACAATTTAGCTTCATCTGTGTCGCAATTTTCCAGTTGACACATAATAGGATATATTTTATAGAATTCCGGCTGTAAACCACTCGGAGAACGGAGGATGGTGATTGAAATCCATTTGCAAACTATCTTGAACAATCGAATCGCGATCTCACGGTCCTCCGCGTTTTTCTCCGGGTCTGCCGTTAACTCGTTGCAGTTAACATTTGCTACTTGAGGGGCTAAAGACTGTTCTTCCTTACTGTTTACTAAGACACTTTCAGTAGCAAGAGTTTGTAATCTTGGTAGTATTTTATTTATTAAATCCTCTATTTTCGGTGTCCACTGATTGCTTGAGGAATTGGGAAACCTGAAGTTCGTGCTGAACACGGTCACCAAAACAGAACCCAATCTTCTTCTCACATTCTGGAATGGACTTGCCAATAGCCTGTCTTCGGCACGCTCTAGCAGACGTTGCAACAATTCTGAAACTCGCCACGATTGTTCTTCGAGCGCCACTTGCAAAGTAAGCAAACGTCCGCATTCGACAACGGATGTCTCCGAGTCACCGAGACGTGGTTCTTCCATTAAACATTCCAGTAACCAATGGTGTCTATTTGGATCTCTGTGTCGCTGTGCGTTCGCAAAGCACAGTCCCCAATCCATGTGGGACTCGACCGTTAAATTAGATATCGCAAGCCTTATAATTGGTAACAGGCTGTCCCACATTTCGCAGACCATGTGGAATGGCCAATGCTTGGAGCCTCGAATAATTCCAGCGATTATTTCGGAAGCGCATCTTTGACTACTTTTTTGTTTGTCTTTAACCAGTTTATACAAATGTGGCAAGAAGTGTTTTAGGTGCACTATTCCATGGTTACGAAAGACACCTTTGAAAACCAAAAATTTAAGACCGTTAAATTTGTCCCGTTTCTCCTCGAGACTAAAGAATCTGATAAGTTTCTCTATATTCTGTGGGTCATTGAAAAAGTGATCTACTTCTTTCTCGTGCTCAGTTAACTTTCGTACATTCGGATCTAAACACGGTTGTTCGGACGACGGAGCGTATATTTCTATCTTTTTTGGCCACGTGTAATATCCGGTATACGCATTGTGAACAAATCTGGGTTCATCCCATTGTTCTGGGGTAAGCGGACGAGTTTCATAATTATATTGTAGCCAAGCGTTATCTGGTCTTAGTCCTGGAACCAGTTTCTTAGACTTATCTTGCGATTCGCTTATCTCTGGCGAAACAGGAGGATCAATAAGTACCTTTGGATTAAAAAATCATTATTTAGCGTGCATATAATTCGTCAAACGATTCACTAAGTGGTCAATGAATACTTTACTTTTGGATGCTTCCGTTTCAATTGTTTCAAAATGTACACGGCAACTCTAGTAGCGATTTGCCTTTCTTGCAATGAATCGTGTATCAACGCTCCCATAAAATAACGAATGATTTTTGGTGGATAGATTTGTTGAGGGTGTACTAAATTCCGGATAAAATACGTCGCCATCAATCGATGCCTCCAGTGCAAATTTTTTTCCAAAAGAGCATTTAACAGTTCGTCCAACAAGCCAGTGTAGCAGGCCAAGTTATTTTTTCCGACTTCTTTAAACGCTTCCAAACCTTGTTCTATCTCGTTCTCAGTTGGCAGAGGAAGACTTGGTTGCAGTTTAGTTGTCCATAATTTGGATGCGATTGATAAACAGGTTTCCGGTATCTCGAGTGAAATGGCAATCGTTGGAAAACATTTATTCACAGTATGCACTAAAGTTTCTTTCAGTCGCACCACAGACAATTTTTCCGATACTTTTGACAGCACTAAAGCCGGCCATAGAGATCTCAGCATTTGCCAATTGCACTTCATTATCATAGACTCTTGCGAAGGGCTCACCAAAATATACAGAGCACCCTGTACGAAAAAGGTAAACATAATATAATAATATTATAACGATTGTCGTTCTCGAATATGTATAAATTCTAAGCATTAACAATTATTCTCAATGTTACCTTGTGCGCGTCATGATACTCCTCTGCATCCTTCTGTAATATCTCAATTAATTCCGGTACGATGAACGTATAAGAGGAATGGAAATGTCGAAGTGCAAGAAGTAGATAATTTTGCGCTAGCAATCGCACATCAGCGTATCTGCTGGTGGATAATGTAAAAAGTTGAAGCATAATCTCTTTATGAGTTTGTGTTAAGTTGAAACATTGCGAACGTACACGCGTCTCGTGTTGGATATGGGCGCATTGCAATACAAACGGCTTCAACAATCCTTTGTTTCCTACTAATGTATTTTTGTAGAATTTTTTTACGACTTTAAAATGCCTGCGTATGATTTCACAGGCGTCGAAGCCGTGAACCTCCCCTAATAAAAGTTGGTTCCAAATCTAAAATTAAAAACATTCGTTCATTCGAATCGCAAACGGGTCTGAAAAATGTCACATGTAAGTACATACCTCTATCAAAACTTCTAAACTTTTCGTATCATCTTCTACATGTTTCAGTATTACTTTCTGAAAATCACTCATAAGTTTTGCGATATAACGTCTTACGTTGCTGCCATCTGGCATTTCTATTACTTCACGCACGCCAAGCGTTGACTTAAAAGGCATCGACTTTAAAGAGGATTTCATTAAATCTAATGGTTCTTCCTCCCATATCGGTAATACGGATTCACAACCTTGAACAATACTGCACACAATGTTCAAACTAGTCAGCAGTTCATCCCTAAAATCATTAGTAATTCATATAGCATTTAATATAGTCTGTTAAGAACAATGAAATAAACTTTCGACAGTGACGAACCTTGATAATGTTTTCCAGTCTTCACAATATTTCTGTATTTTACTTATTTCTGGCAATAAATACTTAAAGAATAATCGTTTCAACACAGTCATTTCTTCTTTTCCGGGAATGTACCATTCAACTTTCAAAGAATTGATACTCAGTACCTGGCCCCAACGCACAGGTTCAGTGGACTTAAATCGATCTGGTACAACTTGAGACAACGAATACAGAATAGATTCTAACAACGTAATAGCTAAGTTATTCCCTTCTCTTGACTTCAAAACTAGCACTCGATCAAGAACGGTAGTCAATTGATCTATATACGGCAGCAAGTATTTTCCGCGTGTTTCCACAATAGCAGATAACAGCAGCATAACGTATAAAAGGCGATTATCCAAATTCTCTTCTTTAACAATGTCATTACTTTCATCCGTGATCTTCAGAATATTTTCCGAAAGTAGAGGTAGCAACGAACGTAAAGTCGCTTGCCCGTTAACACGGGCGAATATTTTACATAATAACGCAGCCAATTGTCCAGCAACTTTGGTCTCAAGAATCCGTTCGGTCACGAATGTGCGCAGTTTATGCAGAGCACACTCGAAAATTTTATCGTTAGCCTGGGTTAATATAATTGAACAAACTTTCTGGAGCACAGGTGCAACAACTTTTTCCGACCTGCTTTTGCCATTACCAGCACTACTCTCCAAGCGAACTGATTCCAAAGAGGTAGAATCAATGAAGTAGAATACTCTGTCCAACAATTGTAAAACAAAATCTTCGAATTTGGAGGTTGTCTCATAAATGATTGTTTCCTCCTCGTCCATAGTTGTGGATGGTTTAGGAGCATCCGTAATAGGTATATAGGCAACATAAAATGCAATTAGACGAAAAATTATAAAACACTTTTCTGTGTCGCTTGGATCGATACCAGGTAAAAGTAAAAATAATAATGGTAGAACGTGTGTTGGTCCTTCAGGATACGTGTATTCTGAAATAAAAATGCAATCGAAATTATGAATAGGTAGAGATGTGCGAGGTCTCGAAAATATCGGATCGGGACGAGTCGAGAATTTTATTCGTCCCATCCATCGGGTACCTGACATTTTCGGGTTCTTGCATACCTCTGTTAATATGTCTCTTAGCGATCTTAAACAATTATTTCTTTAATTAATACCTTTGTTAACATTCCTAGATCCTTCAATCATTGGTCCAGCTATAGCTTCCAAGTAGCTTAACGAAGTGTACAATTTGTACGATTCTGTTGTAAGAGAGCCTAATACAGGAGACACTTTTTCTAACACATCTGGAATGACTATGCTCGGCCTTACAATAGCGAGGTGATACAATGTTTTGGTGACATTGCTAGAACCTGATTTGCAGAACATAGCCGTCATAGCTACCGGTGTCATGCTTCTGACGAATGCATCGACATCACTATCGGTCAACTTATACTCGTCTGGTATAGGTGTTTCCCATGTTGGTGTAGGATAGCGTTCTCTGTATGAATAAAGGAATCTTGCATTTTAAGAGAAACAATTACAGAAATACATGGTAAAGAATGTGACGATAGTTACCTGCGCAAACGTTTAATAAAGTGATTTGAAAGTTTCATAAGAAGATTCTTTAACCCTGCCAACCATCCACCAGTGTTAGCTGGATGTAAGTATGTATCTATAGTTTTTAAGAATTTTTCAAAATACATTTGTGCGCTTGAACCATGCCCCTGAAATTATTGAATGCATTAAATTATTATACATACATTTCGCGCTCGAATACTTTGAGCATTTTTACAATTTATAATATAATCTTACCAAAACTGATACTATCCATATAGCCTTAGGGCATGTATCTATAATGTTATAGTTGCATGCTTGTTGCTTGTTATATGTTACTGGTAATCCCAAAGATTTCACAAATCTAGCAAACATTAATGGAATATGTGGTTCCCAGTTTATATATCCAATGTTTTCGGATGCCAATCTTGCCATTAAATACATCATGTCATTTTCCCATTTCGGCGCATTATTACACACTTCCCACAAAGACATGAATTCATCGAACCACAATTCATGTCCAATTGAATGATATTCGGGAGGTACTTGCACAGGTAAGAACCATTCTAATAGTTCCATATTCAGAGACATCGGTGCACGATTAAGAGGGTAAAGTGTTGGTCTCAATTCATCTAATAACTCCTGCGTCGTGCTCAACTATCGTAATGAATTAATCTCAATCCTTTCACAAACTTATTTGAAAAAAAATAATCACTTACAGGAAAATAAATTTTTACTGCATGTATAAGTATATCTAATGTCTTTGTTAAGCCAGCAGGGTAACGATACATTCCCAATGAAGTCTGTGCACTCAATTGAACATCACGAGTTAATTTGTAAAGAGGTTTCCATGGTAGTTGTAACTCTTCTGGAGATATCAATGTTTTTTTCCTAATAGTATTCAAATAAATATAATTCATGAATAAAATGAAATATAAAATCCTCATTAGTACAGTTTTCTTTCGCTATAAGTCAATGGTACGGTAAGGCTTTCGACCTATTACAAATTGGTAACAAGTAGAACGGTGTAAATGTAGCGAGCAAACTCTAAAGTTGCCAGCTGAGCAGCGGTATATTTCATTGGAAAAGTATATAATATGAGATATCCTCTCGTTCTGGCACTAAGCGGTGTTGAGCAGACAATTTCAAAAGATTTCCTTGTTGAGAAAAAACATTGTCTTATTTCAAAAGAAAACTGTACTACTACTAATATTTAGAAACTCACTTTAATAACACTATTAATACCAAGCAACAACCGTTCACTATATATGGTTCTTGATTCGGAATTGTAACTAGCTCATACATTAATTTTATCAGAAGAATATGGTCTTCCTTACTGAACTTTAAGCCATATATCTTTATGTACCTGTAACCAATATAAAGATAATTTGCATCCTAATATAGTTAAGTTTTCATGAAACTTTATTTTTGATTTGTCATCAAAATAGCAAGTGCCTGTACATATTCGAATTGATCTAAACAGTCATCATTCTGGATACATTTTATGTTACATGTAAAAATAACAAATTTTCTATTACATGTAAAACAACAACTTACTCGCACAACCTGAGGACCCAAAGAATGCAACCAGGTTGCAATTCACGGAGCATAACAGCTCGACCCAAATTTCCTTTGATCGCGGCGAAAAGTGCTTGTGAATCTGAATCCAACTCGTCCACATAGGGCAACAATTTATTGTATATAAGTTCCCTTTGATAATGAATTTTAACAGGTTTACTATTTGCGTCCATGATTTCTTTCTTCTTCGAACTACTGTCGTTGACCGTATCTTCTTGGTTTTCACACATGATTATACAGAATGTATTATTGTTACGAGCGAGCGTTATAGGTTAAATAGACGTGTCCCACGGAAGAACAGGCGATACAATGAGAAATCATAGACGTTGTCGAGTCACCAACAACTTGCTTATTTGTCTTCATTTTTATCGAGTCATGTTTTGTATTTCGGTCGCCATATTTGATATGTTAACTTTGAAAGGATCGAATTAAATATCCACTGCCGTCAGTGTTTCCATATGGAACTAGAAAAATATCGATTGCTGGCATATCGATATTCTACTCTTATCGATAATTGAAAAGGAGATCGAGACTTCGTGCATCACAAATTTCTTCGACTTATGTATCTCAAGTTCTATTAAAAATTTTTACTAAAAAATTAGATGGCAAGGTGGTCAAGGGGGTGTTTGTCGACATCGTTGACAGAAGGAATTGTTATAAATGTTAGCCGATTTGAAATAATAAATTTATTAGTGAATTGTGTTCAATAAATTAATTCGTGGAAATGTCCATGATTATTTCAAACCTATTTTCTTCTATAACATTTTGCAATATCACGTTGCGTCTGATTCAACGACAATAAGAGCGTTATGACATTCTACAGTAAAAAGTAATTGTTCTCCAAGCAATTATAGAATGAGTAATGTCAGCATTCTACGTTTATTCATTACCTACGATACTATAAGTCCATTTACGTATGCCACTGACGCAGTCTTACGTAGATCACGAGCAAATGTTCTATTTAGGTAGAGGCGGAACTTTTAGTGATGTCGATATTTCAAAATATATAAATCGTTTAGGCATTTTAGATAATATTTTATATCTTCGCGGGAGTGCAGTATAGCTATTTTTAATTTTAATTCCTACCGCTAAGAACGCTGTCAGTGTATTTCAGTTCCAGTTGGTAATACAGGATGTGACACTAAAATGGTAATGGGGTTACGCGACTCCAAAAACGTGTGACCAAAAAATGAATTGGATCTATCCTTATACCTTGTCTGTGGTTATTATGAAATTAATGAATTGGCATACCAACCACTTTTCAAAGAAGTCTGAATTCAATCTTATGCAAACGACAAAGAATAATGAACACACGTAAATTTGAATTATTTACAGAATATTAAGGAATTTATTATATACACATATGTATATGTATACATAAATATTCTAAGTGGAGAAAATGATTTCATTACATAGTACTATAAGTCATATTACTATCTTGTTGTATTTACCATGTATATTCTACTTACATTTATTTTAACACGATTAACAACAATAATAATGTTAGAACTCGCAATTCTTATGAAAATTTTTAGTCTTTTGAGCCTTAAAAATACATATATAAGCATTGTAGAAAAAGTATGTTTAAATAGAAATGAACCATTATCTTCAAAAGTATTTTAATTGTAAAAACAAACAAAATAATAATTTGAGAGATGTACTTATATTTTTCTTCGTGTCTATAATACTTTAAAAGATAATGGCCATTGATAATGTTCATTCCTGTGTAATATGATATGATCACGTCTCTACATATGGTGACATTATATAGAATATAAGTATAATAAAATATATTTCGAAGTCAAGTTATAACAAATCTAGTTTGCTTGTGATGTAACATCATTATTGTCATTTTTATCTTCGTCATAGCCAAAAACGCTATTGTAGTGGTCCAAACTTGCACTTTCTCCTTGTTCTTTAGAAATTTCAGATTTGATTTTCTGATAAGCAATGGTAAATCCTCTTCCAGTGCTAATTTTCCTTGCAACCTCGACGTTAGTGGCTAGTCTTGAGTTTATATGTTTATTTCTCTCTTTGTTCAAATGTTGATGAATACTATTGTTTTTAGTATCTGTTTCTTTAGGTTTCTCATTGTTTTTAACATCATTTCTGGTCATATTTAATTTTTTCTTACTGATGCTTTCCTGTCCATTACGCAAGGAACTATTCTCGTTGGAAATATTATTCGCGCTATTTTCTTTTGAATTTTCCCCCGACGAACTGTTATTTTTTATGGACACATTTTTTTCAAGTAAAGTATTATCCTTCTCCAAATCGACTTCTCTCAACTTGGTAAGCAGATGCTCAAAGGAGACATCCTTATCTTTATTATCTGATGTTTGGTTCAAAGATGTTGCTTTAGCAGCATTTTTAGGCTTTCGTAATGGTGTTTCAAATACCTGTTAAATTATAACACATATTGCATTAGTAAAGAATTCGAAAAAAAAAAATAGATGAATTAACAGTAAGAGAACTAAAATATTTAAGCATACTGGTTCTTTTTGTGTGAAGCTCTTATTGTCAATAGTATTATTGTGTTTCTTTTCAATCATAGCTATTCTTTCCCTCTCATATTGCTTAAATTGTATCTTTTTAGCCTTCGATAAACCTACTACAGATCGCATCACATTTTTACTTTCAGAGGCAGTTATTGGGTTGTACGTTGCATTACCCTAAAAAAGGTAAATAGTTCTATGAGTCCTTCTATTAAGCCTTATAGTAGTTAACAACGGTGGCTCGGATGACCTTGACCTTGACATATGTTGCCAATCTTTACTCACGACTCTGAGTAACACCAAAACAGATTTTAGCCATCGTCAAGGTCAAGATCATTGGAGCTGCCACCCTTCCCCTACACTCAATAATTCTGTATGCGTGTACTTGTATAAGAATAAAGAAACGTTTCAGCAACCATTTAATTACTTACACCGGACCAATCTTCGTCACAGATTGTATCAGTTTGTACTTTGCACGTCTCCTCTAAGGATTTTGTTCCAAGTTTTTGCTCTGGTTCTAATGATTGCTTGAAACATCTTATGTTACCACTGCTGGAACAAATTGATAAGTGATGCTGCAACGATAAAATGTTAACGTTAAAAATGAAAATTTATATTATACATATAATAGCATTTCCAGCAAATATACCTCGAACTCTTCTGGATTTAGCACATGTGTAGCATCGAAGTAACATTGAAGTTTAATATCCTTCGGATAGTTTTTACGGCACTTGACTATATGCTTTTGGATTCTGGTACATAAGATCCTATGGGAGTTGTCAAATGGGCAGGGAAAGTATGACCCGAAAAAACTCATTTTGCTAAAAAAAGAAATTAATCAAAATGTAAGTATATTATACTGTACAAGTCTTAGAACAACCATTATATTAGCATATTTTATTGCGACCATATATCACATGAAAACGATAAAACAATGAACAAAAATCGTGATTCCAATACTTTTCAGAATATGTAGTGTATATATATGTCATTATAAATAATATTACATGGATAATTGTTATCAGTTGACGTAAATAAATATTTACACTGCCATTACATGTAATCCTTAAGCCAATTAATGGACAAAGTGAATATTGAATTATTCAATAATTTTTGACCACTATTATTGTTTCAATATTTTCTATGTAATTACGCAATGAGTCCTTTACTGCACAGCAAAAACCGGAAGTTTTATGTGGCAAAAACTATGCCATTATGGCGAACCAACATTTTGCTTGTTGTACTAAATAATCAGTTCAGTAAAATAATATAACAGAAATGGGAATATATTTAAATAGATTTCACGATAAGGTTCGACAACAAGGGAAACAGATATTCAAATGCAAGTGCGATATGTATAATAGCTGGATAAGAAACCCAAATTATAATCAAAGATATTATGATTGCGAATCTACCTTAATAATCGTGAGGGACAGCAACTGACAGCAACCGAATAATATCATAAGAAAGATACGAATCGTTGGAAAGGTGAAACCTTAGGTGAAACAAACGAGTAGTGGGTGGGGGATGAGCAAAAAATAATGTAAACACTTTGGGGAAAAATTTGAACATATATTTAGTAACTGAGTTTAGGAAACTGTAGAAAGAGGAATAACGATAAATATATATAAATAGTACCAGATATAGTACATATTTATCAGCATATATATATATAATTGATGCAGAAAAAAAGAGAGAGCATTGAAAGAAAGGGATAACTAATTATTAGATGTTCAAATAAATAACCATAGATATAATTAAAAGAAATGATATAATGATGAACAATAAATCGGGACATGTGGAAAGGTATATCGTGTCAATAAATGGTATTTTATATTTAACATGTTATATATAATACATATGTATCCTCTCTGTACATATATAATTTTTAAATATCATAAATGCAGCTAAAATAAATTGAACCGTGAAATACGCGAGCTTTTATTCTGAAAAGTTGTACTTTCTAGAATTCAAAATTTTTTTATATAAAAAGAATTAATTTAGTCATCGCCGAATTTTCGTCATCTGTTTATTTTCATCTTGCCAATTTTCAACTTAACAATTGTCCGTTTTACGCAATCGCCGTCTGCGATATCGCCTTTATATATAGAGTATCCAATCTTTAAAACATGTGATTTGAGTTGCACCACCACTATCTTGCAAGAAAGGCACACGCTTTCCTCGCGCAGTATGGCCCGCTCGATTCCAGTCGTAATCTGTTTGACCACGTTAGCTCAAAGAGGTTTTCTTTCATTTACGAACGAAATCGCCCGTAAATAATCGAAGATTCATCATGGATGACGAATGGGGTATGAAATGATCGATATACGAACGTCTTGGCTGGTTCATCGCCATACTTCGATTCAAGGCAACAAAATGATTTTAACCTTCAACATTGCAGATGTCGAAAACGCTGAGGCGAAATTCGACCTCGCGATCAGATCCAACAAGTGGGAGGGCGAAGATGAAGAGGAAGACGTCAAGGTTCTACTTTAACAATTTTCTGTTATAGTTTCAATAACTCGTTTTTCAAAATTTGTTAGTCAGCCAATCAGTTTGTAAGTATGGTTAACCTTACATGCTGTGGATTAACACGAGACTGGTAGTACGACAGTTAATTACTGGCGAACAGACTTGAAGTTCGCTGTAAATGAAGCTGAATCGAAAATTCGAATTGAAATTCCAGAAAATAATTTAAAGTCTTATTAAAATTGAATACTTAGTACTTAACTTATTGTCATTTTGAATTAAGATACAATTAAATGGACCTCACAATAGAATTTGAGTCAGGCCAATCGTTAAATTCAAGAATATTGATGTAACAACTAATAGAACAGTGTACAGAAATTATTGGATTCACATTTTAAATTAACATTTATAAATTAAAAAGTTAAATCCAGACATCAAAAATATCTTTCCCGGATAACACTGAATTTCAGAAATTTTGATAATTAACAATTTTCTGTGTGTACATACTAATTTTATAAAAGAAATTCATTCAACAGGATAGTTGGGAAGATGTTGAAGAAGAGAAGAAAGATGTAGAAAAACCTGCAGAAGTGCCTAAGGCCAAGCCAAAGCCGAAAAAAGCTTTGGCGGAAAGGATTGAAGAACGTGAGGTATTCACAATATTTAATCTAATCTCTAGAATCTAGAATTTTGATTTGTTTTCATACTGTATATACATAATCATATCATATAATAAGAGTTTTTACTATTCAGTTAACTTATCCTTCTGTCTGTCTACTATAAACAATCACTCTTAGTAACTTTAAACTATAACAAAAAAATTATGTTGAATATTTTTAAAATAATTAATGTTTCTATCTGAATAAATGTCTTTGTATTTTTAGTAGAGAAAATGATCTTTGAGATCATTTTTATTTTACTAACACACGAGTATAGTAAAATATTTAAAGTGATATTTCTGTTGTTTCTTATCATAGAAGAAGGCAAGGGAAGAAGCAGAAAGGAAAGTGAAAGAAAAAGAAGAAGTGTTAACACCTGAGGAGAAGAGAGCAGAACAATTGAAACGTCAGAGGCTGCAAGAGGAAGAAGATCTACGACTTGCCATGGAGACATTTGGTTTGTCCAACCTTGTTGATTTTTCTCATCGCAAGCCGCACAGAACCGACAGAAAATGACTGCGTTAGAATCGTTTATGTATTAACTCTTTGCGCTCCTAATTTTTATTTAAATGATAATTTTGAATATCAATTTTCAATTAATTATAAACATCTATAGTTACAAACATGAAAGTGAAAAATGAAAAGAGGTACTACTGTTTCTACTTGCATAATCACTATTTTTCTTCTTGGAGCATTCAATATAATGTGTATTAATTTGTTGTTCTGTCTGAAATTTGATCTATTTGACTGATTCTACAGGAATAATGAATAATATTGTAAGTTTGCATAAATTGACAAGTTTCTGAATTTATAACAAAGGAAAGTGATATAATAAAATCTGTAAAATACAACTAGAATATAAAATTAAGTATAGGTTTATCGTTATTTATTTTACTCAAAGCTTGTTAAATTTTAATTTGAATTTATATTTAAATATTTCTATTTCATAAATTTAAAATGATTCTCAAAAGCATTGCAATCGTGAAATTTTTTATTGAATCTCGTACTATCTTTTAATGTGAAACTTTACTAAGCTGTAAATCGCTTTCAAATTTACTCAAACAGAAAGTTTATTTAATTTGATGATCTTTAAACATTTCATGGACATATACAATGATCTCTGATCTGTAATCGTGTATTAACAAAATGTTTATACACTTTAAGGAACTATTTATTGATGGACTCATTGGACTGCAAAGGGTTGATCCAATATTTATTGCCTGAAAACGAGTTCTCAATGGCTTAATAATTTTACGCTTTGTCTTTCAAAAACTAATATAGGATATATCGATCAATATCTAGTATTATTGGTGTAAGAATCGTAACAATTATTTTGTACGTTTTAAATATATACATACTGATCCAAGGAATAAGTAACTATAACCAACATTAAATTTGTGACAGTTTTCTTTGCTTTCAAAAATACCGTATAAAGTATTTTTTTATGTAAATTTAAAATATAGTTATAAGAATTCTATGAATTTATAAATAGCCTTTATACGCTCAAATATTCTGCATACTTTTTAAATACTATATTACTATAAGAATTAAGACAAGTTTTTGGGAAATGTTTAAATTCTCTGATATTATATTTTTAAAAATGAAGTCATTATTGCAGTTACAATAATTGCTTTAGCATTATTAAACTTCCAATATTTCCAAATTACAATACATTCAAAAAGAATTGATTTGGCGCCAGGAACTGTACTAGAGACATAATGTATTTAATCGAAGTAATACAGTTTTCAAATAAAGTATGAAATTGTTACTGTGCAAAAAAAAATAAACATTCCTCTGTCATGAAAAAACAAATCAGACGTGTCTTATTTATCAACATTGATCTCCCGTACCGTTCCTGATGCATACTTCATTTCAATGAAAACAAATATTAAAGATTCTGTAAAAGATTTTGTCAATGGATTTTCTATTAAGAACTTTTATAATATATTAACATAAAGAAACTGTTGTATTTTAGAAAATACATACTCGTACAGATAACATTGTTAACTATTATTATTGAGATCTAAGAATCAACAGAAAAATATTAACTAATGTATTCATTTAAGTATATAAACATTTAAGTGAATGTAATTATTATTTCTTTGTTTAAAGGTGTAGGAATAGGTGAAAATGCGTTGAGCCTGGACAATACAGTGCCTGACACAATGGAAGAGTTTGAGCAGTATGGCAGTGTACTTGCACAAAAAATTAATCAGTTTGCCAAGCATGCCGAATTCCCTCCATTCGCAGAAGAACTTGTTAAAACAGTTGCTCTTAATTGTAAGTATACTCACGTTTTAATTATATGTACTGTACACATTAGTAAATCATAATCTATATTGGAACAACAAATTTGTTGGCACATTCTAACAATAAGTAATAATACAGTAATATTTTTCATTTTAATAATATCTAGTAACAGCATATTTTTTATGCTACTTCTACTAATATTAAATGTAAATAGCAAACGTTCAAAAAAAATTTTCTTGTGAAGTAGACATAAGTTCTACATAAATATTTATTAATCTGTTTTTTATTTGTCTTTGTACGTTTTCAGTATCCTCAATACACTTGAAGAAAGTGAAAACAATGATCGATAATCTCTTGATCGAAAAACAGAAAGTCGAGAAAGGGGACAAGGCAAAAAAGAACAAGGGCAAAGGAAAAGCGAAACTAAAAATCGAGGGCGAAAATGCTCTTTTGAGCGAATATGGCGACTATGTTTACGACGATTACGGCGATTTCATGTAGCGACCTTTTCACTCCATATTCTTATTATTCCCTATCCCCTTTTCTAGTCGCCTAAATACACGCAGATGGTTATTAACATTTTTGCAGATTTTATATCCTCTATTCTCTCTCTCTTTCTCACTGTATACATAAAATGAACCTCCTAATTTTACGAATAACTCATTGTTGGTTCAAGGTTGCGATTTTGAAATATTTTCCTTTAGAATCCCTTATTGTATACATACAGATATTATATATATACATACATATATAGAGTAAACATTATCGTATCATCTGACAGATGTAAAAGGATCTTAACACGAAGTGTTGTGTGCGTTTCAAACACGAGCGACAGAATTTATTGATACTCACCGATCGATTACAAGTGTCAATAACGCCAGAAACTCAGTAACACTAACAAAAAAAACCAGCAAATCTAGCTAACACGTTTACTGTATCACTGTATAAAACATTCTAGTTATTGTGAACTGTGTTAAGGTAAAATTCGGAAGTCAAGAGGACACTGTGCAGATAGGGAATTATGAACAACGATCTTTAGAACGCGAGCGTCGCGGAGTAACTGAACCATCCGGTTCGTCAAGCACCGAAATGAAGTCGGTGATCGAAGGATCTATCTTTCGAAACCTACTTCCTGCGCATGCGTAAACAATCGTCTTGATGCGGGGAACTGTGTATACACGGTGGTTCCTTATAGTTTTATATTTACATATACAGCGCGTATGGTTTTTGCGATATCTACTAATGTTTAAATAATACTACATAAAAGGATTATGTACTTTGTCCTAGGAGTTCTTGGAAATCCTTACCTACTAAATATTAAGCATAATTATTGAATGAGATAATAAGTAATTTAATTATACTTTATTAAGCATTTTATTACATTTAATCTTTCACAGAAGGGATGCATAGTGAAAATTGAAAAAAAAGTTTAGTTAAAAAGTTTCTTCAGAGTGTGGACGAAGTTTCTTGCGTTTAAATCGTATTATCATCATCGAGTTTCTTAACTTACAACAGTAAAACTAAGACTCTCATTGCTTTATCATAATAAAGTTTAACAATATTGTTTTATCTTCTCTTTTCTTTTCTAACAAATTTTACTTGTTAATAAACTTGTTCAACTTCTTCGTAATAACATTGTATATATGTTTTATTACATTAATTTACCAGATCGGTAAATCTGCTTTTTTCTATTACAATAAATTAATTTTTATTACAATAGCCTGTTTCTTAGTTTCATTGCAATATATTCTAATAATATGTGTTGCGATAATATTAACAAAAATGCAGTAAAGCTAGTTCGCTTTAAAATCTATTCATCAAAATGATTGTAATAAATTTATTTTTACTTTATAATAATATGGCACGTTGAAATACCTTCAACCATTTAAATAGAAACATCTTGATTTTTTTTGGCTTTTAGAACGATAAATTACTTAAATTATATTTTTACTTTTAGTGAAATTAAAAGAAGTTTATATTAAAATATTTCACATTCTTTTTGCAGACTGTTATAAATATTGCTTATATTTAAAATTGAAAATTGGAAAAGTGCTAATTAATTTCAATAAAATAATTTTACGAGAATATATTTTACAATTATAACATAAAACTACAAAATTCTAGCATTCTTCTAGTAACCAACTCAATCGTAAGACTTGCTATAAAAAAGGTAAAAAGTTTTTTTACGAATAGATCATCATACTAGGAAAATTTAATTGAATAACTTAATTGATGTAATATTTTAAACAAAGGAATCAAATTAAGAATAAAAAATGAAGTATATTTAAAAATAAAATTTATTAAAATCATAACTGTAATCAAAGTTAAGTAAACGAATTAAATACAGTGTATAAGGGCTCAGTGCCTATACAGTAAATTTGTATATAAACTTACGTAAGGTGGAAACGTGCAAATTCTTCCCCACTATTTCATATGATATGATTATATGTATATCATAAAATAAACCATGAGCATACACATATTTAATGTATATAAAGAAAAATCATATCATATTTTTGTAACAAGGAAGAAAATACATTATGTTCATCTTAAGAACATCGATTTAAAATCATGATTGTACTTTCAGGTATATCTATAATCGTATATAAACTTGGAAGTACTGGTTGGGAGTACTTCCAACTAAAGGAAAATTATGGGCCTCTTTATAAAATAAAAGTGACGCATTGATTAAACTAAGTTATCGACTTTTTACTGACAAAATTTAGGACAACACTATAGAGAAAAGTATTTTGAAATGGCATTTTCAATCGAAGTTCGATTGTTTCATCGGGAATGGGACGTTCCTATTCGGAATGTAAATAATAATCAAGAAAAATTAACTACCAAATGCGTTTAGTCCTCCTGATGCCTAAGAATCCTTGCAATGGTACGAGTTAAAGGAAAAGACTCGTTCATTTTACACAAGGAGTTCCAGTCGTCAACGTTCAAAGAAAAAATCATTGCACCTCCGAAGTTGTTTGCACGAATCCATTCAGCCTGAAAGAACAACAAAATTTTCTCTTAGAATAAAACTAAAATGCTGATTCGCCATGCTTTATTGCTTTAAAAAAAGCTTACATACATGTTACATGTGCTTTGAACTGACTGGTATCAGATGTTTCAATACTCTTTAGAAAAGGCTGTTCGTCAAAATGAAGGTATCCCATAAAATCTTTATCGAAACATCTGGTACCATAGAGTTTCAAAGATTGAAACATGCCTATTGTAAATGTGTTTTACACTGCAACTTCTTATGTGATCAAAAATTATATGCACACCTTGTAACGTACACTTTCGACATCGTCATACGATATCCATTCTTTGTCTTTGTAAGCATATGGAACTTTACTTTCATTATCGAAAACGTTCTTTGCACTGTTTTGAAGGAACTGGCACACTTCAAAATAGCCAACAAAACCTAGGGTACCCAGTTTCCCAACGCCGTTTGTTGGAGCGAGTAAGCCATGATTTAACGAGTTATCCAATGTATAAGTGTGACCAAAGGTAGGTATGCCGATTATTATTTTTTCTTTTGGCATGCCTTTCGAGAACCAATAGTGAGCTGAGAAATTAACATTTAACGTAGAAAGGTACCCGGATTCTGTAGAGCGAGGTAACAACGGTGCATTGAGTCCAGTAATTGGATAATACCAAACATAAAAATGGTAATCGTACGACATAAGGTTTATAAAATCCACGTACCTGAAATTATTAATAGTTATTATCAGTAGACATTACAATAACATAAATAAGCAATTACAATTTATAAATGATTTACTTTGCCATCTCTGGAACATTATAACTTTGCTCAACAATGGCTTGAGGAGCAGCCACAGCAACAGAAAGAATTAACGTTTCTTTGGCTCGTTGAAATTCTCTTCGTAATTCTTCTAAAAGTTGCGTGAAATGAAGCTTTTCACGATCGTCAGCTCCAAGCCACGATGGGAATTCCCAATCTAAATCTAAGCCATCAAAACCAAATGACTTTGTCACATTTAAAACAGACCTTATAAATCTGTAATAAATATTGATTGCATTCATCACGGGTGTTCTACATTTAGGTATGGAAGAAAATCAGCGTGTATTACCTTTTCCTATTAGTGTGATTCTTTACCATTTCCGAAAAACCCAAGTGGAGCTCGTTACTACCGCCGACACTTATCATGACCCTTAATTCAGGTTGCATCTTTTTGTAGGCAACAACATCTTTGTAGACTGATGTATTGTGGCCCAGATCGAGGCTGCAATTCACCACGCTCGCAAAACCCACGATAATATGCGTACAAAGATTAGGGTCAATGTGCGACGGACGGAGCTCCCAGAGCGTGTTCAGGTAGTCCGATATGGTGTAATAACAGACAATGATCTGCCTGTAAATTTCACGTAGCATCATAAGGATTATTTATTTTTTAGGTGACACAATCAATAATAATATTACTGTAAATATATTGCCTTGTGGAGTTGGTGTAGAACTGCTGTGACGTACTGATGGTGTTGTTCCTGTCCGCATTCTGGTTCTTCTTCGTCGACTCGGCGTACATCCAAGCCCGACGTAGCCACGTAGCAATCTTGGCATTTTCAACTAATGTCTCTGTATCTAGTGTTTCAGCTTTTTCAGAGCTTAGAATGAGAATTCCTATCCAGGCACGAGTTACAAAAAGAATTCCTAGTATTAGTGATATCAGCACCAGGCACAGTACTTGTGTCTTCCAACGAGGTCTAAAACAAGAAATATAAATTTCTTTTACGTTTGGTTAATTTAGACAAATTTGATGTAAAAAAATTATTAACATTTATTTATATTTTACAAGTGTATTCTAATAGGACTGCAACAAATGCAAACAATGTCAATGTAATTAAAAAATGTTATTTTTATGTGTTAAACTGATAAATTATGTCAAACATATAGTTCTAGTCAACTTCAGATTCACTTATGTTCAGTTTCAACCCAAGAAAGCTTCTTGTGCCATAGTAAATATAGAACAATCAATATGCCACACCTGTAACTTTTGATATACACCTACATATATGTTCACACATATACCAGAGGCTATGAGATTACAGAGAAAAAGAAATAAAAATTATAAATTAAATGACTTCATATTAATATACATAAAACAATGAAAAAATCTATAAAACAATAACAATTAGTTTTTGTCAATAATACAATAGAGTCTTAAGATATATATTTCTTAGGTACAAAAAAAGAAATAATTGATCATTTATTATATATATTAATTATTAAAATGTATTTGTAAATTCATTATAACATATTTTAATAAAACAAACTTGGTAAATATTTAAAAAGAATTTTAAATAGTGCATTAAAAATTATTTTCTTGTATATGATTAAAACAGCCTTGTAAATGTGCATTGTTAAATATCCTCATTCGTGAACATTGATTAATGCTGTGACATCAATTTGATAAGATATAAACATAACAAGATCATGACATACCAATTTTTGGAAAGCATACGATTCTAAAATATTATTTGTGTGTATGGGGACAAAATGTTATATTTTATGTATGCGTTTAAAAATATTAACAGACTATAAAATTATTAATAGAACAAAAATGGATTTGTATGCATTTTATATTACGTGCAGGACATATAATATCGACGATGTATTTATCAAATAACTTTACTTTTATACATAAAAAGGTTCAAAAGACGTCACAAAATGTGGATTACCGATAAAAAAATTATGTATTGCTGTATTTAAAAAGGAAATCATACTTTACGAAGGTTCAATGAAACTCGTACACTAAAGTGGAACACAAATAACTACTGACTCTACAAATCTTATCGCATCGTTATTAAATAATATTATTGTCTGTCACGAATCAATATCTTAAATACGTTTAATATTTTTGGTGAATAATGTGCGCTTTTAAAAAATAAATACAAAATATTCTATTACTGTACACAGCGAATAATCAAACTGCATGTACGAAAGTAGAATTGCATTCAAGGCTTGCATGACATGCATGTCCTTATACGCGATACGCAATGATTTTGGTAGGAAGTTAAAAATATGACTTACTGGCGGACGTCGGTTAACAATTCATACTTGGCCTGAGGCACAGGAATTTGGTTAACCATTGAACGCACAATGTTCGTCGTGATTGACGCTTGAGGACGCTAGCCCTCGAGGGTGTCTTACCACTTTTATTACTACACCCCGTGCGATAATATAAGTAGTCTAGCACATATAAATACATATGGAACACTGTATGTATGTTACGTAGAAGCACCAAGGATAGGGTTTTACTGCGCATAATACAGCTAAGTAGCGGGAAAATTTCAAACGTCTAACACCGAGAGTCTCGAATACTTCTAACTCTTTAAATGTTTAAAGTATTTAATTCTTCAATAAAACATTTTTTTTCTTTTAGAAATCAACTAACCTCTTTCCTGGTTGCTATTTCAAAGAAACAGTTATCGTCTGTTTTCGGAAAGAAGATATATGAAGCACGTTTATAGACATTATAGCTGTTCACGCCACACCCACTTTGCGATTTAGAGTAGATTTTCAAAATGAATTTCAAAAATGCAATAACTCGATTAATTATTATGTTCAGTATTTTTTTTTACTAAATTTGTAAATAGAAAGTGTAATTTTGCTTTCCATCGGCGGAAAATAAACATCAAATAAGTGTCTATTGAAATATTTTTATAAATACTTGTTTGGAGGAAATAATAATAATTGACGAAAAAATATATGTACCTGTTGAGATGAATATTTTATGACTCAGATACTGCTGTAAAGTATTATGCCTTCATCTAGATGTCAACCTATAATTATCCACATTGTCCCTGTACTCTAATGCTAAGCATACATAATTGCTTTGTTTTGATGGGTCAGAATTCTTCTAGGATAGTGAGGATTTTACAAACCATTTTCAAATAAATTTTGAATTTCCTATTCTATTCTACTTTGGATTAAAAATCATGAAATGAAAATCACGAAATTGCTTGAATGTGCGTGGATTATATTTTTGACAATAAATACATTTATTTTGATAATCACAATATAATACGCAATTTTTGTAGATTCACAGTTTTCGTACACCAACGCTTGTATAAGTATAGAAGTAAATGAAGTTTGAACACTATATTATACATTAGTAACTTAAGATTAGTTTCAATATTTTTTCCATAGTAAATAAGATTATTAAATAGCACCATAGTTACGTACAAATTATAAAACTATTAAAACAGATCTTCGAGCGGAGTAAAAATATACAATCGTATATATTAGTAAAACTTTGTATAGTAATAACGGCAATATGAGGTCCATGATAAGTACAGTTCAACATAACAGTTGAGCACAGTCAATTAAAACTGTATGTTACGAGTACGGTTTTTTCGAAAGATTTGTAAATCGCATAGTTTAAAATGTTAAATTAAAACCGTGTACATAGATGAATCTAACATTTTGTAAATAGCATAAAAATGTGGAAGATCTAATATATATATATATATATATATATATATATAACATACATAAATATATCAAGGACTTTCCTTGGAGAATTTAGAAATGCTTTCGTCTTTTGTGCTGCCATCAATATCTACTGACTTCTTCCTCTAACCAGAGACTCGTCTTCAGGTTTGGGTAAACGCTTGTATCGTTCCTGTGTTACTAGATAAACAGTCACTCCACCAAAAAGAATTATTAGGAGTCCAATTACATTAATCACAACAGCTTCGTTTACAAGCTTTGAATAATCTCCCCTAAAAATTATATAAAATATGACATCAAATAAGATATGAACCTATTATAATGAAAAATCGCAAATTGTACATGGATGGTAGGGACTAAGAAACTACTTACTGTAATGTGAAAATGGCCTTTTCATTAAGTCCTAAAAGACAAGAGGCAATTACGCCAACGAAACCTGCAATACCAAAGTATACATGAATGGGCATATAAGATGCACGTAGGGGAACTTGTAATCCAGGGTAGAAAAAAGACACAAATCCAGCAACCCACTGAAACATTGGAACAATTCATTGTACTCGTCACATAAAGATTCAAGATATTATAATCGTAATTTCAATGGAATTACATACTATTCAAATCATAAAAATGATTTCTCTCATACCTGGCAGCAGAATAAAATTACACTAGTAAGCCCGACCCAGCTATGGAGACTGTACATGTTTGGTATGGGCTCTGGATTTAAGTTGTGACTATCGAACACAGCGACTAGAGCAATTATTACTAATACAATGATAAATAGCATTATGCTGCCATGAATTAACTTCAGACGACGTTTTCGAGCATTTCTTTGAGTTCTATATATTAACATCCCTAAAAACATTAGAAACATTAAATAAAACATGGAATGAAAACAGGTTTAATTTTAATTGATAAGAATTCAAAACAATACCATTTGCATAAAGAAAGACAAATCCAATCACCATTAACAAAGGATGCCAATTAAATTCTAACTTTGGATTAGATCTCCAAGCAAAACCACCTCTGTAATTGTTACACCAGACAGCAACGAAGATTATCAGTATAGCTCCAATAACTTCCATGATAATTGTAAGAGGTTTGAAACCCTCTAAAGAAACAGGTTGTTCTCCGATTTGTTCCATGTCTGCAAAATTAATGTAATAATTATTTTATTGAAGTTACAAAGTGTTGGAATGAACCAAATGTAATTGAGAAAATATATGAATATTTTTTCAGAATGCATAAAATATTTTACGAAATAAAATTAAATAACATACCTAAACACACTTCATAATCATATGGATAGTCTGTTGGCATGGTACAATTAAATAAAATGAACTCTTTACTCAACAAAACTCTAAATGTTGTTTATTTATGCAATACTGCTTGGAATAATCCACCTATTATTTGTAATGAATTTTTTATTTATTTAGTCTATTGAATTTCTAATTAAGAACATTATGTTTAAACATATTCTTATTTTTTTTTTTGTAGTACCTACATTTGTAAAAATAACTAGTCTTTTAAAAATAATATTTACAATATATTACATATTACATATAATGAAAATTTATTAATTTTTCAAAATTAGTTAAATATAATGTAATGATAATTATAATCAGTAACATCTTTGAATACCTTTCACTTCTTGAAGTTATAAATTTAACAATATTTATACAGTTCTCATTCAATATATGTACTATTCCTTGATTTATGAGCTTTATTTCTTAAACGAGTTTCAACAAGTGTCAGTCACATTCATGTCGCTCATAATGGTTTACAAAGCAGGTTAGATTTCACGAAATATTATATTACACACAATGATATCGGACAGTGCATATTAATTGAACCGAAAGGAAAATCAAGAAAGTCTTGTTTAATGAACAGCAAAATATAAAATTTGACGATTTACCTGTAGATTCACTACACGAAAGTTTGAAGCGAATATCAAATGGTACCACGTAGTACACCAATGACGTAAAATGAATTATCGATTTTCCGCAATTCTGTACACTGGAATGTTTAAACGTATCGCACTTTTGATCAACACAGCAACTGATAATAATTATACAGTAAATATTAGTAGTTTCAATTTCATTTTGACTATATTTCACAAAGAATAAAAATGTGAAAACAAATAAAATCAAAACTATGCATTTGTTAGAAATAAATTTTCATGGAAAAAGCTGAAATGGATTGTATATATATGTATCAGTGACCTTCCTTAGGTTATTTATAGTGAAAAGATAATATTGAAATATTTTACGAAAATGTTGTAATAGAGAAAAAGTTTATTGAATTATGCAACAGAATTAATTTTTATTTCTATTAAAAATTAACATTGAAATTAACAATGGAATTTTTCGTTTATAATAATTCTAAACTACCAACACCATAGATGTACTCTGTAATTTAACTTTCTATACAAGTGGAGTTTGTGACGCGCCATCTGAAGTAAACGATTGAAATTTGAAGTTAACCTATAAAATTGCACTTATCAAAAAGAGAAACAAATAATTCAATCTTCATTGTTTACCGGTTATGATCACAGTTTACATTGTTGAAACATTTCAAAATGATTGACAAAGGAAGATTTTTTCAAAGTCTGTTTAAAAACAGGAGGATAATATTTTCCTTTGAAAAGTATTTTTCAGAAGCTGCTGGTACAAGTAATAGCAGTGAAAGGACAACACATTTTGGATTTAAAACTGTTAAAGAAAGCGAGAAAGTAAAAGAAGGTTAATGTTACACGTTGAATACATTACATTGATTGTAACAAAAGAAAACGATTTAAGTACAATCTTCTAATTCAGACATTTGCTAAAATAATTTTATAAAATTATTTCCTTAGTGTACACAGTATTCGAGAAGGTAGCAAATTCTTATGATCAGATGAATGATGCTATGAGTCTAGGAATTCATCGTATTTGGAAAGACATATTCATTCAGAGACTTGGACCGACTCATGGAAGTAAATTATTAGATTCAGCTGGAGGCACAGGAGACATAACTTTCAGATATTTACAGTATTTGAAAAATACACCTAACTACCAAGGGTTAAACAGTTCTGTAACTGTCTGTGATATAAATGAGAATATGTTAGAAGTAGGAAAAATTAGAGCAAAAAGACAAGGTTGGCTTGGCCAAGATAATGTTGCAATCGATTGGAAGCAATGCAACGCAGAGGAACTTCCTTTTTCCAATGATTCGTACACAGCTTACACAATTGCTTTTGGGATAAGGAATGTTACACACATTGATAAGGTGAATCAAATTTCATTGTTACCATCATTATAATTATACTACTATAATTATAATATATATTATATTAGATGGGTCACCCTATGTTGAAGTCATTACAAATATAAAATAGTAATACTTTTAGGTGCTTTCTGAGGCATATCGAGTACTTATACCAGGTGGTCGTTTTATGTGTTTAGAGTTTAGTCATGTAGACAATGATGCCTTAAGATGGTATGTATTTATTTGTATTTTATCTTGAGTTGTGAGCAGAGGTATGCGAGAACCCAATGGTGAGAACATGTTGAGACAAGTCGGGCTCTCCAAGATATGTTTGAAAACCCAAATGTGTTCGGAATCCTGGTATATTCGAGAATCCTTAAATTTTCGAGAGCCTGTTCCGATTCCAAATAAAATTCTCGATGTGTCCCGGCCCGACATTTTCGGTTTCTCGTACACCTATAGTAATGGGAATATACTAAAGCATAAAATTTTTGCACAGGTTCTATGACCAATATTCGTTTCAAGTGATACCTGTCTTGGGTACTCTTATAGCAGGGGAATGGCAGGCTTATCAATACCTTGTTGAAAGCATCAGAAAGTTCCCAAAACAAGAATGTTTTAAGGTAAATGAGCCTAATAGTATAGCAAAATTCATATTAAAAATAGTACAGTAAAGTCGCGATCTAGCTTCCTCAGAGCTCTACGATCTAAGTCCCTTCATTTACCCCTTCCACTGAGGGGCATACACTGCGAGGGGCCATGAACGACCTCGAGCTACCTCGGTCACCGAACAGTGTAAACATGCGTGTGTTGAGAGTCGATGACGTAGAATCGACTACCCCCACCCGGTCGGCCAGCGCGAGTCCTGTCCGCACGGGCGACCGGAGCATGATAGTGGGGCTAGCTGATTCTACGTCATCGATTCTCGGAACACGAGTGGCCGAGGTCTGGTTTAATCCACGGTATGGAGTAAGTTTTCGGCTTCGCTGTTTGTGTTTACATGCGCTGTCCTTTTCTGACTTTACTGTACAACTGCATGTGCAATATGAACCTATATTGTAATATTTAAAGCAGAAATAGTAAATTTCCTTTAACTATCATTTTAGGAAATGATAGAAGAAGCAGGATTTCGAAATGTTACTTACGAAAATTTAACCTGCGGAGTTGTGTCTATTCATTCAGGATTTAAATTATAATATGTTCAGATAATGTTATTTTGTATTAATTTTGTAAATATATTTAAATAATATTCAGTAATTAGGTAGACTATGTAATTACAAATTTTTTATATTGATAATAATGTACAATATAATAATAATGTTTTATTCATTACAGTTGTGTTTTCTAAGAATATAATTATACTTATTTCTCTTACATAAATACAAAGTAAAAAATAGAATACTGCAGTTATATGACTCTATATCAATATTAAAAATAAATTAGACTTTAAATATTATTTTTCCTTAGAAAGGATTGTAGTTGTTTTTCAATTAGATATCTTTGTTCTTGAGTTACATCAGTGATTTTAATCACTGTTGGTTTTTTATTGACATCTAACTCTAATTCTAGGAGGTCATGTAAGGTTTTTATTCTTTGTTCTGCAGTACGAAAACTCTGAAATATTTAAATACGTAAAATATTGACCGAATTATTAAATTAAAAAAAATATTAAACAATAAATACCATTCTTAGTTCACGTTCGATTTCAGGATCTTTTTTTAATTTCTTCTTTAATGAAAATTGCTGTACACTGAACCCTAATAAATTTTCAAGAACCTGAAATGTTTAAAAATTTATTTAAAGTGGACTCGATAAAGAGGAAAAAGACTTAATACAAAAAGTTTATTATTTGTAATTACTCGCCTTATTCGAGAAAGTAATATCCATTTTTCCAGTACCATCCATTAGAGTAGCATCCAAACTCCAAGTCAAGTTTTGTTTTGATAGTTTTCCAAGGTCCTCTACGCGTCCACAAATTGTTTTAAAAGTCAATTCTGTTATGATGTCATTGTTTATATCATAAATAAAATCACAAATTTTTATATCTGGAGGACTAGGTTTTTCTGTAAATTCGGTAATTTTTCTGTCAATTTTGCCTTTCTTCTTTTTTATTAGATCGGATGGAGACATTGAAATCTAAAAAATTACATTGTAAAACTATGTCCAAAAATAATGTTGAAATTATTATATTTGATTATTCGGTAACATACTGGTCTCTTTGATCCAGTTGAGGGCATAGACATTTCTGATGGTTTATCACGCGATTTCGAAGTGGATTGATTTGTAGACGAGGTCATTTTATTGAAAAACCATGATGAGTTTGAACAAGAAGTGTTTTCTTGTTTCACTGCACATTTTTTCACACTTTCATACTTTATCTGTTCAAATTCTTCATCGTCATTTATTATAATTAGGTCGTCATCTTCTTCTTTTGGTATAGCTCTGAATGGAGCTGAAATGTTTCGTTCCCGTTGTGATTCAACTAATTGATTTTCGTCAACCTGAAATTAAACTCAATAATTTCGAAATAAAATTAGATAAATCGTCAAAATTATATTCTAAATTGTTAACCATTTCTAAGAAGCAATCGTCGTCATCTAAGATTTTTTCCTCTGTACACCTATAATCACTTTCCTTCTCAACACTGTTAATAAGAAAGTCACTTTCATTTTCCATCATTGCTGTGCGATTGTAGTTGTTTCCTTTCTCAATATTGGTATTGATAGAAGAATTTTCTTTCATAGTTCCTATTTGTAACGCATTAGTATTAGACTGTTGATGATCTTTCTTGTGCAGGTGTTCAATTTTGGAAACTTCATCCAAGTTTATGTCAAATTCTTCTTCAAAAAATGTATTTTCCGCTTCATTTACAGGATCTGCTTCTTTTTTATCGTTATTCGATTTTGACTCATTATCGCCATAAGGGTCTGGATTTTCTTTAAGATTTCTGTGAAAAAATGATTGTATCCTATTCAATCTGAACTCTAATTCTCATTCGTTGCTGGGAGCTTCGCAAATGTACAAAGTACAATACAAAATTGATTTTTACTTAAATATTTAAGTCATATGTTACTTACAAGGCTCGAGCTAGAATATTTTCTATAGCATTAGGAATTAGTAAACTATCCACTTCACCTCCAATTTTTTTCAATTTTGTTCCTTCTAGAAATAAAACTCCTCTACGGCATCTTACTGGTCCTATTACCATAACTTTGTATCCTGGTAATAACATTTCCTTTAAACGAAGAAAACCACTTATTTGAAATTGAAGAAATTTATTAGTAAATATGAAAGAACACGATGCAACTGTATTGTTGGATAATGTACATTTAATAGGGATATTTGACTATATTCGATTCCAATTATATCTTGTATTCCATCTGTTAACTTCAATTGGATCATTCTCTTTTTCGGAGGTTCCCATTTTTCTAATTTCTCTGCTTCAGTTGCATCTACCTCTGAAACATGAGTATTTCTGATTTGTTGTAATTGTTTATATTTGGATGTTGCAATATCATACATTTGTTCCACCTTAAAGAAGAAGGAATAAATAATGTTTTAATAAACCGATAGCCTAGTTCAATGAATACAATAAATATTCACATACCTGGAGAATATAATTTTCAGGCAATATAGTAGATTTCTGCTGTAAAACATTGCGTGGTAAACTTCCATTTTCATTACTAATTTCGCGTAAGTCACTAAGTTGCCACTGTACTTTTACAAATTGTAAAATCTCTTGATTACTAGACTGAAAATAAAAATATATTTTTAATCATTCATGAAACCAGAAAAAAGATTAAATATAACAAAATATAGATATAAAAATTCTAATCAGAGCGGGTTATGTATAGGTTGGACATTATTATTTACATTTTGGTGTTGCTGTAAATAGAATTCTATGCAATCACGTAACCAGTCATCATTCATTACATAGAATTCCGATTTTAACTTAGCTTTTATACATTTAAATAAATTCTCGGTCATAGCTATTGTTGTGACAGTTCAATCCAGTTCAATCACAAAGAATTGTTACAGCCGTAAAATTCCAATGGTTTCCAATATGGTTTCCCAGCAGACCAGTTCAGCAAATCGTTAGGGAAAAGTTAAAGTCACTATAGAAATCTTTACCGGGTCAGCGTTCTTTTCATGATTGAACGGCGAACTCGTGAAAATTATAAATATGTAAATCTTTATCATACGAAACGATTTTATTTTTTCTGAATTTAATATCTGTCTTTAAGCGCAAATATCTAAAAATTGCATTTATAAATATTATGAAACGGGTTGAACAAATACGTTATAATCTGATATTTAAAAAATGGCAATCGATGATACGTTATAATATTTCGAATTGAAATATACCTTATACTTTATGAAATATCTTTTGTTAACGAAAGAAATTACATGCGTCACTGAAACCAAAAAAAAAAAAATAAAAAAGAAAAAATAGGCAATTAGAATCGATATGGAGACAAAATTTCTCTGAAATATTTGCGTTATTAATATTGAGCATTATATCGAGATAATATCTGGAATGTAACAGAACTTGAAAAATCCGATTGCGATATCCGTGGGAAAATAGTGACTTATATTCGATGAATTTAAGTGGTTGTTAATGGTACTTGATTTTCATAATTTCCCACCGCGATCGTCGACGTCACTACTATTTATGATGTGATTAGTTCCGTTACGTCGTGTTCGAAGGCGCCGTGGTATCGTCGCCTCGGTACCGTCATTGTTATCACAATTTTATCATTCTACAATGAGTTTCATCCCCGCAGAACCAGTTTATTCGAGCCTATTTTTAGTCCTTCGAACGTACATCTTTCCTGACAACCCTAGTGGGGGTGAGCTACCCTTAGTGGGGATTCGACGAGGAGGGGGAAAGGAGAAAGCCAGCCGTCAGGGCAACGCATGCCTTCTGACGTTTCAGTAGGCCGCGCGAGCTCGTACCGTGAATGTGTATCGGAAAGTGATTTTTTCCCCCTCTCCCTTTTCTTTTACATGTCATCCGGTCTGTTTTTCTCTCGCGACGACGATACAAATTCTTGTGTGTGATATGATACGTGAATGTGCGCTGTACCGTTTCAAGTGAACCCGCACGACGACCTATAACGTGCCGTAGGAGGTACGTACATATATAGCCAATGTAAAATACAAATCCGTGTATATATGTGCACACACATCCCCATGTACATACGTGTAGATACACGTATAAATGTACAATATGCATCGGTGCGAACGTGTACGATAAGTAAACGAAGGCTCTTCAATTTCGAATGGAACGATTAGCACTCGAAACGCGAATCCGATGGAGCATAGATTAAAAATTAATGCGCCAGAAATTCAGACGGGGAGGAACGTCTTCGTTTCATTTGATCCAATATCGCAGGATTATGATCGTTTTCTGCGTTCAAATTACGTGTTTTGAATTAATACGACGCGTTATTTTTTTTAATCGGGACGCAAGATAGGAGCGGGGCGTCGTTAAAATTTAATTATCTCCAGTGCATAAATTGAAATATTGATTTAATATGGGGGTTTTTCAACGGTGAGGAAGTATTAACGGGTTGAACGGAGTCGAGGAATTTGGTGTCTCGTACGAGCAGTAGAGCTTTGAAAATATTTCATTTTATATTGATGGTGTGATATGAGCTCGCGGTAGCCGTTACTCGTGTGTGCGAGAGAGTTATATGAGAAGCATATGTGCAGATACAAGTGTATGTAGTATGTGGGTAGGTTCAAGATGTTTTTGGAAGTATGTAACCGCCAAAATTGAGAATGCAGACAAGGTCGTAGGATCCGCGGATTTACGATGGGCCAATATGACACACGCTTTTAATGGTGTCCATCCCCTCTAGTTATTTATCGTTGCTATTCACGCGTAACAAGTAACGTATGCGTGCCGTCACGGATTCTCTCCCGATGATTTCTCGCCGATAAATCGTTTCCCGCAATAATCGATTTGCCTTCAGTTCTTTCGACAGATCCACTCGATTCTCGTTTATTCTTGCCGATCGAATCGTTCCCCTCTGTCTCGAATCGAGTTATTAAATAAATATCAAGTTGAATCTTCGCTTTCTATTATCTCCATCGCGAAATTTTATGGATTTTCGTTTAATATTCTCGAATCCATAAATCGAGGAAATGGTTTTGGTTAAGGAGTAAAATTGTTCATTTTTTGGTTGAATATGCTCGGTTATTGTTCTCGCGATCAGAGATTCATTAAAAGCGGAAAAATCGGCATTTTTAATTTTCAATCTTTCAGCTGAAACATTTGTTATCTGTTTTTTTTTTACCATTTGTCTTTGTTAATTTTTTTCTCATGTTCGTGCAGTTCAAAAGGACCGATTGAATGTTAACCTATGAACGGTGAAAGTTTAATGAACAACGGGCGCTTTAAAGTTTTGTAACAATTAGTCATGTATCGTCAGCTGCTATGAAATGAGAAAGAAAGTTAAATCGTTTGCAGAAATGTAATTGAATTTTTATGTTTTTGTTTGGAACAGAGTCTGCTTTTTCGAATTTAAAGCAACAATGTCCATTAATTTTAGAATAGCAATTTAGATTCTTTGCAGAATTTTCTTTACAATTTCACAGTTAGATTTTCCAATTGTCGAGTCTTCGAATCAGCGAAGAAGCACTTTTTATTCACTTATCCAAAGGAAAAATATGTTGTTTAAATTGCCAAGAAAAAGAGAGTTCGATTTCTCTTGCCTTCTGTAGTAATTTTCTATACGAAGCTTGAATGTTTCGTTGCGGAATCCTATCAACAAAAGCGAGCTCTGATTAATTTAATTCGAAGGGATATCGCGTTACTTGGTAGTAATTGATCCTGGGCTTGGCGGGACAGGTGAAACGATGGCAGTATTACCTTTAGAATTATGTATTAATTTCCATACTACCTAGGACTTGTCGTTTATTTATGTGCGAGCGTTTGCAATATGGATTGTACAGCACGCGTGGTCGGGAATGCAATTTATGACATATACGGCGGAATATTATGGTGGTGCGTTGAGTAGCATCCAGGTTGCTGTTACTCTAATCGTATTCTGCGTTTTTTTTCCCGCGGAAAGCATTTGAAATGTTTAATGGAGTATTAAGCCGACGAAAAAATGCAAAGATTTCGAAAAAAAGTAACTGTACGTCACGAAATTTCATTAACTTATTTAACGATAGAGTAAGATTCATTTCAAATTCTGGGAGAATCAAATTACGAATAAAACATATTCTTCATTTTATCATGAACAATTTTGATATTAATTTAGATTGATTTATGAAATTTTATGAACCATTCTTAATTCGCTGCTTCGACGTATCAGAGAATAGTTTGTCAATTATTTATTAATTTGATAGTAATGATATAATTTATCGCGTTTTATAACAGAAAACGATAATTGTCTATTTAATGTTTGATTCGAGCGAAATTAAGGTGTTTAATTAATCTGGAATTCTCGCACATTCGAAATATCATTGATCAAAGGAATGATTATAACGTCATGGATGTGATTACGTTCGCTTTTTATAGAAATATTTCTGCCGGTTTTTTTAAATTACCGTGGTGAAAGAAGATAAAAAAAAAGTAGTATGTTGAATTTTTATGATCACGGTGTGAGAGGGTTGCTACCCCTTGGGGAATGTCTCGCTGGCGAAGCCACGTATTTCGCGCAAAATGATCTAGTGTATCTTGAAATATTAAGAAAGAAATTTATCATTGTTACTGATCGTTTCAACATTTTATCAGACTTTCGCGATAAAACTGGTCGATGCAAAGAAGCTTGTATTTACTATTACGTACTAAAATAAATCTGCGATGCACGATGGTATTTTTCTGTTTCATTGAAAATCACCGTTGATTTTTTATTCGTACGCAAGTTGATCGAGAAATAAATTTACTTTGGCTTAAGCACGATTAAAATTTTAATCATTTAGCCTACTCCCTCCCGGATGGAAAATCAATACGGCGAAACATTTCAAAATAAAGGCGAACTATTTACAAATAAAACGCTGTTCTAAAGATTGTTATAAAAAGCTGCGTACATTCAACAGAATATTCTATTCCCGAAATAAACGTATGTTTGTCGAAAAATTCCGAAAATTATTACGTAACTATTAATGCAGCCTTTTGCTCGTTAAACGTTAGTTACTTATTAAGCTTTTGCACTTGGAGCTACATTTTAACTTGAAAATTAAGCATTTCTTCCAAACTAGAATAATTCCATTCTACATTATTTTCTTTATTTTATAGATACGAAATTGATATAATACCTCACACAATACTTAAATGTTTAATAATTAATTAAACACAGACTTATTTAATAATGCAAACAATGTTTTGAGTAATGGTACAGAAGTGTTAAGGGCTGATACTGGTTTCGAGAATATAGGAGAATCGCATAGGCGGGTAATAAAAATAAAACACAATAAAAGAGAATTTCCAATCACCGTAACTATAAAAAATATATCGTGGAGGGGTTGAGGGGTGTGAAGCATTATGGGGAATGGTGAAAGCCAGTGTTAACTCGTGTTCTTCGGTTAACAGGTGAACGTTGATCGAAGTGCAGAGAACGATACCAGTGAAGGATGAAGAATAAGGACGCGTGAACTGTTAACGGGGAAGAGGAGAGCGAGGGTGGTGGCGCCGGGTGGGAAAATGTTCCCCGAGAAATTGACTTTCTTAAAGTGAATTGAAAACCGTCCCCGGTGCTTCGGAGAGTGACGATTGAAATGTGATAACGGGGAGAGCGGGCAATAGCGAAAGTTCGGGGAGAGGGTAATATGTACTTGCAAACACCGAAACAATGTGCGACAAAGGAGGCTCCTAGGAAGGAAAAGTTGAAAACTACGAACCACACTCTGGAGACGGTCGCCTCCTCAATGATGAAGACAGAAGGCACTTCGTGAAATCTGAGGTGAGTTTCCTCTTTGTTTTTTCATCCCACGTACCCTCATTCTGTTTTTTTTTTTGGATATTAAAACTCCCCTTTTAATCAAACCGAGAACCCTTTATCTCGCTAGATTGAAGCATCGATATAGTTTTGCGTATATTTCGTAATTTATTTTTAATCGCTCCTCTTCGCGGCTGGTTGCCCATCTGGGTTGATGTAAGAGTTCCGTCTCGCGGGTTCCTGCGACGAATTTTTAGGAATCTATGATTCGCTATGATTATTCAAGCAGAATTTTTTATCTATTTTCACCATTTATTCTGCGATTGTTGTCCAAAAGATTCGGAATTTCGACGCTTCCTTGTGACGTAAGACCTAACTCAACAACTAACTCAACGACTAACTCGACAACTGACTCAACAACTAAGTCAACTGAGTCAACTAAATCAACAACCTAAGTCAACAACCTATTAATAGTTTTCCTATTGTTAAAATATTAATTTGTTATTGATAATAAATAAATTCTCGATGGAGAGAGTCTAAGCGCATCGTTTATTTCGTTTGTGACAGATATATTAAGAGCAGCAATTATTAGTGCAATTTTCCGCGACATTAAAAGGTTCGCCGGTCCTCGACTTAAATATTATTCAATATGGCCGCGCGCGACGGACCGAAGTCGTTGAAACTTTTCCGGTTTCGTTGAAGTGAATATTTTTCGAGAACAATGCTCGCGGGGGAGAGAACTTCCTTGCCAATCTAATATTTTTCATATACCGGGAAAGGACCGATACTTGAGGAATTGAAGGGTCTGCCGATACTCGAAGACACTTGGTCTTCCAGATTGTTGTCTCGGAGAATGTTAAAACATAAATAAGTGTTAAGTTGTTTGATCCTTTCATCGAAACGCGTTCGTCAAATCTAAAGATTAAAATATTGAGTGTGCAACTGCGCTTGAAAATTTTTGTTGAAACAAATTCTCGGGGGCAACAAAGAACGATAAAAGGGGGTTCTGGGAGCAAAAGAGACTTACGATAAAAGAGGTTGGACTGCAGTCGCAGGATACCTTGAGAGAGCGAATGCTGGAGTCGCGAGGTATCTGCGAACGTTTCGACCGAGACCGAGACCCAGACCCAAAATAGGTGTTCCAGCAGAAAACGTTATCAACATCAGAGAGGCGGGCGAGGGGGCGGGACTCTCCCTTGACGAACTGAGGACGTGTTTCTCTTTAAAAGAAATTAGCAGTGATACCTTTCAGGGCTCTTGGCCTCCTCTCGAGCACTCTAGAGCTGCGGAGTGCACAGGCAGGAGCCTCCCCCAGTCCTCTGTGCGCTATTGCAGCCCTTATTATGCGATGCTCCGCCGCGAACTGCGTCTTTGTCGCGAGGAACATTAGAGAACGCGGGGCAATAATGAAACACGGGAATCAGCGTTATTTATTTATTTTTTTTTTATTTCGTTCGAAGTTATTCGAACTAGTGGCTGGTAACGTGACCGCCCCGGTTTTATATTTCTTTCGGAAAATCCGACTCGTAAAATTCATTTGAACTTTCGCTTAGTATGCAGCTAAACCAACAAGCTACGTGTTGGCTCGTGTTCACTCCAGAGGTATATTTGTTAATAATTATCTGGTATTTCGATAAATGGAAAATTCGCGGGAATTTTTATGTTTGTTCGATCGCGTATAAGCACATTTGCTTGTCAATCTCCCAAAAATTCTGGTCGGAGTTGCTTTCATAAATAGGGCGAACGGTGAGACGCGAATACACGAAAAAATCGCATAATTGAAATGTGTATCATTATAATCTCCGTTTGATAAGTGTAGATCTTTTTGAAAGGCATATTGAATTCAATATGAAAATTTTACCGATTGACGCAGCTGTTCAATAATCTCGGAAAACACTTCGGACTCTCGTATTGTTGTTCCGTAAGCCCAACAAACGTGATTTATCGCATGGAGTAGCATGAATTTCATCAGGAAGAGGAATTGCATAATAGCGAAGAACACGTTACTACAAAGTTGTTTGTAATTCGTCGACGGTAAAGTCGGAGCAAATTGTTTATGCAATACGCAATGTTCACTATTCAACCAACGATTTGTGCGCATTTCTCAGTAATAATTAACGGTTCCACTCGGTGAGTTTTAATCCACTGATGCTCGTACACTTGCGTGTTCTATATAAAATTAATTAGATTTTCAAGCGTTTCCAGTCACGGTATGGACCATTAAAATTATATACGGGTTTTTCGGAACGCTATCATTTATCCGAAGAGAGGAAGCTTCGAATTTTCGTTAAATTTTTATAACAAAGACAAAAATTTAGTGATGAATGTAGCGACTGATTAAACATTAACTGATCTTAAAAGATCTTTGCACAAATAATATATGATTTGATTTGTTCGGCGACGCGCGTGCTCGACTTTTCTGTCGGTTCGGGAAGAACTTGAATGAAGTCTAAGAAAAATATCGATTAATTCGAGTACTCCCACGTTTTCCGCCATTATCTTCCCTTAGGGGGGACGCTGTTTGTGGCCGCTAGTAGCATAGCTTGCATTGATAACGCACGGGATAGTAAGTGTTAAAAAGTTCAGGAAGGAAGTGCGTGCGGCTCGCTAAGAGTGCTCCATAAATATCGACACCTGTCGATTGGTTATTATCAATTATCCACTCGAGCTCGTCATCAAACAACGCCCGGTAACCTCCCTATCTTTACACCTTTTATACGCAGAGGCCAGCCCCCGTTAATTCGATGGATCGAAACGATGCAAAAACGTTATCAGTTATCAGCTGGCAGGGGCTTATTAACGGTATCGCGGCTGTTCAATCTCTACGACCATGGTTACCGTGTCGATAAATTCGAATTTCAGATATATCCGAGCTTTTTTCGAGCTCGAAAAACCCTGTGGCGTGCGAAATTTTCCGCTATATATCCATTGATAAATAAACGTATAATAGACTGCGAATTTTACGAACACTAGAAAGATAAAATGAGTTTTTGCAACATTATTTTCAATTTCATTAGTTTACCCTGCGTATCGGTGATTTTTTTTTCACTGTGAAGAAACATATGCCAATGTTTATAGGCTTTCTATTTCTGTTGGACTCCGCTTGCTACTATTATTGTTGTTGTATATTTCATTATTGCACCGTCGTAATTAAATTCTGAAATGTAATTGATTATTCGTTGGAGAGATAGAAATAGAGAGATAGAGAGTATACACAGTCACGTGTGCACAAACAAATCATATTTATTCAGTAAACAGAGATAAACCGAATCCGTTCAACATCGTTAAACTTTTATTGGCTCGTTACAGGTGTCGCGGGACGATTTCACGTAAGATTGGCCAATGAAGTTCTGCTGGAAAAAATTATTCGAAATCTTCCCGCCTGATTTCTGCCGTCAATAACGTCGCCGTTGCTAATATTTAATTACTCTCGAGTGTGACTCGACGTTTTCAAATTGTCAGTTTAATATAATATTTGATAATATTAATTTATTTTTACTTCGATACGTGATATATGTATATCTTAATGATAGCGAGTGGTTGTGAAGAATATTTAGAAAAAAATTCTGAACCCTTTCGCCATACCTTTCGGTTAAGATGACAACAATGATCATTTCTAAAAGAAGGTCCAACAGATTCCGCGAAATTCGTGGACGAGTCGATGAAAGCAGGTTCTCCGCCAGCGCGCACAATGCAACAATTTCGAAAGACCGCTGGAGTGTTTCATCTGCCGTCGACATCGATCCGAAAGAATCGATCCCTTCGAATCAGCAGCGGGCTCTTGAAATATTCGAAACTTGCCCAGCCGCCGATGGTCCGTTCGGCTTGAATAATTCAAGATAACGTTCACGAATCGCGGCGACGACAATTCCACGCGAATTCCAGCACCGACTGTCGGACGGAATTTTTCGAATTCTTGTTTTTCACGCTGGATTTCCGGGCTTCTGGAACTCTATTTATAAGCAGCTCTTCGAGAATCCGCCGGAATTCCGATTCTGAGTCGAGCTTTTCCATTAAAGTGTTTCGTCTGGAAACAGAGAAAAACGAGTCCGCAGTTATCGCTCCATTAAATTCCCGTTGTTCGCTGTCCGTACAATACCGTCAATTTTATTTTTTCCCTTTGATCACAGTTGAATTGCCGAGTGAAAACAGCCCCGAGAATCCTGCTAATGTTTGAAATTGACAAACGCGCATTTAGCATAGACGACATATAATTTATCACGGGATTCAAAGAAAATATATTTTTCGTGTTATGGCTATAATTTTGATCGGCACTGTTTTTTTTTCTTTTTTTTTTTAATTTCATCGAATTCAATTTGTGTGACCGATACACGTTTGATGACTGGTTACTATTCGTAAATAATAGTTGAAAATGTTGTTCTGTTCTCGTGTCCGAGAGGGTAGGCGATATTGGGCATGATAAGGATGAACTCGTGGCCGTGGGTGAGACGGAGATGACCACTAGATCCGTGCCTCGTCCTGAAGACGAAGACGAGGAGGACGAGGAAGAAGAGGAAGAAGAAGAGGAGGAGGAAGAGGAGGAAGTCAACAAGGAGGCTCGTTCGAGTCTACGATATCACTGCCACTGATATCCACTCTCTCGTCGCATCGATGCCGACCTCTGCATCCATCGATAGAGGTAAAGTATTTCTTCCATTTGTCCTGGGAAAATCCTCGAAAATATTCGAGATGCTCTATTCAAAATAATTTTATATCAATAATTTTATTTTTATACAAGATAACAATACACACAGTTTCACCATAATATATCGTCAATGATGAGATTTGTAGAAATCTAATTAAATTTATTTAAATTTGTACAAATTTTAATTAAATTCACACAAATTTCATCTTTGACGAGGCAATAGTTACAATATTTTTGGGCAGCGCTCTCGAAATGTCATACAAAAATTTGATTTCACCGGAAACATCTGTGCACGGCCGCTCTATATCGGAACGAATCTCACGCGAGGTTGCAGATGTTTAATAAAAAAAGTTGTTGTAGCGGGCCGAGCTAAATATAACGGCTCCGGTGCTTTCTTGCGCGAAAGTATATGTATAAAAGACGTGTTTCGTAAGACTGTTACATAATTAAGCGATAAGATCGAAAATATTTTGATCCTAACAGCAGCTGTGACGCTGCTGCAGGATACGTCGATCGTTGAAACTTAAAAAATTGCATTGTTCGCTGGTCCAAGTACAAATAGATAATAATTTGAACCGGCTTTGCAGAAAACTAGAATCGAGTCTGCAACTCCGTATTAAAATGGACTCGAGCCCAGCCAATCGATTGTTAACAGCAAAAAGAAAATAGAATTTATTTGTATTCCGATCGAGGAGGCTGTAGACGTGTTGTCGCATAACGAAAATTGGGATCGCGTCGAAGTATTGTTGCGAACGCGCCGATTCTGTCAGGAACGCGGACGATCAGTAATAAATGGAGGCATTCCGTTTGCCAGCTATAAAATCGGCCAAGTGAATCTTGACCCGATCGAATTGTTTACGTTCGGGACCTTGATACTCGCCAGACCACCAAAGAAATTTCGGAAACGTGCTGTTGGAATACCCCCGAGCTACGACGCGACGCTTGTTTCTCGAGGTGTTCGAGAACCCGAAAATCTCGGGCATCCGATGGGCAAAAGCTGGTCGGGCTATGGGAAATTTTGGGATTCTCGAATATGTCGGAATTTTTCGGTTTATTCTCGGAAATTCCGAAATATTCGAAAATTCCAAAATTTTTGAGAATCCTGAAATTTTGAGAAATCTGAAATTTTTGCGAAATCTGAAATTTTTGAGTATTTTGAAACTGAAAAATTCTGAAGCTTTGGAGAAATCTAAAATTTTAGAGAATTCTGATATTTTTGAGAAATCTAAAATTTTTGGAGAAGTATGACATTTTTGAGAATCCTGAAAAGGAGAATTCTGAAACTTTGGAGGATTCTAAAATTTCAAAGAATTCTGAAACTGGAAAATTCTGAAATTTTTGAGAAATCTGACATTTTAAAGAATTCTGAAACTTTGGAGAATTCTGAGAGTTTAGAGAATTTTAAAATTTTGTAGAATTCTAAAGCATTTGAGAACATCGGAATTTTCGAGAATCCCGATATATTCTAGAGTCCCTATATAGTCGAAAATCCCTATTTACTCGGGAATCCCGACATTTTTCAGAATCCGGTCCAGACCCCAAAAAAATGTTTGACCCGTTTTGACCCGACACTTTCGGATGATCGTACACCTTCTGCCTGTTACCCGCAGAATCCCTTACACATTTTTCCCGGCGCCCCTTTCGCGGCGAGGATTATTCCCCTCGGGGAATATTCTTTCAATTTTCCTTCACGTCTGCCAAGATGAAAGGGCTCGTTAGCTTTGAATTAGAGCTAAATATTTTATCGATATTCGGTTCAGGCAAATACCCGAACGGTGCCGAAGAAAACGTTGCTTTCATCCGGAGGAGCTACCCAAGGATTCTCGCAATTAGATTGCGGCTATTTGAAATCGAGTTTCTAGATTGCGAAAAGGGGAACGGATACTTTAAGAGGGAGCACGCGTTTTTATGCCGCGCCGCTCCCGTTCATTCGGCTCCTTCGATGAATCGCTAAATATAAACGAGTCGATTGTTACCACGTTTCGCGCTGGTCACGCGAAAATGTAATCTCCGTTATATAGCGCAGTACCTACTGATGTTTTTGCGGTAAAGTGATGGCATACTGCAATATTAAATTGTCATTTCATTAATTTTCATTAATTCAATTATTTTAATTGTGTAAAAAATTCGTTCCCAGACTCGCGCCTACCTCTGCTTCTGTGTTGAATAGCATAGAGATTAAATATCATAAAAGAAGAAGAAAATGTCCAAATAAATATAAAAATATAAAAAAAAAAATAATTAAATTGTATTATTAAAATTATATTATAAATTAAATAGAAATTAAATATAAAAATAAATTAAATAAATAGTGAATATAAAAAAAATGAATTTAAAAAGATTAAAAATAAAGAAAAAAAAACGTAAGCAGCAGCAAAAATATTTTGAGAGATCAGCTGTGCTCGAAACACGTTCTTCTGAACTTATCGTCGACGTTACCTAAGCTACGCGTGCCTTAACATTTCCTATTATAATTTACCATAATCCACTGCCAGCCGTTGCTTGTCAGCAACAAGCTTTTCACGATGCGTTCGTTTAAAAATATTTCCGAAAAAAGATCTCGCTCGTGTCTGGCGCGGATCAAAACTAAAATAAACTGCATCATGGTGCTTCCCCGCAGGCCCTAGGCACTTTTCTAATGACTCCCGACATTATCCCTCGTCTCTCAACCCTTCTCCCCACTTGCGGACGTATTCGTTGGTTTGTTCTGTGCACTTTTTTGGTGACAATTCTGTTCTGCTCGTACTCAGCTCGTACTCGAAAACTCGAGTTCTTCTTTCATTCTCTTTCCACCCTTGCTCTGTCTACCATCCCCCATTTCGGCGAGAACAACTAAACTGTCCTAACAACACTTTCTTGTAGTGTGGTTTTCTGGTCTTCGTACATGACGTTTTCATTTTCGACAAAAATTAATATCTCCTGTCCCTGAAAATCGTGTCTGCATACATCACCTCTAGGTGGCCAGGAACATCTAGTAAAATCGAAACAAGTTATTTAACCCTCAAGTGAACTATTGGGGCCGACGCGGCCCGATTCATGCTAATAATTATTTAACGTGTTAATAATATAGCTATTTCTGGATTTAGATGAAATTTTACTATCTCATTACGTTTCTATTTACAATTTCGATACAGATGAATATTAAATATGATACTACATACAATTCAATTCAATCATTGCATTTTCGAAGTTCGTTTCGAAGATCCACTTGTGGGAAACAAAAACTGAGAAGTTAAGACCAACGTTGAGCCTGGAGAAATAATCCCGTTGCTAAAATACATGACAGTAAAAGTATTAAGATCAGATTTTGATCAAGATACCTGCGTGTAAAATACATTTCCTCAGGCTTGTTATTTTCGTGCGTTGTTGTTACAAGGCAGTCTCTTCAGTTGACTTCGTCCGACAAAATGACAACTTTCAACGTACAGTAAAATCGCGATCCTGCTCCCATCGCCTGGTCCGAGCAGGGACACAGGGGTCGTGAATGAAAACAATTTCGCAAACCAGGCTTGGGCTACTCGTGCTCCGAGAGTGGATGACGTAATCGGCTAAACCCCCACCAAGTGCTCCGGTCGCTCGTGCGGGTAGGACTCGCGCAGGCCGGCCGGGGGTAGGGGGGAGCCGAATTCTACGTCATCGACTCTCGGGGCACCAGTTGTCCATGCCGGAATTGAACTACTGAATACAACTGAAATTATATCGTGCTTGGCGTAATTTTAATTAGAAAAATGCCACAAATAAGTCGCTGTGGGGAATTTCTTGAAATTAAATTCTTCAATTATTATTTAATATAAATTTCCCTTCACTACTTATGAATTCCTTTTAAAATTTTTAATTATTTGAATTCAAATTATTTATTTATATTATTAATAAATCAACTTTAAATTGAATTCAACAAATTTGATGCTAACAATTAATAAATGTTAAATAGAAAATTTACAACATTGATAAAATAGAAATTTACACTATCGACAATCACCACATCCCTCAGTGGAAGGGGTAGGCGAAGGGACTTAGATCGTGGAGCTTCGAAGTAGCTAGATCGCGACTTTACTGCATGAAGGATGATCACGCGTAGGCGAAGATACAGTTGCAAGATCGGGCGTAAGAAACGTAAACAAACAACGGACGTCGCAGCGAAACTTTCGTAGAACGCAGATGAAACGTGAACCGAGCGCAAAGGGAATCGCAAGGAGTACAGTCGCAGCGAACATATCGGTTAACGACTTTTGTGTTAATATAATTCCGTTTCGCATATCGTTACATATTAATAAAGTATCCGTTCACGAAAACCCGATCGTAAATATATTTACAGCATAATGTACAAATACATAAAATCCGCAGCGCGCAGTTATTACTTGCATCGTTGAATTTTCTCGAACAATAGATGCAGTTTTAATGCCCGCATTACATCGCCGAATATCTAAATTATTTCGAATTAGTGACATCCCACGTATCGTAGATTAATTTCTCTTTAATTATCCGGAAGCAATGATGCTATTGTTTGGGGACAATAGCGGAACCCGAAATAACCGATAATTGTTGAACACGTGGATACTTGATCTTTTTCAAAAATGAGATTTCATATGCGCAATTTCGTTTTTTCCCCGGTCGGATTGCTGGTCACGGTGCATCGTTCAGAATGCGAAAGTAATAATTTGGTGGGGAATAAAAATTCGACTAAAATATTATGTACCGATTCGTGTTTCGTTCGTTTCTGTAACTACAGAGTTTTATTCTCAAATTGTCGACCGTTAAACGTGACCGACGCGTGTTGCTTTACGATGTCTATTCAATTTTTATCGTAAACGCATAAAATCCGCAGTCTAATTACTAAAATATGTATAATGTTATTAAAGAATACAATTGAATCGCAGTTGAATTCAATCGTGCAATCTTATACTCGAGATTCATAGAGTCAACACCTAGAAGCTCGAGGGGTTGACGCATAAAATCCCCGTTTCGATCCGAATGTATTTAAAAGTTATTTTATCGATGAGCTCTCGTTGGTTATTAACGAGACATTGACCACCTGTACGATATACTTTCGCCCGAACCGTTGAATAATCGCGGTGAATGCCAGCGACACGCTGTTCCCGGAGTTCGGAACGACCGAAAATACGATTAAAATAATGGCTCGAAGAATCGAACGGTTAAGCTAATCGAACTTCTACGGTACATTGAGATGAATCCGAGCCGAAGGCCACAGTCTAAATTCGTCCGGTTGAATTTCAGGCTCTTATTCCTCTCATGGATTCTACATGCGACCTTCGAACAACGGCATTATAAATCATCCATTTTCCGACGAATTTAGTCCCACCTGACCGAGAATTTCTTCGCGCGTCGATCTTGCCCCTGAACACCTTTTTCTTTTTTTCCTCTTTTCTTTTGCACGTGTTGCCGTTCGACGTAATCGATAAACACCGGAACTACCAGACGGGCGGAAACGTTCTCGATCTTTTTCGCGATTATGGAAATTATAGAGATATATTTTCGTGAGAAACTTTTGTCTGAGCTTCGCTATTCGAATTGTAATAATTCTTAAATCTGTACAAATTCAATGTTGGCATTAGTGTAAGAAAATGTATGCGATAGCGTTAAAATATCACAAAAGTTAAAAATATCAACAATTGTTATGAAGCATTTTCTTGACAGGTAGAAATAATAGTATTCAAAGAAATTTACAAGTGGGGACCATGGGAATTTTATTTTTTATTGGAACGTGGTGTTTAGAAGTATTTAAGTGAGATCGATCCGAGGATTAAGCTGTTACAAGATTTACTTTACATCCTGCAGGAAAGACGATCATTTTTTAGCGAGACCACGTTGATAAAATCAGAGAGGAAAATTTTTCGTCCCCTTTTTAGACATTTTTTACATACTGCCGGAGATTGGAACGATTTGCATTTTAAATGTCACTGGTGCACAATCTTGCACAAGATTTGATTTATTTTACTGAAGCTTCGGTATACGTGACAGATGCTTTTCTTTTTTTTTTTTAATAGAATGGTTATCATGCTATTTGTAAAATTTATTTCACATCTCACAGAAAGACCTTTTTTTTACCCCATATTGGTAAATTTTCTTTCCTCTTTTCTTTTCTACGTAGAGACGAAGACTGTAGCGATTTTCATAAAATTTCTTTCTTAATATAATAATTATTACACTATTGCAGTATTTATTTTATTACTCACAAAAGGTTGATACTGTGTTGACTATATTGATCAAATCAGAGAGCAAAACATCCTTCTTCATTTTTATACATTTCTCGCTGAACCGCGCAGACGAAGACTGCAGCGATTTAGGAACGACACTGGCATATGGCGCAACATTTGATTTATCTCTGAAAAGGTTTCGGTGTATTTGACAAATACTTTTCTTTCGCGTTTCGCGGACAAACTTCAAAGCATTCGCCATTTTTCCTACGCCGTGGAACAGCCGAACTAAGCTCGTCGCCGCTTTAAGTAGCTCAAGGTTTGCAATAAGACTGGCCTGTGTGCTGCGGCAGAACCGTTCCGACAAAAACCGAATTCTTTTTTGGATTTTATTGAGGTGGTCCACCGCCCCGTTTGTGTTTGCTTGAAAAAAATTTCGTGCTCGCCAAGTTTTCTCGTTGGAAAACCGGACAAACCGCGTTTCGCCGCTTTGCGCGATTCCCGGAACGCATTCTTCGGGATTCAACGGAAATTTTCACGATTGAGAGTGTTCGTTAAACCTTGCAGTTTCTCGGACGTATAATACGAAATTAACGAGACAATTAGATAATTTTATTAAAAATTTCGATTTCACCCTTAAAAATTGTTGCTCGTAATAACGATTAATACAGTGATATTGTATCGTTAATATTATTGGAGCATTATTATGGTGTAATTGTTTTGGATGGAATTATTAGAGGCATAGGACATAAAGAAAATATGCGAAACATGCATGAGCACTTAGGGAGCCAGCGGCGTTACAGTATGAAGGATAAAAGTAAGACTCGACGGTAGAGAGGGAGAAATTAAAATTCACTGAACTATTGATGAATCGAATCTAGTTTGCACAGTGAATACGAGCAATTGCAGTTGATTATTTTAATGACCCTGGGATACAATGGTGCTTGGGAATCCAGCGGATGGACACCTTTTTTAATGGGTCAAGTGTCAACTACTAATTACACTGGTTTTCATCCCAGCCCAGCGGGACTCGCCTCTCTCTCTCTCTCTCTCTCTCGCTAGAACAGTTAATACGTAACTGTGGAAGCATTTTGGTTCGCTGAATAATTATCACGAAAGAGAGTCGGCAATATTTCTCGATATTCGTCGTGCTCTCCCTCCTCGTTATTCACTGTCAATTTATTTTTCATCTGCGCGGAATATGTCACCGAACGAAAATAAATAATGTCATTGTTATTCAAATTTTCGTATCTTTAAACGTGCATAGCCTGCGCAACCTATAAATTTTTAATAACAATTAATTTGTATGCGAATAAAAATTGTTTATTATCGAGGTGAAGTACCTTTTCTCAGTTTTCACTTCGCTCGTAACGCAACTCGCGGATATTCGCTGTTCTCGCAAATAAAACGTGAGCAGCAATGTGAAAATTTTGTCTATAATTTCATTAATTGTAAAATGAAAAGTCGGAAATCATTAATTGAAGCCCGCCGTTTTAAACGTTAAAGAAAAACGAAATATTTTTAATTAACATCCTGCTGGTCACAATTGCGATTTTAATTGGGATCCTTTCATCAAGAATAATTGAATTTTATTTTACAGTTTCACGGAAATTATTAATAAACGCGTTTAATAGATTCCGTGTGATCTCTCTTCAGCGTAAGGGTTAGGTCAACCCTTTGCACTCGAGGCTATTTTAACTTCGAACCCTGGACGCGTCTTCTGACCTAGAATACTTTCAACACATATGAAATTCTGCGCACATGTTCGTTAAACGCTGAAACATTCAGCAATTCCTTCGACACAAATATCATTGGCAATACAGAGATTCAATCATCGTGTAATAATTGTTAGCTACGGTTCACAGTCGTGATTCGAGTGCAAAGGGTTAACATTCGAGAATTGGCAGACGTGCAGGATAGATTTTCGTGACTGACTGTAAGTGCCAAAATGGGGAACGAAGCGTGTAATAACTAATTGGGGTGGTCGTAGATTGTATTGCATTCACGTATACATTGTACACCAGTGTTGGATCTTCATTCAAACAGAACGATCTCTCCCATTAACCCTTTAGCTATACAGGGTGTCCCAAACTTCCTTCAACTCCCGTAAATTGGAGGTTCCTCAGGTAATTTGAAGAAACATTTTCCTTTGCAAAAATGGCCGCCGCGGCTTCGTTTGGAGGTTATCGATGAAAAACACGGACCAATCAGAGCGCGGCTACAGCGGACGGACTCTGGCTCGTCCAACGACAACGCGGAACCTGTCGCCAAGTTGGAACCCATTCACTATTGCTGCGTTCTGATTGGTCCGTGTTTTTCGTTAATAACTCCCAAACGAAGCCGTGGCAACCATTTTTGCAAAGGAAAATGTTGCTTCAAATCACCTGAGGAACCTTCCATTTACGGGAGTTGAAGGAATTTTGTCTGAACGCAAAACAAACAAAAGAAAAGTTGTACAAATGCTGATACATTTATTTCTTCTCTACCCATATATGACGATTTACCTACATAAAAATACGAAATAAACACTGTACGCACTTGTTTGATCAACGCAATCGCGACAAAATAAATAAAAGCAACAAATCAATAAGCAACAACCCTCGTCGCCGGCATAATTCATCAAATTGTTTATTATACCGTCGTCTATTGACGAGTAGCTAAAGGGTTAACCATCAATACTCCAAAACTCTATATGTCGATCGAAGGGGTTGTGAAAAAGGGAGGAAGAGGGTGGAAAGAGTGAGAGAAACGGGTGTCGTCTACACGTTAAATCGGTTCGCGGTTCGGCGTTCCTGTAACAACGGGCAGCGGGGAAAGCAGATGGTTAATTTCGATAAGGCGCGGAGCTTATTATCGAGTGGGCGGCGAACGGAAGACGGGCCGATGTAAGCACGTATCGTAGCTTTTGTGGCTGGCAGAATGGATTCCATAATGAGATGCCGTGTAAACTGGGACATCTAATTATACTCGAGTGCACACCACTCCAGAAACGTTCGGTCGTCCCTGGACCGCGGGAGCCGCCTGGGCTCCTGTCGAAACGATAACGAATATTCAAGGATCAACCGACGCGTCGCGACGACGACGACGACGACGACGATGGCTTCACAATACACGACCGTAATTCACTATGCCGGCTTACACCGTTCCACCGTCGTCGCCAATGAGTTCGCGATACCATACGGAATTCTGCGGATCGGTGGATTAATGGTATTGGTAAACGGCCCCTGTAACGGACCCACGGATCATTCGCTTCTACGTCTCGGATTCATATCCGCTACCATCGTCGCGTCGCCTCGCGTCGGAGGGTAGGCGCGACGCGGCGCGGCGGCAGCTCTCGGCATGAAAGGGGACACCGATCTGTTTGGAATAGGAATTTCGGGATTGATTGCTCCTGAATAGAGCCGCCGTGATATTCGTGTATACCCCGTCGTGTCGTCGCGCGGTACGAATCGACGCCGCTCGCGAAATCGAATCGCGAAAATTACTCTCTCGACGCCGAACGAAACTTTCGCTTACAGAGGGTTGAAAACTGCCGGATGATTCTCGACCGCGGTATTGCGATTTTCCGCCGCTTGGATGATACCGGGAATTCGCGAAGATCGGAGTTCCCCTTTTACTGCAGATTCGCAACTGCGGAGAATCGAGCTGGTGAAACCGAATCCGGAAAGTTAACGTTTGCCGCGGCGGTTGCACCATTCCTGCAACGAATTTTGATCGAACTATGTTCACTTCAGAGATCGTTGTTGAAAATGTCACGATTTTTTCTCCAATTTGAGAATCAATTTTCATCACAGAGTATGAAGTAAACGAAATTTTGTTCACGAGGCGTGAGATGGTTGAAACAAACGATTGTTGAATAATAAGCTTGTTCTTTGCTATTCTCGTATTATTAAGCAGTTCGTCGTGGCAATCAACGTTCTCAGAAAAATGAAAGCTGTGACTAAAAAGTCGATCTCGACAATATATGTCACCGAAGAGACTTTTACGAGCGTTCCGATGATCGACTGGAATCGATTCGCAGTTCTGCATTATCTTCGCAGGAAATTCGGCTCAAAGCGTTTCGAACGGAGCAGGAAACCCGGTAATCCGTCGAAAACGTAACGCGCGCGGGACATCGTCCAATCGATCTCCCGATTTTGATGAAACTTCGCTGGATCGTAATGCTCGAACGTAGGAGAATTGGCCACTCTCTAGGCTACCAAAGAAAAATACACGGCAGGTGTTTTCAATTCTTTCTCCCCTAGGGGTAATAAATCGTTCGCCCATTTAACACCGTCCGTTCGTCAATTTCTATGAAGCGCGTACAACAACCTTCGTGTTTTCACCGTACTCTAAACAAACGAGAATTTTCATCAAGAATTTTCCGCTTCGGCCGCGTCGATTTTGCGAAAAGTTTTCGTTTCGACGTTGAACCACGGCTCGATTTCCGGGCAAGAAGTTAAAAATTGCATTATTTAATCGCACGGTCCGAAAGTTTCCTGTGATCCTGTTGCGGGAACGCCGCGGTATCGCTCTGCAGCCGGAGAATGGGAATTGTATTACTCGCCCGAGAATTTCATAACGGTGTTTGTGTTTCAAATAAGGGCGCAGAGCTCGGCGGTGGAAAATTAGAGTCGCGCGGAAGAGTTTCTTAAGCCCTCTTATTACGGAATCCGTCTCCTCCCGGTCGCGCGCAACGGCAGGAAGAATTTTAATGGACGCGCGGAATTAACACTTTGGCTGCCGCCGTGCCGTGTCGGTCGCGTATAGGCAGCCGAGCTGAAAACTTAACAATTAGAACGGGTTATCTTGAATGGACCAGAGCCGAGCACGTCGAAACTTTCGCGATTTAATCCTCGCTCAGTCAATGGGGCCCTTGGGCTTCCATTTCTACAGTTGCTTCGAACGCTACTCTACGGAACGACGCACAAAGTCGCGGGATCAAAGTGTTCTTTATTAAAAATACGGCTTTGGACTGTGTTTGTACGTCAGCCGGGGAGCATATGGTGTACATGCATACATATATACATAGATCAAAGTGTCGCAAATCAATTTACAGTAGGTACCTCTATTGGTTTATCGTAAGACTTGAATTTTACAAAAATTTTCCATATATTATAAGACACGCACGACGCAATCCACGTTTATTCCCCCCCGAAAAGCAAAATGGTCTGCTTCAGGTCCGTTGAAATTTTTGTTCCAGCCAACAACTAATTATCTGCGTTGCTGCACGTAATGCCCGGACAACGTTGTCCATTGTTCCGACGAAATAACGGCGATCATAGTAACTGTTCGGGCTCCGTCGAAACTTTTGCGCTCGGCCGTCATTAAATTGCACATCAACAATTCAACGGTGGTCCGCGCCGCGATTTTCTCGAGGGCCGCGTTTCGAGCTAAATATATAATTTGTGCTTCGGGCAAACAACGAATCATCGTTGTTCCCGATATCTTCGGGAGCGGGGGAAGGAGGAAGAGGAAGAAGAAATATCGAATTGATCGAGAGATACGTCTATCGAGAGCAGCGAAAACTATTGTTTTCCCGACGTTCTCTCATTAAAATTGCGCTTGGTATTGACCGTTCCGAGTCAATGCCTCGGAAACCAACTTTGACCGCTGACCGACCCGGCCGGCCATTGTTTCTCAAATCCGGAAGATTGAAAGCGTTCCCGAAATATCAGTTATCGAGCACATTCGGTATGCAAAAGAGGGCAAGGCGGTAGAAAAGCATGCCACAACCTCGTCAGAAACTTATTCGAGTACCCAATGTCTTCTTTTTTCCGCGGTTTTCTGGTAATTGCTATCCGTTTTACAATACGATTATGTCGGGGTTTGAATGACTTCGTTCTTTCGAACGATTTCGAGTGAATGGAAGCAGATTTTCAAGAACTCTGTGTATCCGGGCGCACGATTATTCAACGCTAGAGCGGGCTCGCGATTTTAATGCCCCGGTGCTCGCGTATAATATGCGCGATCTCATTCCGCGATGCGCCTTTCTGTGTGCGAGCTCGTTTTTAAGTAATCGATTAATTTTTAGAACGCTATTCAGTTGCGTTCTGTCTTGAGCCGCGTGAAACAATTCTTATAACATTTCTTTTAACGATGCATTTCACAAATTCTGCAATTTTATCTTGAGAATTTCTTTTGGTTTGTACGATATCTATGTGCGAATTTATGCATAAACGCATCCGTTTCTCGATTACTGGATGCGATTAAATTCTCCGATTCCAGTTCGTCAATTTTTTTTTCGACTCGCTATTAACACGCGTTGTCGCACTCCACGAATGTGTCCGGCGCGAAATTGTGTGAAGCGTTCTCTTCTGTTTTTTAAAAACGTTTTTTTTTCGAACCATTGGAAAAAGTTCGAAAGCGTGATAATGGTCGGCGCGATACGAAGCCGGTGGCGGGTCAAGGGCGAGAGCGCGGTTTTCGTTTTTCATAACTTTTCTTGAAAAATGGCATTGTTCTTATCGGACGCTGGAATATCGGACGGATGATAAAGTCACGTATTAGTCGTAATGGGTCGGCCGTGAGGGGCGAGGGCGGGGGGGGGGGGGGGGTGGAACTCACAGGACAGATGCATTAAGTAATTGCATTTGCACAGTGCCCGTCGACTTTTCGTATTGTTTTCGTTTAACTAGACTAAATATTTGTGGAACTCGTGTAACGTGTTCTCCACTTATCTCCGCCTTAACGAGTTCGCTTTAAGCTTCGGGACTTCGCGTGAAATTTCCAGAAACGCCGAAGAATATCATCGAAACGACCCACGTCTTTTCAGCCCCCTCCAACTTCACCGCGAAAGTTATTCGATACATATTCTAGTCTCCGATACGTCTAATTTTGTTTCTTTAAAAAATTATTTAAAAAGTCACAAATCCGATTTAACCTTCAATTAATTGTACGACGAATGCGCGCGTTCGTCGAGAAAAAGCGCAAATCCCCGCCAACGAATTTCCTGACCTCGTGTCTCAGATCGTCGACGAACCTGCGTCCCCGTCTCTCGAGCACCGACATTCGCCGCATCTTCCAGCCGGTCCCGTTTATAAATGCATTACGGGGATCTGTCGAGGCCGCGAGAGCCCGGGTAGTGCGGATTTCTGGCCGCGCAAAGTGAAACCGGAGGTGCAACGTAGACTTTGAGCGTTCATGCAAATGCCGATTTCCATAAACTAATTTCTAATATCGAGAATTGAATAAAAGTAATAAGTAAACTGTGGGCGTTCATGCAAATCCCGGATTTCCATGGGCGCGAGCTTCAAGTATCGAGAGAATTTAATAAAACTAATAGCGACGGGACCCCGGCGCGGCGACGGCTTTACGCGAGTTCGGAGCGCACACACTAGCCCAGGAAAAGCGAATGGAAGATTAATTTCTCTAGCGGGAGGGGCTCCTCTTCCTCCCAGCGAAATAGACGGACGTCCCTGTAAATTATTCAACGAAATGTTTTTTCAAATCGAGAAACAAACGTCTCTCTCTCTCTCTCTCTCTCTCTCTCTCGGAATAGATTCGTTGATGCAGGGGAATGGGATAGTTTGAGCAGGAAACGTTTCGCGGCTTCGCGAACGGTCTTTATTTGAGTATAATCTGATAATCTGGGTTTCTAACGGGCTGGCATTGTTCGCGGAACCGAACGTCGGATTAAGGATAAACGGTGCTCCGCTGATGAAGATTCGACTTTGACGCGACGTTTTCCATCGAACGTCTCTTATAGTAACCGCCGCTAACCAACCTATATTCGCCGGTTAGTATCGTTTTCCTTATCGTCGCGCTACGAGGTATCATTTCTGTCGATGGCACCCGATTGAGCCGGTCGCAAGAGAGGCATCTCGAACGAATCGAACGCGTCCACGGTAAAAATTAATTCTCCGAAGTAAAAAAAAATGCGTTCCTCGATATTGAAAGAAGTCGAGCATCGGATATCGGATTAGCGACGAATATTAATACGAAGTATCAGACTGGCCAATGAATCCGATGCTCTAAAAAATTGAGTTCGATTAGATTCTCGAACAATACAGTAATACCTAAATGCACGAATTTCGCAAATCTCTGCTTTCCGTCTAAAATTGGACGAGTGTTTGAAACAACACCTCGACGAACATGGAACGGAAACTGTTCCGCTCCGTGCGTCGATTTGACCCATTTTCCACAATATTCCCGATGAGAAGTGCGTCCGGCATGTCGATTGATGTTTTCGATTTTCGGAGAAGACACGCTCGCAAAGTCGACCTTTCGATTGTTTTTCACGGCGGCAATTTAACGCTAACGGGTAAATTACAAGGGAGAGAGAAGAGCCAGAACACGGGTTCATACAGGTTTTTCCCAAAAAAAAAATCTTTCCTGAGGTGTCTCGTTTCGTTTTGACCGTAGAACGACGTAAAACGAAAGAACGCTCGCGGAACTAAGGCCTCGCGTTACACAAGAGTTACGCTCGCCAATTTCAATCGCGACTCCGACACCATCCTTTGCGTCCTTCGAGCCCTGTATCGAACGTCAACCCCCTTCCACATATCGTCAACAGAAATTATTTCTTTCTAATTCGCCAGAGCAACCGAATCACGATTTTGCTGCTCTCCGGGTCAAAGTAGACCCGGACTCCGCTGTTAGAGGGTTGAATGTACTTCGGCGAATAATTCAGAGACCCAGAGTACGAGTTTGTGTGGAAGTAAGTCGACGAGCGAAATAAATGATCGGTGAGTCGGTGAGCCTGGATGGGACCAACCAGCTGCCATAAAACAACTCTTACGAAGGGCGTGCTACCTTAAGAAATGGTGGAAACTTCGCGGAGTAGAGCCAGAACACGATTTCAAGAAAATTGCACGTTATTCTAATATTTCTGAGGATATGAGGAACCATTTTCATAAAACCACCCTTACAAGAGGGTGTTACCCTAAGGGATTGGGTGGTAAGACTATGATTTCAAACAATTTCTCGCTGGTTACCGAACAGTCCCGAATTCTATCAGGCACGCACGACCGACATGACAGCCGCCGAGGCGTTGAACACCGTGTTCAGCCGTGTCTAGCAAAAACCAACAACCCTATAGCATTGGTTCACGCGTGGCGGCGCGAGGTCCTGGGCAATTTGTAAACCAATCAAGAGAAAGAAGTCGTCCTTTTCTTCGCGATGGACAAAAGGGGTCGTGTCGGATGGGAATCGATATGGGGCAGGTAGGCGGTCGAAGGCATTTCAGCTTCGGGGGCAGGGAGAGAGGGTAGACGGAGGACTACGTCGGGGTGGTTGAGCTGGCAGGGGAGCCAGGTATCGATTCCAGGCTGCAAGAGGAGAAAGAACCCCTCCCGTTGCTCCGTGCCCTCTTCCCAGCCCACGCACTACGGGTCACCGGGTCAAAGCTCACGGCCGGCTCACTGTTGCTTCTGCCTTTTCTTGTCGTTATTTCAATAGTACAATGTTCCCTGCCCGTGTGCCAAAGAAATTCGAGTGTGTGAGAGAGAGAGAGAGAGAGAGAGAGAGAGAGAGAGAGTGAGAGAGAGAGAGAGAGAAAAAGAGAGAGAGAGAGGGAGAGGGAGTGTACTCTGCGCCAGGCACCGCGTCGCCCATTGTTCCTCCTAGATCCGCAAACTCTGTCTTTCGACGGGGATTCGAGACGATCTCACGCGACGTATCGATTCCACGGGGAATCCTCGAATCCACGGAATCTGCTCGTTAGACCCCTATAGACACACCATAGACAGACTCGTGATCTGACTCGCGACACGCGTCGAGAAAACCACCCCCGTCGTTTATGGTCGTCGATTGACATAAAACCGCGGAGGAAATTCTTCTCCGCGCGTTCGTCAGATGTTTGTCGCGGCGACAAATCGGTTTTTCAGCGGTTTCTCGAGTCTCAATGTTGTCCGGTTCTGGTATTGTTTATAAGTAGACTGCGGATCTTTATGCAAAAGAAGAATTTCTTACCAGAATTCCGACAAACTGCAGTGAAATAGACATTTATTTTCTTCCATATTACGTTTAGTAAGTTGAAAATGTAATATAATAGTATGTTCTAATTTTTCTAATATTTTTGATATTTTATGTTACACCTACTCATTTTTGTCATAAATACATAAAATCCGCAATCTATTTATAAGGGTGGTATGAAACGATCAGTGATATAAAATTATCAGAAATTATCGTAATAATTACAAATATTTTAATGAAATCTTTCGAAAAGCTGGTTGAAGGGTGGTTTCTCCCTGGATGCACAAAGTAACATCGTAAATTTTTTATACTTGCGTCTAATAGTCATGAATTTTTTTTAATAACAACTTACTACGAATCAGTCACTTTTTTATGCGAATCATTTGCTCGAATTTTTGGTCTTTTTTTAGCAAAAGCTTCGAGGATAACGCATACTCGTGAAAATATATTTTCAAAACTTCGCTCGTTCAGGCTCGCTTTGAAGTTCGATGGCGGGAAAAGCGTTGAAGGCTGTCTCGCGGCCGGGAAATTTTGTCGGGGAAATGGAGAAAATTCTTGTCCACTCGACTGACAAAATTTCTCGTTCAACTACCGGCGAAGTTGCTCGGTGAATCCTGAAACGGGGTTTGGCTTTCGAAGTATGTATGTACGTATGTATGTATGCGCCGCGTTGCGAGCCGCAGATTCATTATCGCATACGTATACATACCGTACATAGAGCATTCGGACCACGTGGTGCTGCTGATTCGAAAAAGTCGTAGTAGCGTGGCTATCGAATTCCAGCGATAATCAATAGCGCGGAACTTTCGAGCGGTGTGTCCTATACAGAGAGAGAGTGGTACTCGATCGAGTGCCGCTGCCTCGAGAACGGAGAGAGAACACTTTGCGAACAAAGACGAAGGGAAAATGGCTGGCAAAACAATGACAAAATAAAAGGGACAACACCTTTATCCATCGACCACTTTTTCTCCGTGCTGAAATCGTATTATTACTATGAAAAGCTATTCCGCGGCGAGGGGAGGTTTCAGGCAATTTGAAACAGCGAAAATGAGAAAATTGCCTCCCGTCAAACGAACTGTAACGACACGCCGCAATTCTATTGCCTGCCGGGGTGGTCGGTCTTTTGTTTGTCTCTCATTTCATGCAATAACAAACTTTCGCACGATAAAATAATTATCGTCTCGGGATTCGCCCGTTTACGTTCCCGTGTATTTATGCGGGATAAACCGAACATCTTGTACGATTGAAAATCGCTAAAACTATGATTTCGGTAATTTCAGAAAAGAATTTAAACCGTATGTCGACGTGGTTCGAAGAATTGTGAGATTGTTAGGATAAATCGTCTCGTTTTGGAAATTGGAAATAAAGCGTTTATTCGAAGTATCATTTTGATGTGCCACGAGTATGCTGTACTGTGCTATACGGGCGCTGTATATTGATTCCAACGAACAGAACCGATGGAGAGCCTGTCTTACGATGTCTCGATAAGACCTGTCGCTGATAACGCCTCGCTATTTTCCACGCCAGCCCATTTTACCCGCTTCATTTTCAACGCAAAACTGATTTCAGAAGCGACGTCAGATAGTTATACATCGGAGCTGTCGAATGCCCGTGAAATCTCTTACACAAAATCGTGTAAGAGGTAAAATCACAAAATTACAATTTCTCGGGACTTTCGTTTCATCGTTCAAATAATTTAATCAATTCACAGAATAGTTATTAACAAGCTTTAAATAAGGATAAAATATTCGTTGAACCAATAGTTTTTACCGTCAATTAAATCACTAAATACGGTTCAAATTGTATCGTGTTTAGTGTCGTTTTAATGAGAAAACTTCCACAAATAATTTGGCGAAAATCCCGTAAAAAGATAATGACGAATAAGGAAGTTTTGCAATTGGATTAGTAGTGGTTCACATCGGTGTACATTCACACTTTACACTGCGAGACAGTTCGAGCTTCTCGGCCCTTCGAGGGGATATTTGTTTTACCTAGATCAAACAGTTTCCGTTTTCTTAGAGCAAGACCTTATTTTATTTTCGGAAATATTACGGAATACATTTTATACAGCATATAAAAATTGCGAAGTATACAAAATTGATGATGCGAGTGTCTCGCTCGCTGTAAGCATCGTTTAAACACTCTTGGAAGTATGAAATATTGTAGAAATAGCATTCTGTTCGGAAAAAGCGCAGAACATTTGCGAAGTTAGACATTGGACTCTTCAGAGCAAAGTTTTGTTTAAAACTGAAGATGAAAGAGTTTCATTTTAGTTTTATTCAGAAGAGGCGCGAAACGTTTCGTAATTTCAAATTGAATTCTTCGGAACATGTCGAAAATCGAAAACGAAGAAGTTTGAAAGTAAAAAAATTGAGAATTCTTTGTACAATATAACAGAAGATTGCCATTTTGTTTAAGAGGTCCGGGGGATGCGTGAAGATCGAAATTGGTTTCTGCAGGAGGAAATTTGTCGGGAGCCGAGGGTGAAGAGCGAGAATTGTTTGGACAGTGAAACGGAGGGGGATTCAATAGAGAGATCGGTGTCCTCGTAACAGTGAAAAGTTGGCAGTAAACGGGAAAACAAACGAATACACCGGACCCTTTAGACGGCCAACGAGACGGAATACGCGGTGAACTCGGTTCGAAATTCCGAGATTTTGCTTAGGAGACTACGAATAAGGGGGTTAATAGGTCGATTTAAGCGAACGAGGACGACAACCTGTGGCTGGTGTACGGTAACCCTCAAGGATCCTGCCTTACAAAATCCTCGGAGAGCTTTAAAGCCATTTGCTGATAGCCTCGATAACAACGAAGCTTGCTTAAAACGATCACCGCGGAAACTATGGCCGGAAAAAACAGAGACGATACACGAGAAACCGTTCGAGCGGTTTGGCGAAACAATTTTCCAAAACCGCTTCTGTTGCGTGTGCGAACTATCCACCGGGGCGAAAAGAGAATTATTCTAACGAGCGGTGCGCGTAATCTTAGCGCGTTCGTGGCACTCGTGGATTTGTACAACGCGAAAAAAGATGTCTTCCTTTGGATTCAATATTTTAAGGCGAAAAAAATCCTTGTGTAATATGTAAAACGATAATACCAAATTTTAAACATTAGGGGGACCGAAAAGTAATCACTTGCTGAGCTCATTCACGGTTAGTTTGTGTCGAAGGACTTTTTTAAAAACAACTGCCTTCACGCTCGCAAACAGTGTTAAAAAGGAAATTATTTTGTTGATTAGTATTTAAGATTTTTTTAATAAATAGATGTTTTTAAATTTAATATTATATTATACTCTAATATTGTATTCTAACATTATATTCTAATATTCTAATAATATCATAATTTAATAATTAATATTATATTTTAATATTATTTAAATTTATGCTAGCTATTTAATGATTTTTGGTATTTACTCGACTTTTAATTTCAATACTACAGTCGGATTTTTGTAAAATTGCACTGTATAAATGCACTCAACGTTGCTAAACCAAACGAATTTTGAATATTGTCACGCACTTGATGGTTTTAATAAAATATTTTTTACTCGGAGGGCGTAAAGAGTTTCAAGCAACCAATGCAACGTGGAAAGAAGATTACGCTGGATTCTCAGCCTGCATTTAAGGTCGATTAAAACGACTGCGATAACGAAAATGTGACCGGAAAAGAAGCGGCGGAGCAATTACATACAAGCATTCAGTTACATTCAAAAGAGACTGAGATACGCTCTCAACGCGGAAATACGTATTTACGTGTATTCGATACTTTCGACAGGATTTATATTTATGCAAACATGGATGAACGATCGCGCGCAGGCGAAGATACAGTTTTTTTCAAGTGAGACCACGACGAGCGTGCGGTGACGCGCGCGGAAGCAAAAAAATGTAAACAAGCAGCGACGAGCGTCGCAGCGAAACTTTCGTGGAACGCACGACGAAACCGAGGGCAACGAGGGAATACGAGAATTCGTGTCCAGACGATCGACGCACTTTGTTAATATTTTTCGCGTATCGTTAGCTAACAATGTCACATTGTTACCGATGCGTTGTTGGGATGCCATTAAAATATAATTTCAAGCTAACAAACAACGAATTTACATGTTTTCCGTAAATTTCGAACGATCAATGAAATTAAAAAACAAAATCTCGGATAGAAATCTAATTTTTTTTTTTAAATGAACAATCGTAAGAGAAAAGGTAGACAAAAAAATAGTTGAAGCGATTGGAGAACGCTGTTCTCCCGACCGGCATTTATGCATCAGAAATTCCCCCGTTGTCATCAGAAGCGAGTTTCATGTCCGTCGAATGGAAACTAAATCTGACAAATTCAGCGCCACTAACGAGCTAACTCAATCGCTTTCCGCCGGGTTTCTTCCTTTTCACGGGATTCAATCTGATTTCTCATTAACTGTGCTGCACAGTGCCTTTCGTTATGAAATCGTTGCGCGCCGCTCCCTCGTGAGTTTCTGTCTCCTCCTCGTCGCATTGATCATCGAACCAGCACATGAGCAAAATTTCTTTCTCTTAACGAGCCGAAGAACCGTGTAAAGCAAGATCCGACGGAATAGTGTGCTCGTCTCATTACGTTTCGAGGAGCGTGGAAACTACCGTTACTCTCGGCACTTGACTAAAAATTGATTCGGTCCCTTTACGTGAGAAATAAAAATGAAGCAAAGATAACGAACAAAGAGATAATAATAGGAACGGAATAATAAGATAATATTAATGCGCAGAGTTGTTCCGGAAATTTAACATCATATTTTTGTTATTAAATACTCCACATGAAATCTGAAGAATATTAAAACTAATTTAAAACTCGCAGGCAAGAATTATTAACCTCCTAAATTGCATGTAAATAATTTAACTATTTAAATAAATGCATACTCCTTCTACAGTACTTAATATTTGTATACATTTAATTGTCCAAGGAATGTATTTTTAATATGTCAAAAAAATTTTCACAAAATGTTCACTTTGTAAACAATTACGCTTCACACCTCAACAGCGGAAGGTTTACACTGTCGATGAAAGAATAATCGCTATATGCCATTCGCGAGCCTATACAAGTGCTCCTTAACCTTAGAAGAATATTGCTCCCTTACTTAGCGGTTGGCAGCCAGTGGTTAGCGTAATGGAAAATTTATAGCAAATTTACGACACAGATCGATTCTAGGCTGGGACACTTGTGGATTGTAGAGCTTATGTCTTCGGGTAATCGAACTTGTCTCTACTTCCTAGTTTGCTTGTAGAGCAGCCACTAATATTTATGTGCTTAACATCCCCGTACAACGCGATCGAAGAATGATTCGAAAAGCTCGCATACATTATACGAGAGGCAGTATATGTATACACAGTATTCGAGAAATTGTTTAACCCCTTGACGTACTATTTTCTTTACGGTTACAGTGATTAAAACGTCTTCATCCCCAAAAATATCGTAGAAGAGAAAAAAAAATATATGTTTTGTATCGCTACATGGATTTTAATGGTGAAATATTGATTGCAAGCAAATCAAATTTTATTTCATCTAAAAAGAAAGGCGTAACATTCGTGTTTGGTAGACTTTGTTTAAAATCTTCATCACGAGTCTGACTCGTTAAATTACGGCAAGGGGTTAAAAAGCCTGTAAATTTTCCGACACAAAAGAGATATTATATACAATTTTTTAATCCTCGTACTATCCTCACAAATAATTGCATAAAAAAGACTAGAATTCACCCATTTCTGTTCCACACGGTTAAATCAACAAATTGTGTTTCATTTTAACACTAAACGTACCAAGCTATAAAAGTAACAGATACACGTTGCCTTATAAAAGTGACAAGACGTAATTTATTAGGACTTTGCGGGGTTGTTATTGTAACATGTTCTTTAATAAAGACATTTGTTAAATAATTTCTTACGAAAGCATGTTTATAAGTTCAATAATTGCAAAATAAAAGATCTAGAACCGGCTATTTGACCGGTCGTTAAACAAATACAGCTTACAACATAGACAAAAAGGGATCAATGATTTTACACTATGCGAAAATAGTAAATTTTCACCCTGAGGAACGTACGAGGGTTAAACAATTTTTTAACCGCGTTGAATTGCGTCTACTGCAGAAGCTGAATAGCGGATCCGAAAGGACTATGGTTCTGTCGAAAATTGTGCACGCTTGTTCGCGGATCCACGGCGTGTGACACGAAAAATTCCGGTGACTTGATAAAACGGTTACATCGTTAGGCGTGTGACGCAACAACGGCTGTTATTCCGTGCACGTTGTTTTCCAGATCAGCGGGCACGACGAGAAGTCGAACACGCGCTAGTACAAATTATTCCTCGTGGGACGTCCTCTCCCCGGAGGAAAGCAGACGACAAAACGGGGGTGGAGGCGGGGCGGAAGGGGATGTACCACGATTCCTTGCCTCGGACAGTTAGAAACAGAGCAGTTTATCAACTTTTCGACGCCATCGATCCGGAGTCAATGTTGCATGCGCTCGGCCGCATTACGTATTTAACTGCTCGCGACGCGACTCGACGCGACTCGACGCGTCGTGACGCAACGTGACGCGCGGTGATGCGCATCACGCGAGCTTTTCTCTCCGCAACAATTTGTAACTTTCGAACGAACCGAGACGTCACCGGTTGCAAACGCGGTTAGAAATATCGGGCGATCGCGTGCGAAATGGCAGTCGTTCGCTCTCTTCATGCTGATTTCCAAGATAACGGACCCGGATATTTTTGTCGGAAATCGAGAACGCTGACGAATGAGCTTATCAATGGCTTAGCAATTTTTCCGTTCGTGTTCACTCTGTTGCCTTCCTGAAATTCTTCATTCCCCTCTGACTTTGCGAATAACATCCCCCGTTTCGGTGAAAAAAGATCATTACCTCGATTATCCGAACAGGATGATGAAAATTGATTTTCAAAAAGAATGTCATTTTACGGGCTCTAGTCCCCTTTGCCGACTACGTTTTTATCAATCTTTCTCAAGCGGTGTTTAATGTCGAAGTGGTCTTAAGTCTCTCGTTTTCTGAATTTTTCGCATTTCCCGACCTTGCAAAATTGGTTTACTGACCTGCAAAATTAAATCGTGCGTCGCCGAAATGTAAATAAATGCAGAGTAGCACCGTTTTATGTGAACCCCAAGGCCCAGTAGCTTCAGGCTAGATCGGTCTTCAAACGCTGAGAGATCTTTTATGCGAGAAAAGTAAATTGGACTTGTAGATTCTTCATCGTCATCGTCGGAAGTGGTCTATGTCTCTGACCCGGTTGCCTGAACTTTTCACATTTTCCAAGGTTGAGAAATTAAACCGAGTCGTGGAAATATATATACATATTAGGGGAACCGAGAAGTAATCAAAATCTCTTCGATGAGCTGATTCACAGTTGTGTCGAAGAACATTTTTAAAAAGGGAGTCGAACAACCCCCTTCACGCTGGAAAAAAGCGTTGGAAAATGATGGAAATTATTTTGTTGATTAGTATTTAAGATTGTTTTAATAAATAAATGTAAAAAAAACATTTGCATTACTTTTCGGTCCCTCTAATATATTTATAAACGAATGCAGGGTAATACAATTTATGTGAACCCCAGGGCTTAGCTGTAGGCTGTATCGGTTCAAAGCAGCAGCGTTTGACAGATGAAATTGTAAACAGTTCGAAGAATCGATGAATGAGCGTCCTTTTGTTATGGTCCGTGTACAGTTGTTGATTTGTTTTTGTTCAGGTATGGGGAGCGTCGTAGGCAGCAACGTGAACGTAAGCAACGTAACGACGAGGAGGATGGACTCGACAACGTTCTTGCCGGAAGCGCCGCCGACCCTCAGCGAGCGGGAGCAACTCAAAATTGAATTCTACAAAACATACGACGTGATGACCGGGATCAGAATCGCAGCGACTCTCGGCGGTTTTTTCGGTCTTATGATCCTTCTGCTTGTTTATAAAAGCAGGCAAGTGTCCGCTCCAGTTCCCCTCTATACGTCAAATCTTATTTAAACGCCCCGTTAAACGTACATTCAATGTCTGCGCAAACCTGAAACGTAATTAGAACCTTTGCAAAGTTTTCGTTAGACATCTCCAAAATTCTAAACCAACAGACCAAATAAGTCAGTATACAAGACACAGACTCGTTACTTAACTTTATTAATTAACGATAATAATTTATTCTTATTTGCTAATTATTATGTCGTCCTGCCTCACGGCTTTATCGGCCTTCCTCGCTCTTATATAATTTTATATAATCTTGTGCTTTCTAAATGAACTGTAAACTATCCACTAATTTAAAACAAAGCTTAACTCAAAAGTTCTTCGGCCGTCAACATAACAATGACTCTCTTCGCAAGCTCCAAACTGTTCGAGCGTACAATTCGAGTAGAGAATTATTGACAGGGTGTGCGTGGGTGTGTGTGACGCAGGTGTAAATCGAACAAGCATTTAGAGGATCCAAGACTGACCGCAGCAGCGGCTGCAGCGGTAGCCGAAGAGGAAGCTGAGGAGAGAGCACTCGCAGCCGCGCTTGAAGCCATCGCTAGATTACCACCGAGGCCGGATCGGGGTCCTAGGCGGTCGCTTTGCGTCGAGGTCAGTCATTAAACGAATGTGTTGCGAATTTTTTGAAAGTTGTTTTTCACGAAACAATGAAAACGCTGTTTGTCAAAGATTCGATGCTAAAAAATGGCTCTAGATGTCAGAAACTATATCAATGAAACGTCTGGAGGATTATATGGAAAAAATATTTTACGAAGTTCAGTAATAATTTTAACAATTTTATGATTACAGTTAATGATTTATCACTTGCTCACTATTATTCTTCTGATTAAAAAAGTAGGGCGTATGGTACCCAGTAGTTTGTTTTTGCGCGTTCACTCTAAATCTTGTGAAATGTTGTTACAGTGTATGTGTGCGTGTGTTTATTATCGTAGCGTGACATTGATAATTTTGTGTGTCGTAGATGAGTCAGTCCCACTCGCCGAGGATTGGCCCGCGTTTCGCATCGGTCGGCGGTGGCTACGAAGCTCTGTTAATGGCGCCAACGAAGCAACCGAATCTCGTACCTCCCGAGGAACAAAGGAGATGCAGTTCGGTGACCTGCAGCAGCACCGGAAGTAGCTACCTCGAAAGGAGAGGATCCGCGATGCCGGTACCGTGTCTGTCGCTTCATCCTACGTACGTGACGAAACACGCTGCCCACGACGAACCCTGGGACCTTTATTATCCCATTGATATTCAGGTGAAACATGCTGCCAACTATCCTTCAACACATCAGGAACGACGTCTATACACCGGAATCTGATCAACTTTTCGAATTTGGTCCCCGCTCCAACAAAATTGAAATTCGAATGAGCGTTCGTCTATACTCGTTAACACTAAACCCTACCGAATAGCGAAAATGGCTACTACGCCGTATAAATATTTAAGAAATCGGATTTATTTGGATTTTATACGATTTTTATATCCTGATGTGTGCTTAAATGTACAGGGTGAGTGTCGTAACGCGACGATCTTAAATAACTCGTGTAAGTTATTTGTTTAACGAAAAGTTGCACGGTTTCCTGGGGGACATAGAGTGCTCTGATTTGTTTTTTATTACTTTGCTTTTTTATCGAGATATCACCTTCAATTTTTTAAATGGGAAATTCTGCTTAAAATAGTATTATAGAAAGTAGGACTGAATAATTTATTAGAATTGTATACATTAAAAATTATTAAAAATAGAAGCAAAGTAATAAAAAACTGACAGCATCTTTATAAATTCAATAATTGTAAAATGGGGTCATTTTACCGATAATGGTGGGTATAGTGTTAACTGCTGAACGTTCAGAATTCTAGTCCTCGGCAAAAATCGGACTTGAAGATTCGCGGAACACGTTTCAGTGGACACGCTCAGTCATGATCAGACATCGCCCGTACAATAGCACGCACGCGCGCGTTTCGTTGCTTTTCAAACTCGTTTCTCCGGAAAACAAAGCCACCTATGAAAAAAATGTCATTGTACCTGTTCGATAGTTGTGCTCGACAGAATCGTCTTTCTCGAAAACAAAGCCTCGTATGTAAAAATTTCATTCTAAATGTTCGACGTTGCACATACACATACGTTTTCTCTGGTATTCATTTGCAAATATACATAAGCGTTCGGACACTTTCGCGAGTCGCACGCTGTGCATGTACGTTTCACAGAAACGTCGATATCATTCCGACGGAATTCCTGAACAGGTAATCCAACCAACCCCAGAGCTTTCTCCGTGCACAAGCGAGGCAGGCCTTTATGCGAACGAATTCCTGCTCGCTGGACCTACCGGTAAAAGGGCGCCATTGGCTTCCATGGGCAGTGTCGATCCTCCGGAACCGGACTCAAGGTATCCTACTTCCATTTTCATTTCTCGCGAAAAGAGCCTGCGAATCAATCGCGGTTTTGACGGCGAATCGATATCGGAGCTTTCGAACCTTGTTGCTGTTTGATCGATTCCATTCAAACCTCATGTAGACGACGAAAACATTCTCTTTTTGTGAAAATAATTTCCATCACTTTCTGTGAATTTACTGAATCGTCAGTTTGGCGGATAAAATATTTTCATCGAAAATATAAACTTACTACTACCGATTGTGAGGATCACGAACTTGTTTCGTACATCTAATATCCACGTAACACTTTTCACGATTCTTAAAGTACCTGCAATAATCTGACAAAAAAATATGATCAGTTTTCGATTGGCTATATATTGCAATGAAAAGAAAGTTCGAAAAACTTTTTTCGATAATTTTCAAGGTGCCCACCATTATTTTTAAAAATAAGGTCGTTAAAAGTAAGGTCTTCAAGGTCGTGGTATGTTGGGTCGTTGAATGCGCGGGCTATAATACTGTTAAATAAAAAACACAAAGTGTCAATTAAAACGATGAACGTGGTGACCTTGAAAAATGTCAGAAAAAGTTTTTCGAGCTTTTTTTCATCGCAAACTGATCGACTTTCGTTGAAAATATTTTTCGTCAGATTATCGCGAGTACTTGAAAAATCGTGAAAAGTGTTACCCCGTATATGTAAGACTTGACTATTTGAAATATTTTGTATTTGTGAACAAAAACGACAAATCATATCTGCTCCGAGTGCAAACGGTTAATGTGATTTATGTTGGTGATTGAGAAGGTCGTTGGGTTCCGACTCAGTCTTCCTGAGAAACGATGGCCACGAAGAGGAGTGTCTAGACACGGAGGACGAGGTGTCCGGGTTCTCGACCGACTCGGAAGCACCGGGACCCAGTTCTCGACGGTTCCTTCGGGTTCCTTCGAGGAAGAAGGAGATCGTCGAAAAGTGGGACGGTTGCGCAGGATGCGTGCCCAGACGACGACCCGGAGGAAAACCTTGCCAGGCCTGCCACAGCATCAGCGCGGCTGTTGAAACTTCTAGGTACCTATTATTTTCGAAAATCGCCCGCCATCTTAATAGACAAAAATCGTTGTCTTCGAGTTTGCACAAAGATCCGTAATCTGAGGATCCCGGACGCAGGAGAGAGTGACGAGACGCAATCTCTTGCAACCGGAACGTGTAATATTATACATGCAGAATTACATATAAATTGTCTTCTGTTGTCAACAGGTCTCCGACAGCATCAACGAGCACCAGCAGCCAAAGCAGCGTCGGTTCTCCGCCATGTTCACCGGCCATCGAGCTCAGACACAGACCGCCACCGGCGCCGTTACCGTCGAATCCACCCGTCTGGTCCCAGGAAACGTTATTTTAGTTATGCTGAAAGGTGTCGGGGGGAATAATTTCGTGGCTGGGCCAGTAATCGCACAAAACGTCAACCCTTCTGAAGCGAAGACCACGAACGGACAAATCGAGAATTCGCAAGTCACGCTGGTTTGCAAATTTCACGATGGTTGTATCATCGGTGATTGTATCCTACTCGATAAAAAAAAAAATAAAGAAGAAAAGAAAAGCGGGGCAGAAAGAAGATCTCGTGAGAGACAGAGAGAGACGGTGGGAAGGAGGCCACGCGCGGAAGAAAACTAAAATAAGTTTAAACTATTAGAAGAGAAGAACATTTCAAGTCGGTGTCAAGTTGATGTTATTATTCTAACGTGAAGAAATTAACCGAGGAGAGAAGTCGAGGACGGAATGAGAAAGGGAGGAAGAAAAATGTAAAAATATCTGAAGCTGTTGACTCGACGGGAAGCGGCAGGGAGTTACAGATCAAAAACGAACGGGGAAAACGAACTTGAAAAGACAGTCGTAATTAGGTGTAGAAAATTAATAGAAAGCGAAGAAGCATTTCTGGGAGGCGAAGTCCAGTTCTCGCGGGAACGACAGACATAATCGGAGAAAGAGGATGGCGTCGAGCGTAGGGAATCGCGGAAATGCCAAACGATGTTTGTATAGTAACTTCTAAGACGTAAGTGGAGGCAGAGAGCAGCTAAAATCTAACAGACTAAAGATAATCGTTGAAACGAACTATTGTAAAAAAAGAGGAAGAAGAGAAAAAAATGTTAGCGTTCGATAGTTAATACTGTAAATAAGAGACAAAAACAGAATCAACAGAGAACTCGAATTCCTTTTTTTTCGTACCGAGAGAGCAAAGAGAAACAGACGAGAGGAGAGACGCAAATGGTGAACGCGACGCATGTTACGTTCGTAATCGCGTTTCAGAAGAGAAACCGAGGGCGCGATGACGAAGAGAAGGGAAAAGAAACCAAAGAGAAAATCAAAAGTTCGTAACAGACGTTGATGTAGCTGTGCGTGTGCAAACATGAGAAAGAAGAGAGAAGCATTTCGACTTCATATTCTTCGTGTTATTTTTTTTTTTGTACTCTGATGTATCTGTGTATGTACGTATGATATGCGCAATTAAAGGTAAAAATTAGATTAATCCGGTCGGAAATTTTGAGAGTGAAACTTTTTCTGGATAGGCTGCGGATATTTTGCATTTGTACCGAAAAACATGGCAGAAGTTGATCAATTTTTATAGACTTCCGTTTTTTGAATTTGCACGAACGTCCGCAGTCTATGCACGAAACATCATGATTCATGACATATTTTATCGATTGTATGAAATTATGGAGTTATTTGCAGACTGCGGACGTTTATGTAAATTTACATTTTTATGGACGAGCGTGGATACAAAACGATGGTCCTTTCGAAATGATTACAATGCTAAATTATGTTGTAAATGCTTGAACATCGTCTATCTTAATATATTTATTTTTATAGTTTTTGTAAGCCGCATATGTTGAAAGACCGCAGTCTGATCATTCGGTTCTTCGAAGCGAAAATAATTGTTTAATTAGAAAGGTGCCGGTACGTTTCAGTTGGATAATTTCGAACGTATTCAGTTTATCTTCTAGTCCGATCAAAGTCTCCGAAGTTTCTGTCTAGTTTGATTAATTCATAAACGTCTCGCGCTTAGTTGGTCGATTAATTAACGACGCTTTGATGACTGCCAATCTGAAGAAGCAGAAATCCTTCGTGTGCGTGTGTACACGTGCTTACGGTGGACACGGCTTATGGTGGATGGTGAACGCGTGGCTGAGTGTGTAGGTGTGTGTATAATGGGATGCGCACGTGCTCGTGCATAGAAAACTAGAGGTCGAAGCCAAATATTACATAGTCGAACATTTTTCCGTTGAACGGGTCGCGTTTACTCAGCTTCGCTAAAAAAAAAGCATTTTCCAAATTTGCGATTGTCACGCGAGCATCATTGCCACGTGTGTTCTTCGAACGTTTCATTTTATTTCCAATCTGCGATGAAAAATCTGCTAAGAAAGACTATTGTATTTTCAATTCTTCGGCCAGTCACAAAATTTTTGACCGTGACTTTTTAACGTATTTTTAAACCAAAGAATAGAAATTTTGTATTTTTGTTATCTTGTTCGTTTTACGATTTTAAACGACGATTTTCACTATGAAAACTATTCTGTATGTTTTCTTTTCGTTTCCCTAAGTCAAATGTTCTTACCTTATACCTTTCTTGGACTTTCTCTAAATTTTGATATTTGCTTGTTATATAATGTTCGTTTGGTTAGTTAAACTGGCCGGTATAATTAAGTCAGCGATATTTACATTTGTTATGTCAGGATTAAACGAGCACTATCGATTGTTTCAATTCGCAATGGAGATCAACAGTGATTATCACAGACATTTTCGCTCACGCAGCTAGCTTCTTAGCTCTCTGTCACATACTATTATCGCATTAAAAATTCTTCTGGTGGTTAATTAGGATTTTTACTTTGCTTCCGACTAAATGCCATAAGCGCGAACCCGATCGCACGTTCAACAATCACGTTACAACGCGAGACAACTTCTCTCGGTGCCTTTCCGCCGGATCTTCTTCCATTACCACATAGATAATCATGCAGCGACGACGCGTTGTCACCATTCACGGTCGTCCGAAATAGTTACAATAACGATAATTTATGATCAGAACGGCGATCATTGTCGTCACGATTCTAACTCAGAGTTGAGAAACGAACGACGCGAACAGTGAACGTTGTCCCCAAGGGAATCAGCGAAAGAGCTATGGAAAGATAGTTATTGTTTAAATGTAACGAGAGAAACGGACGAACAAACAATAAAAAGAAGCAATAGATAATTGTGTGTAAATTAGAGCGAAAATAGAGAGAGAAAGAGAAAAGGAGAGATAAAAAATGCAAAAAACGAACATACGAACGAGAACAATAAACGAGAGAAATGATGAGACGATTATGATTACGACGACGGTCACGAATCGTGGACAGAGGAGAGCTCCATCACTCTTTCGTAATGGTCGAAACAAGTCTTTCCTGAAGTACGATGAAGAAAACTTTCACCGTTTCCTGCTATCGGTTTCTTTCGCGGCGCCTTCCTCTGGTGAAGCTTTACCTACCTTCCTATAGCGATTAGACTGCGGATGTTTGCGTATATGTACATAAATTCTCGGTTATGCAGCCACGTATAAAAAATGTGGTAAAAATTGTACAACAATTATGTTTTCAATTGTGGATCATCATTAAGTGTACAAACGAAGTAAGAACTTTCGTCGACACGACCATATCCCTAAAAGAATATCTCTATGAATTTCTGTAAACGGTTCCGCAAATCCGTTTCTCATGAAAATGTTCTATCATTGTAATTGTCAGTATTATCTCGTATATTGTCAACTACCGCCTGGACCGTTTATTCGAAACTAGACACATTTACTAAAGATTGTTGAATTTTTCTCAACCGTAATTACACTTGTAACTCGAGCGAGCAAGACTAGAAACGACAGCGAGAATCGATAACGAACATTGTGCTCCTGAGAACGGTTCTTGATGGACGTGTTAAGCTCCGTCGAAGTTCTTATGCTAATTCTGTTCTCGCAAATTGAAAGTACGCCGGAATGATTGCGCAACCATCCGCAGCCTAACAGTAATGAAAGTATATTCTTTCTACAACCATGCCCCTCTCTGAATTCACTTCCAACACTCTCGCGGAGCGTTTCGCCAGAACAATGTACCCGACTTAACACTGTTTATAACAAAAAAAAACAACAAAAACTCCCTACGATCTCCGAACCGAACAATTGTTTCTCGACGAACGAATAGTAGAACACTCGTTTCCTTCGCCGTATCTCTATTTTTTCAGATACCGAAATAAAAAAAAAAATGTACGTGTTGAGCATAAAATGTTGAAACAATATCTTTCGTGATTTTCATTTAACACTTCTACCACGAAATTGTAGCGAGGCTCCCTTTAATGTACAAAAGTGTTGGAAAAAGAAGTTTGCAAACTGTGTTTGTGAATCATCGACGCAGCTTACAACTGTTATCAATATTGCGGTACGCTTATCTTAATTATCTACTTGATCGTGATTTGCTGCACAGAGAAATTTATTTCTGATCAAGTTCACGGGCCACCTTGCGCATTTATGTTTATTCGTTCGTTGTTTTAGCTGTTCTCTACGGTATATTACCTTCTGACATTCTTGTAACAAATCCACGTGGCCGGTCGAACTGGGATTATGTAAAACGCTGCTTGCCAGTTAACAACGATAACCCGAGGTTTGATAACACGATCATATTTGTTTGTATAGTACATATATAGGTAATCAGTCGTTCGTTCATTTTTGTGCAGTGAGAACGTGATTACTGTTCCGTTAAAGTGAATTATAACTAATTTTCAAGCGAACAGCTTACATTAAATTGTAATCCATGGATTGCTCGCGATTCATTTCGAAACTCTCGAGCAGACGGAAGCCTAGCATTCTCCGGAAATGGGGTAAGGATTATAATCGTTTGAACTTGTATACTTAGTACGTATAGAACGCTAAAAATTTTGGACATTTCATCTATCGAGCATTAGTTGTGACTGGTAAGCAATGTATCCATCGAAATACCTAAAGACGAAAAATATTAATTAAATTACTTAAAAGTGATGTACGTCTTACGTTGATGCGTTAATGAACTTTATGGAGATGAATGAAATCTTTGTTAAATTTTATCACATAAAATTCAACACACTTTCAGCGACAAAATTCATGGAAACTCCAAATGGGATCAGTTTAGCAAACGGAATGCCAAACACCAAAACGTTCCCATTCCAAGAAATTTCTGTCAGCTACAAAGATGGCAGCAAACTAAATCTGACGGGGGAGGAATTGGGGTGGTCGCTCCAATACGGTCCATCTCAGGGGTAATTATATTCTATTTGTTTAATAATAAAAATTTTCTTTTCCACCGCGCAAGTTAATCAAATTCCTAGAAAAAAATTACTGGTAATATATATGTATGTATACTTTCAAATAAGGTACTCGTTTAAGGAAAAAGATTATCTAATTTTTTCAGGAAAAGTTCCTAAAAATCATGTTTCGCATGATTCCTCAAAGAACAGAGTGCTGTTTGAGAATTTAGTATTTTTCTCGATATATTCGTGCGTATTAATATTCTAATGTTCATTAATTTCTTCAAGATACCTACCACTGCTGAAGAAAATGAGGGATTTCCAAAAATATTGGTACCAGCCGAAGCAGGACCACTGGGATGTGATCTTTACAGCTGGCTCGATGCAGGGATGCGCCATAGTTTTTGAAATGTCGCTGGAAATCGGAGATCCCGTGATGCTTCAAGCGCCAACCTACAGTGGTATCCTAAATGCGGTGAATACGAGTGATTCGCCAAATCGAGTCACAAATATTATTATTAATTCGATCATCATTAGCAAATTTTTATTTGACAAAATCTTTCATTCTTATTTTTAGTTGTATCCCATGACGCCAGAATTTCTTGAAATCCCGCAAGACCAGCATGGAATAATTCCCGAGGGCATTGCGAAAATTTGCAAAAAGAGACTACAAGAAGGAAAAAAAATGCCGAAGGTAAAATTTTCTACATCAATTGAAAAATAACAGCTAGATAAAAATTCTTTAACAATATTCAATTTTTGTAATTTGCTGTAATAAATTTCTCCTATTCGTTTATGTAACGAATACGTAAAATCCGAAGTCTACACGTGACATATAAATATCGAGATAGGTGAGAAGAGTATATATAGTTTTAATTACGTGTAATTAAAGATATTCTGATTTAAGATACATGCATATGTAGATTGTACAATAATATGCAAATTATTCTATTATTACTTCTGTTTTGTTGCTACTTTGTTAGATCGAATATGACATTATAAATGGTAATATTCTCAACCTCGCTCTGCATAAACTCGTCTGTTTTTATCTGACGTAACAACAAGTGGTCGTAAATCAATATCATGTGCTCTAATGGACTCGATAGGGGTAATATCATTCACGACACGATTTACGTGCGAGTATACATATACGTCAGATTGAATTAATCGTGGGTTTTATCGCCCAGCTATCACAAACGGGTTAAAACGTTCCAGTGGTTTCATGGTTTATGTATAGCTCGCCGGTTCGTAACGACTTTAGACATGTTTAAGCAGCGCGTTGTCGTTGCCAATTGAACAGTATTAGTTATCCAATCTAATAATAGTGATAATTGCTATAAATTGTTCTAAACATGCAAAACTAAAAGACTATGCAATATAACAAGTTCTAATGTCGAAGTCTATAAAATGATAAAATCCGGAAACTTGTCACGGAAAAATCGGAGAAATTGATTAACGAAAGGATCATATGGAAACTGCGGATTTTATGCAAAATAAAAATTGTTTGCATTAATTTCAAGCTGCAGGACCTGATTGTAATAAGTTGGAAATAATATAACAGTACTTTAAAATTCTTCAAATGATTTTACTGTATTGCATTTGTCTAATTATAACTTAATTATAGTATTCCAGAATTAGTCACACAAAAAACACTAGGGTATACATAGCATAACACTTCAACGTGTTAAGCATACGCATTTTGTATTGGAAAATGATTCGTTTCAGATTCTCTATGTCAATCCGACAGGATCCAATCCTACGGGAGCGGTGTTGTCCGAATCTCGAAAAGGGGAGGTTTACGAGCTGGCTAAAAAGTACGATTTCCTCATCCTCGAGGATGACCCTTACTACTTTCTCCATTTCCTCGACAAACAGCCTACAACCTTCTTCGAAATAGACACCGATGGTCGCGTGATACGTTTGGATTCCTTCAGCAAGGTCCTCAGCTCTGGTCTGCGACTGGGCGTTGTCTCAGCTCATAAGGAATTTATTCAAAAACTTATTTATCACATGGAGGCCACGTGTGTTCATGCTTCATCGTTGTCACAGGTATTTTAGCGCATCAATCACCAATTTATTTGGTACATTAGTCTTGGTTGTACTCGAGAAAATTAAATTTAAATAAGGTATGAAGGATGAAGGATTTATGAAATATTTAAAAAGGTAGTTTAACAATTTCTTATTTTAAAGAATGCATAATAATTAATTTCTACAGATGCTGTTGTACAAATTGTTGGAGTTGTGGGATATGCAGAAGTGGCAACAGCATTTCGATAGTATCCAAAGATTTTATCGGGATAGACGAGACATTATGTTGGCTTCGCTCCAAAAACATCTTACGGGTAATTGTCTTTAAATCGTCGTTTCCTTTTAGCAGTAATTGTTACTTCAATTTCATTCCGTGTTCAAGATCAACTATTTTTATTCATGCCAGAAAATGATTTTCTAGGATTAGCGGAGTGGAATGTACCTGAAGCTGGAATGTTCGTTTGGTTAAAAATAACTGACGTCGAAGATGTAACGGAGTTAGCTATCGAGAAATGTGTTTCGCATGGGATATTCGTCATTCCCGGTCACGCTTTCAATTGTGATTCCTCGAAACCTGACCAACATCTTAGACTTTCATTCAGTTTTGCTACTCCAGAACAAATCGATAAGGTTTCTTAATTTGTTTCCTCGATTTCTTTATTCCCTTTTTTGATTATTTAGCTAAGCAAATTTTAAACGAAATACTATTTTGAGTAATATCTCTTTTTTGTTCTCAGGCGACATCAATTTTGGCGAAACTAATACGTGAGGAGATTAACAAGGGAGACTCTAAATCTCTATAATTCATTTTATAAAACTTTGTACAAAATATATATCGTATGAGTTTCGAAAAATATGTAACAACATGACTGCAGTTGAAAGATCTCCAATACAGAAATAAAGAAATACTTTATTTACAAAGGAGAAGTAGAATAAATAAATGTACATACATTTACTAAAAAATTAGATGGCTAGGTGGTCAAGGGAGTACTTGTCGGCATCGTTGGCAAAAGGAATTGTTATATAACATTAAACAGCCAGAAATAATAAATTTATCAATAATTACTATCACGTCGATCGAAATCAACCAAAATTAGATGAAGACTCACGATTCCCAAGTCTGCGTAGATATTTTGTCGTGAGGGAAGATGACATTGCAAAATGTTATGGAAGGGAATAGGTTTGAAATAATCATGGATACTAATTTACAAGATATTTATTGAAAATCTTTTTAGTATACAATATTAACGTAAATTCTAAGTGTGCAGCTATTAGCTCGATATTATCCACTATTTGTAAGATACTACAGGTTCTTACAAATAGAGGATAATACCGATTGCCCAGGTCTCACCACGAGGAGGTTGCTGCACAAGAGACCCGGAGAGGGAGTCAGAACGAATGCAATATTCCTTCTGGCTCCCTTTCCTAACAACGACGAACTTATACTAACGCAGTAACGCAATATGTCGAGTAATTATTGCGGGGAAAAAGGTGTGAATCGGA
>CM052221.1:20502670-20635552 GCA_028454225.1 Lasioglossum leucozonium | reverse complement strand
ATAAAGACGTCTTTTCTCACACGTCGTTTTGGCGTTTGAAAAAAGGTGCCTTTTAGGCGTCTCATTTGTGACGTGAAAACGACGTCTCTAACAGACGTCTTTAAGAACGTGTAAAAGGCGTCTGTTAGAGACGTAAGACGTAAAGAAGTAAAAATGACGACAAAACGACGTCTTTAAGACGTCATGTGCTATCTGGGTAATGTTGAGTAATGTAGATTCAGAATTTGTATAATACAATAACAATTGTTTGCAATAACAATAATGCAATAACAAAAGTTTCAGTCTCCTGTCTCATCTGTAAGGGTAGTTATGGAGGAAAATCAAAAAACCAGTTTTTGAACCATTTTCCGTATTTATTGGCAATTAAAAATTCTGACATTTTTCGGATATTAAGTCACATATTAGTTATCATTTTCAGACCTTTCCGTTGCAAACTCTGGGTGTACAAAATAAAAAACACGAAACAAACTCGAAAAAGTAAAGATTTCACATAGAAATCGAAAAAGTAGAATCACAGACTTAATTTATTAATGAGATATTATCGTAAGTTTAATACTCAATTTTTTTTCAAATTCTTGAGTGTGGTGCGTCTAGTTGAAAAAAATTACAAACCACTTAATATGTATTAAACATTCCTACGTTCCGAGAAACATTTTCCAGACTTCAGAACTCGCGTAGTGCAAACTATTAAAATAACATTATCTACGTTATCTACTAATACGTTATTAAAGCATTGTAAAAACATATTTTAGGTATGTTTAAACTATTTTGAAATAACCTTTGGGAACACATTTCTGGAGTACGTTCGGCCAGTCGGCCACCAGTCATTTAAGTACGCTTGCACCGGTGCGAGCTGAATGCACCGGTACGAGCCGAATGCACCGGTGCGAGTAGCTCGCATCGATGCGAGTAGCTCGCTTCGTTCGAGCCGCTCGCTTCGTGCGGGTACTCGACCCGACTCGCACACTCGAGTCGAGCTAAGCTCGACTCGCACTATGCGAGTACTCGCACAGCCCTACTCTAGACTCTAGAGCCCCGGGAACATGAGACAGAAAAATACATTGGGTGATTGGTCTACTCTTATACCTCGTCTGTGCTCGTATCCTCTCTGTCAGTGCTGAAAGCATGGATTATATCCATGGCTGAAAGTCAATATAATTCCTAAACTCACCACTCCAAATCGTAGAGGGCATACCAAAACATTTGATTTTTTGAACAGTCGGTATTTCAGAACATGTGACACGAAGCCCCATAAGATGATAGGTCTATCCTTATACCTCGTCGGTGCTGAAAGTCAATATAATTTTTTGAACAGTCGGTATTTCAGAACATGTGACACGAAGCCCCATAAGATGATAGGTCTATCCTTATACCTCGTCTGTGGCTAAAGAACACTTCTAATATCGCTTTACAATATTCTCTGTTTGTTCCAATCTATAGCAAAATTTTTTCTGACTTATTGTTAGCGTTAGATTTATTTTTATCATCGAACACACAATCGTAAACCATTGAAACCTCCATTGATTCGTAGTTAATAAAAATTATTATTAAATTACGTTCTGACCGGGGCCGCAGGGCTAAATGGACTATAGTCCCGGGCACCAATTTTGTATTTTTATTTTTGGTATTTTTGTTTTATATTTTTAATTGTTTATTGGTAATATATTGACTTTATCTAATTCCGATTTTTTCGTAAAACATCACCGGTCACCCCGCTCCTGCTACCCGTGCATTTTCTTATGAAGAAGGGCGACAAAATACCTTAGCACGGCCCTGGTTCTGGCCGTTTAATTTTACGATTACCGCGAAAAGTTTGGAAAATTATAAGTGAACCTAATTTTTCTGCAAGGGCCAGTTACATCTCTGTAACTTTGCTCTTCAACAATTGATTACGTTATATTGCATATTTAATTTTTCGCAAGATTTAATAATATTGGTATTAATTATACTGTTGATTATGCACGGGTGTAGAAGCTGACGTGAAAGAATCCGAAAATGATCAATGTGCAGAGTTAGCAAAAATTTGCTGATAATAATTGATAATAGTTCACCATTGAAGAATTCTTGCTAGGCGTCGCCACAGTCGCCATATTGAAAAACCATTTTGATACGAGCGCGTCGTTTCCAGTCTCAGTAGCGATCAGTAGCGTCACAAGTTGCGGTGGTGTTATTGGTGAATGATTTGGTCTGTTTATACATGTCGGACAGAATGTATAATGTTGTTCTGTCATTGTTATTGTTTGTAACGTCAATAAATTTCGGACATTGCACAGAAAGAACTGTAAGTGACACCTTGTTGTAATTGGCAACGAATGATACTTTATTAATCATATCTATTTGGATCAATGTCCTGTCGGAATTAATAACAAAGGTCGTACATATATGATTCATCGTCCGATTGTTCTATCTTATGTCCAGAGTCTGTTTAAATTTTATGGTAATATCGGGGATTATGGTCGTCGAATAACAATTCAATGGTAATTGGGAGCAATCCGTTGGTTAATAAGGAACCCGAGATCCCATAACCCATTTATTAATTAACGTGAGAACTAATCGAGCGATAATGTCAGAATGTACGAAAATTTAAAAATAAATTATATAGTGAGCAATAATATTGAAACGATGTTGTCGACAAAATAAAAAAGAAAAAATCATTTAGTGTCGATTTGCATTACTTTCGATTATGTTGTAACGTGAAAAGTGTAAATATAAAATAATATAAAAATTGTTATTTAGCACTTTTGATATAAATTAATCAACTCGTGTAGTCTATGGTAATTGAAATATAAAACTGTGACGACGCGCTATGTACATACATATTCAGTTGTAAACGATATATTTACAATTTTTTTATATAAAAGAATTTGCCTGGCACTAGTTACGATCATGGTTGAATCCTGGCTGTGGCGCATTATGTAAAGAAACAAATTTGACAACAGTTTATCTGAGAGCCGATGGTCTGAACGACACCTTGCATTATTTATGGGATTTCGGTGGCAATCCGTCCATATTATTAGCCCTTACTTCACCTTCGGCATTCCTTAATATAAGTTGGGATGACTTCATTGCAAAGAAGAAGAATTCGGTAACAATCACAGAAGCACCGGTTTATACATTTGGTATAGTTATAAATAAGGTCGGTATACGAACAAAGATCATTTTTCATTATATGTTCCATTTTGAAAATTGACGAAATCGTTTAAACTTTCAGATTATAGAATTTAACGATATAAATGACACAGCACTTATAAATATCTCTAACATTGTAAATACAAACATTCTGCACCCTAAGTTTTTTCAATGGGATCGAAAGACTGTAATTTCGAACAACGAATTTGTTTCCCTGAACATGGAAGGCAGTAACTATCAGGATACTCTTACAAATATTAGTAGACAAGGAACAATGAAGCTCTCGGTAAAGTATTTAAATAAACACCTTGACCTATGATTTAAGTCACGACGAATCGGTAACAAAAGTTGCTCGCGCATCGATCCATGTAGCTCTTTGGCCATACGTTCGAATAGACACGATATAAGTGTTTTTTATAGATCAAGAGGTTAAGCGCTGTATTTTATATTTATACTACAAATTAATATATTACATTTATTTATTTTACAGTTGAGAGGATTCTGTTCTCTCGACCATTCGGAGATGGTACCGCATATGCTGCACACTGAGAATTCCACTCAGGTAGACATTATACTCGACCATATGGAAGTCAACAAAACATTTGCCAACAGCAGATTTGCCATTGAGTTACTAGTGGTAGGCGAAGGAAATCCAGACATACCTTTGTTTATAGATCCCAAGAAAAGTTTGGACGACGAACACACTCCAGGTGTATTTGAGGTAATATTTCTTGAATCGCCTTTGATGTTTAGGTATAATGAAAATTATGTATCGCTGTAACGTTAATTTTATTGTTGATTCTACAGGTTGTTGAAGTTCGAACTCCGCCTTACCGACATATGAATGATTATCAAACCCAAGGAGCTTACTTGCAGTGGAGACCGGTCTCCTATACAAGCGTGGTTCGCGAATCAACAAACTTCACGGAAACGGTGCAATACCCGCCGATAAAAGTTGCAAATCACACAAGTGCAATTGAGAACTCTATGCTGTATTGTTATTACGGAGACAAAGTAAACGATCTGCTTACTCAAAGGATAATAGTATCACTGGGAACGAAAGGGGACGGTTTTTACAGAAGGACGTCTTATTCCACATGGTAATATCAGTTTTGTCTCGATCATGTTTTATTATACGTTCGAACGAATCTGATCGGTCTTTTTTTCAGGACGTTTTTAATTGGTTACGGTACACCGCCGAACGAAAAGTTCTCCTATCTGGTGATTATGATTATCTCCATTGGCCTCGGCCTACCGTTCGTCATTCTAATAGCAACCGGTATATACTTGTGCGTGCGCAAGTTACACAAGCGAAACACCGAGTCGTACATAAGTCAATGATAGAATCTTTAGATCGTACAAAAATATCTGCGTCGCGTTCGACAGGCGTATCGAGCACGTTTAGTTGCATCTGCGATACCACCGTTAACTCATACAAAGAGATTTTCCTATATTTATATATATAATATATATACATATGTATATTATAGCACATATATTTTTTACACGAATTTTCAAGTTGGTTCGTCGGATCGATTTGACAAATACATATATTAATGTAATGCAAACGAACTATTCTGTACAAATTTATACACGTTTCATTAATAAATTAGAACTACATACGCATACGAGAGAGAGGGAGGTGGGGAGCAGGAGTTTCTGTAAATTTGTATTTTCCAACGATTCGATTCGCGGGACCAATAAAAAAGAAAAAAAAAGAGTGAAAAAAAAGGAAGACAATAAGCAGAAAGTTCGTCGAGATAATCCCCATTGAACGAGAGACACAATTGTGCTCCGTACACAATGGCGACGGTATCAGAATGACTGGCAAGATCGCAGCACAATCGCTCGCCAGTTTCAAGAAGAAAGCTGTACACGGTGCTCGGGTTTGCAGAAGTGGTCGGACGTTCTGAAAAAAGGTGGACGAATGTTTTCAGGTAAAGTTAGTAAGGGTGGCGCGGTGTGGTACCGTGTTTCTCGCTATCACGGGGTGGGAGGGGTAGGATGGGGGTGCGACGGGAGGAAGGGGACGGTGGTGGTGGTGGCGACGGCGGCGACGGCGGGTGAGGTGCTGTCGGCGGAGGAGTACATTTCATTGATCCATTCGCGGTACGGAAGTCCGGGGCGTGCGAATTTACGAATCCTAACCGCGATATCGACCTCGGCACTATTTATAATTGAAACGGGGTATTAGAAAGGGGAAGCCCGGGGGCCGTGCCGCGCGCGTTCCACCGGTTGCCCTGCTGTTGCGTGCGTGGATCATCCTCGGACCCGGACGATCGTCGGAAAAGAATCCCCGTGCAAAAGGTTCCCCGTTGTGTAGGGGGTCGAGGAGGGCGGGAGGGGTGGGGAGGAGGGGATCCTTCGGTGGATCCGACGTTAGCGCTGGAGAGAGGATCCATATACCGCAATCGTGATTGGTCGGGTACGGATTTGTAGTTGCGACAGTCTCTCGCGCAGGGTAGTCGGGTCCAGTGGGTGGTCGGATATAGGGGGTGACTCGCGTAGAGCGGGTTGCGAACGGTGCGGCGCGGCGCCGGCGGGTAGAGCGGGGTGCCTCGAAACTAGTTCGAGTCGAGTCCGCTGCGCGAGCTTGGCGCGTGGCGTCCGCGAATAACGTCCGCGGCGTCGGGGGGTTGTCTGATCGCGACAGTCCGCGAGAGAAGCTTTTTCCGGCAGGAAAACGGCGCGCTAGACGACGAGAGAGGGCGGTTAACAGACTTGTCGGTGGGTAACACGAACTGGTGTACGAACTGGTGAAGTTTTCCGCGGACCAGGGGCTCGCCGGGGATTACGGGAGAGGCGAAGAGTATAGACGAGGGATGCGGCAGCAGCAGGACGTGTAGCGACCGCCGCGCGGACGTAGGAAAACGTCGTCGTCGTCGTCGTCGCGTCGAGGGACGAACCGAGGGAAAGAGAAGAGTGTGCTAGTGGCGAAGCAAGTGTGAGAGGGGTAGGAAATCTGGGGGGGGTGTGTGGGAGTTTGGGTGCGAAAGAGAGTGAGAAAGTGTGCGCTGGTAGGCGGGAGGAGGAGGAGGAGGAGGCAGTGAGAGAAACACAGACCGAGCGGAGCGAACGGTGGTACGTGGGAAAGAGGAGGAGGAGGAGGAGGAGGAGGAGGAGAGGCAGAGCGGGGTGGTAGTAGTCGGGTTGAAGACGGTGGATAGAGAGAAAGGGCGCGCGCGCGCGCGTCTATGTGCCAGGAGGAACCAACAGAGAAAGGAAGCGGAGAGGATCCAGTTGGTCAGGGTAGTTAAGGGTACGAAGAACGGGCAGGAAGAAGGCAGGAAAGACGGGAAGGAATCGTGTTAGTAGCCAGAGAAAAACCAGCAATACGGGGGTAACATCGGTGACCGAGGTAGAACGCGTCGGGTCTGTCCCCCAGAAAGGGACCGTCGCGCGCAACGCGATCAATTTTCGTTGCGACGCGGGCGGCGAGACTCGAGGAAACGAAGAAATGACGACTGCAGCGAGATACCGATAACCGGCCAGATAATGTTGTCGCAGAGCAAATTTTACGCTCTCTTTATCCACTACACGTTTGTGTAGCGCGACACGGGGCGGGTCCTTGCCGCTGCGGTGAAGAACAGACACCTCTAGGAAAAAGTGTGAGAGTAAAAGGTAGAGAGCGAGAGAGAGAGAGAGAGAGAGATAGAGAGAGAGTGTAAGAGGCGTTGTGAGAAGAGAAGAAGGTGTGCGAAGCAGAACAAAAAAGAGAAAAGAAAAACAAAAGAAGAAAAAAACGGAAAATAACAAGAAGAAGAAGAAGAGACGGACACGCAAGACGAGAGAGGAAAAGATCAAAGAGAAGATTCTCGGACTTGAATATCACGAAGATACCCGAACTCTCTCGTTATATCTGCATCGCCGGAGGAACCGAGGCTTAGACCAGCACGGGATAAAGAGAGAGAGAGAGCGACAGACACACATAGACAGAAATAAAAAGTTTGTCGTGGTACGGTGGTTAAAGTTTATACAGTGTACGTTGCTTGGCAGTGTGCTACCCTTTGCCGAGGCTGAACAAGAAGCAAGGCCCGCGGAGGTATCTCAGAACCCGCCCCTCCTCGACGTCGCAGTGCCTCTTCTCTCCATATCGCTACGTCGTGTTTCTTTTTCGTTCAAGCCGCGACTATCTACTGCTGCCGGAGAAACTCCCCGACCGTAAGTGTTGCAACCCCCATACAACTATACGTACATACCGTACCGTACGTACCTACGTGCCTACGTACCTACATACATACATACGTATCTCTCTCGGTTCGGGTATATCGGGGCAAACATTGACCAAGGGATCGATCCTCCCCCGGTGCTCATAAGTAAACCGCGGCCTGGCCGCCAGTGGAAACGTTCCCCGACACACAGCACGTATAAACACACGGGGGTGCGTGTGGTGCACGGGGCCCTCCCCCTCGTCCCTCGTTCCAACCTACGCTCACCCCCTTCTCCCTCCCCCTACCCAACACCCGCCTGTCGCAGTCGTTTCGCGATTCTAGCGCACACGCGCGCACACACAGATCGGTTTATAGAGATCGAGAGACCGCGTGTATTCTCCGCTTTGCTGGCTACGCTATAATGGCGCTCTCTTTTCGCGCGGATCCTCCTCCCTGTACACGACTCCGCGCGTTTCATAATCGTTTCTCTCCCGTAGCCGTCGTCGTCGACGATGTCGTCTACGTCGACGTCGTGGTCGTCGCATTGGAGACGCTGGGATTTCGAGCGTACACGGGCGGACACACGGGCTCGTCCTCGACGATGACGTAAAACGTTACCCTCCGCTAATCAATTATCGTGCGACTACCTATGCCTATTTCGATTAGCTCGGAAAGGATAGCACACGAATCGAATCTCTAAGGTGACACATACACAGTCGTACACACGCCCGCGCGTATATGCTCGTGTCTACATCGATACACACAGCCGCACACACATACACGCGCGCGCGGGTGACATATATCTACTTATAGCGTGACGCGCGACTGCTGTTCCATTCCCGATATATCGATCGATACCGCCTCGGTCAGGGATCAGTCAGGGGTTCACTAGCGATAACCGCTTCGGCTCTTCCTTTTGTTCCTCTCACCCTTTTCCTCTCTTCTTCTCCTCCTCCTCCTTTTTCTTCTTCTGCCTCCTCTTCCGCTTGTTGTCCGGGGTGTACGGTCTCTCGCGGACTCATCTCGCGAGATCGGCTCTCGCACGTGAAATAGCTCTTCGGCCCAGAGAGAGAGTTTGTGTGAGAGAGAGAGAGTGAGAGAGCTTTATGTGCCACCACGAAGGTCGTGCTCGCAAGCGCTCGTGACAGCGGGTTATATCGTGTTCCTCTGTATGCCCGTATGGCTTGTATTCTTGTGTCTCGTGATGACCTTCCTCCGCGCGAAAATTGCCGGTCAATACGACGTGCACGATCCGCTTAAGAGTCGTGCGATGATATCGATCACCGGACTATCGTGCACAGCGTCGTTCCCGGAGACTTTCTATCGCTGGTGAACGCGTGTGAAAATTGTCTATCTCTATTTCTCTCTCTCTCTCTCTCTCTCTCTCTCTCTCTCTCTCTCTCTCTCTCTTCGACACCGATGACGATATGATACCCGCCGGTTGTCCCGATTCATCCTGATCCTCGTTTCTCGCTCGAACATTCCGAGCCGTTCGATCGTGTTCGGCCGTGTCCCTTTTTCGCTCGGAATAATAAAAAAAAGAAAGAAGGAGCGTTAGGTTTGTAGGTCGAGTCACCGGTGGCTCGGCTACATTAAAACCCGACGATTCTTATCGGTAACGAACGTACAAACGAATCCACGAATCTTTTCCTCGTTATCGGCGCGCCGCGGTTCGGAGCGGCTGTTTGATTGATCGTTCCTCCACCTCGTCCTACACCCCCTCGCCCCGTCTACCCTTTGTTATCGTTAATTAAAAGTAGCAGTCGGTTAATTAATTCAGAACATCGGACAACAAGAAAAAAAGGATACAGCCGTCCGCACCCAGCGCGCGCGTCTATTCGCCGTTTAAAATTTGACGAACAATTTTCCTTAATAAATAAAAGATCCGATACCATGGCCGTGTAATGTCAAAGGTCGTATCAAAGCTACATTGTCTGTGCTAAAAGGAAGCGTATTTTCCCCATCCATTCGGCGCGACGCGAGAAAAGCATGACGTCAACGCCGATTCCTTAGACCTCGTCCCCGTCGCTGCCACCTCGGCCGGACAATGTTTAATTCAGGATAATTCCTGTGGTGAATCGTCGAGATTCACTCGCTGGCGTTTGCCGTGCGAAAGTTTCCTCGGTTAATTATCATTTTTTTTTTTCGAAACACCGACTCGTTAGGCTTACTCGCCGAGGCTCCCCTCGTCGACGCGAATCACCGAATACACTCGAACATTGGAAAATTGATTTTTTTTTCTTTCGAGTTGAAATTATCCCTGTTCGCGCAGTGCATTATGGTGCGGAGCATGTGACATCCGCGCGTCACCAGCGAAAGGGAGCAAATTTTGTGTGCCGTGTTGCTTCACAATTTCGTGCGGGGAATCCTTGAAAATGTTTCGCCGGCAATCGGACTTCGAGTCATCGTAGAAAGTGCATTGTCGAAACACCGTATTTTTATACTTCTCGATAATGGCGATACTGGTCGAGAGGCAATTACGGGATATGTAATCTCACGCAGATATGATCGGTATATACGTGGGATACGCGTGATGTATTTATAACGATAACTAAAAGTGAGAAAAGTTATAACGATAACAAAAGAGTGAAGAAAAGTTATAAAAATTACCTAAAAGTCTGCGGCTTTTAGGTTGACACCAACTTCTCCGACATCTCGGAAACTGACTCGAAAGTTTCCAGCGATTCGTGTCTCGATGTAAATACTATTAAAAAAAGAAAAAGTTGCAAAACCAATGAAAAGAAGCGAATTTCTTTAGCGATTTTGAAACTGTAGGCCGCGACGGCTGCGGGGTGGGGTTCCAGAAGGGGTTGCAACCTACCTCGAAGAGGGTTCGGGTCTTTCTAATTTCGAATGCGCCATGTCGGGGAACGATGTGGCGCAAAAAACCGCGCGCGCATCAGAAACGGTGAGGGTGAACGAAGGAGGGGAGATTTTGCAGGGCAAACGATGGGCGAGCAAATGCAACAGGTGTGATACGGCTCGCACAACGTTCGGCGCACAAATGCTCCGAAAGCTGTAGGTGTCCACCGACTTTCGATCGACTTTATTGCTCTCCGTCGATTCCCCTGCAGCTTTAAGGGGATTTTTGTTATTTTTCTGGAGACTCTGTCTAGCTTCTACCTGTAGGCAGCCGGAATCGATAGGAAATGCCGGGGCTTAAGCCTGCTTCCTCTCTGTGTCCGTTGGAAGTAGTTTAGAAGATGCTTGCACACAATTTTAACCGTTATTCCACAATATTCCAAACTGAATTTTGTTATCTGTTAGGCGTTCGATATTATCGGTCCCTTGCTCTGCAACGTCGTAATTAGTGCAACCGTAAAATAAATAGTAGCGCGAGGGGTTAACCCGAGGTAAACAATTGACATTTGAAACAGTGAAAATTTATCGGAAGTGACATTAAAAGCAAATTAAAACGTATAGCAGTAGGGGTTGTTTTCAAGAAAAATCACTTTAATTATCACTTTAATTTATCGAACGCGCGTACAAGGCACTGTCGATCAACTTTCGATATATTACGTGGACCGAAAAGTAATAAAAATTTCTTCGATGAGCTCATTCACAGTTTGTGTCGGACTTTTTAAAACGGAAATCGAACAACCACCTTCGCGCTGGCAAAAAGCGTTAGAAAACGATGGATATTATTTTGTTGATTAGTATTAAAGATTTTTTTAATATGTGTATAATGATATTTGGTCCCCTCAGGGTTTCAAATCCATTTACCACTTCTCCCCCTCTTCCACCCTCACTATCGCCTAATTTCAGCGAGACCTACTTTTTATTAGGGTGGATTCCGAACCATTTAAGATTTTTTTTTTAATAAATAGATCTAAAAAAAAAATTGGATTACTTTTCGGTCTCCCTAATAGTTCGGTAGAAACGTCGTTATTTTCCACAGAAAATCGAACGTACGATGAAAAATGTTCGCGGGAGATTCACCCCCGAAGCGGATCCCTCGACGGGGAAACTTCGCTCGGGACTCTCTTTCGAATCGTTCTCTCGCGCGCAGGATAATCTTTAATGGCACACGATCAACTCGCTCGCAGAATAAAATAATTCGTTTCGATAGGATTTTCTTTCTCGATTGCGATTGCAAATGATCCGAGTTAAATTTCCGAGGGGTGGCAACGTCGTCGAGATTCCAAGGGGACTTTTAATATTAGACCGCCGCAGTCGCTGCCGCTGCCGAGCCGGGTCGTGTCGAGCACGCGGGGAAAGACTTTAGATGGAGAGTACAGCACACGGATGAAGTATAGGGAAAATAATAAGAGGGTTCAAGGTTCTATCGATTGATGAAGAACACTTGATCGAGATCGCATCTGGCGGTTGGCTGGTCTCCCGAAGCGCAACGGCGAGTTAGACTCGTAAGAGGAGAGTCAGGCGTTAGGCAGGCAGGCAGGCAGGCAAACGGACAATCGATCGATTGTCCTCGCAAGAACGCATGGCCCTGTTCTGCACTATACTTTAGCTTCGCGTATACTCTGTCTTTTGTGGGTCGCGTCGTTGCGACCGAGAGCAACAATCCGTATTATGTATCTACGCCGCTTTAATCTTCGTCAAACATCGTGCTCGGCGTCGATCGTTTCACAGCGCGATTCCCAGTATGTACAATTGGCACGGTGGCTCTCCGGCGCCATTCGCTGCCTGATATTTTCACGAAAAGCCCCGCAAACGCGATTACCGCTGAATTAATTTAATAAACGATGAAAATTTTTTAGTTTCTGCTTGATGAGACAGTTCGAAGATCCGCGGTATAGCGATTTCGCTTGGAAACATCAAATTTGAAAGTTGATCTACTCTTTGTTTTCCTTTTTTCAGTTGTTCGGTTTTGCAAAAAGTTTCGACGAATTTTATCCGTCCCTGGATTCCTGCGATTCTTCGTGCAATAATCGAAGTCGAAAGAATGAAAATTTCAATGCGAACCAGTGCGAGTTGTTAACGCACGAATTTGGTCAGAAGCTAGGCGATCTCCGGTTCAAGATATTGGACGCAGCACGCGGTTCAACTTCTCTGACTCGGCGAAGTAGTTTCGCGGTGGTGTGTCCGACTCTCGTCGTCTTCTACTACTGCGAACTCATCGCATTCCTACGAAACAGTCGTACGGCTGAACCGCAAATGCGGTTTTCTCCTCTCGGCAGATCGACGTAGTATCTTCGCTGAAATTTACAATTTTTTCAGTCGTGTCTGACTACTGTGTCGTATTAAACTACTTTGGACTATATTCGCATGTCCACGACACGTATATAATTCAGACCTGCTTCAGCATAAACGAACCGTTTTCTTGTTTCGGAGGATCGATATAGCGCCTCCTTTGGAACGGCGAATTTATCCGGCACGTCTGACTCTCGCCATCTTATACTACTTTGGACTCCTTACATTCCGACGCGACAGTAGTGCAGTCATGCATAGTTCAGGCCTGCTAAAGCGTAAACGCAGTAGTCTCGTTTCAGAGAATCGATACGGCAATTTCTTCGAAATAGTGAATTTATCTCGTATGACCGACTATCGGCATATTACACTACTTAACACTCATTCTTGCAGGAGAGTTGTACAGTCATGGTTCGGGCTTGCTTAAATGCAACATTCTCGATTCTTTTTTTTTGTCTGACTGTCGGCATTCTTATACTACTTAACACTGAACTTTTGTATTTTTTATTTTACAATGATAAAAAAAAATATGAAGTTGCTTACGTGGAGATTGATTGGATAAATTTCATATAAGCCCTTTTGTATTTTTCATTTCCACAATTATAAAAAAATACGAATTTGCTTACATGGAGATTGATTGGATAAATTTCAAATGAGCCCTTTCGTATTTTTCCTTTTCATAATTATAAAAAATATGAAGTTACTTACGTGGAGATTGATTGGATGAATTTCAAATGAGCCTTCTTGTATTTTTCATTTTCACAATTAGAAAAGACATGAAGTTGGTTACACGGAAACTGATTGGATGAATTTCTTTGTCCAAGCACGTGTTGTGTTAAAAAGTACACAATATCTAAACGAATAAACCCTCGTTATTTTTGTAAGCCAAAACATTTTTATCGCTCTCAGTGCTCGGCAGGTTTACTGTTAAAACTTATTTTTGCTGTTTATGCATAAACATTCTCAGATCCAGAAAACCGACATCGCAATCTCTCCCGCATAGTGGACAAATCTGTCTGACTCTCGTCGCCTTACACCACTCCGAACTTCCTGCGAGCCATTCAGGAAGAATTCCGTTGCGTTTGCTTTGGTTATAAATACACCGTATAACCTCACTGAAACATTAACATCGCATATTTTAGTACCAGGTAGAATTTATTGTGTCTGACTTTTAACCTCTTCTACCGTCTCGCGTTCTCGGTATGCCTGCGCGGTGTACATTCTGCATATTTCAACGGTGTTCGTGTACAGTCTTCCGCTCGATCACAGAAAATTTATCGAAAATAAGTGGAAATACTTTCGAATCTTTATCGAATCGCTGAAACGCTCGAACGTATCGCTTCGTTTCGATCGGATCGAATCGGTCTACGTGTTGGCAAGTTTCAATCCCATTGGAAATCATGGAAGATTCAAACCACGGTCGAGTTACTAGGTCCGAGCACAGATTAATTGTTCGTGCGGCTCCATTCAGTCGCGCGCGGCTCTAGCGTCGTCGCCGCCGCCGCCGCCGCCGCCGCCGGTGGTCGTTACCGTCGCCGTCGCACCGATCCGCGACGTTATCGTCGTCAATTTCATTCAACCTACTAAGCTGAAAAAAAAGAAGAAAAAAGTTTTAAACGTTCATCGTTCGCAGTAGTTTTCAATCGCGCAACCATTTTCCGCGAACCATTTTGAATTTCGTGCCGCGGCAGCTCCGCTTCGAACGGGGTGACCTACATGGGCCACGGCTCTTCCACTCTTTTCAATCGTCTTCGTGACCCTCGCGACGGTTAACGGACAACCGTTCGGCACGGTTTAAAAAGGGACTGTGCGCAACAACAAAAAAAAAAGAAAATCACAAAAGTGCCGGGGGGGGAGGGAGGATTGAGCGAATCGAAGAAAAATCCAGATATTCCTCGCCCCTTCTCCCCCCCTTGCGCGGTTGGTTTTTGGCCATTTTTAATCCTTGGCATTGGTGGAACGAGCGCTAGGAGGGAATCGCGAATGGTGGTGGTAACGACGGTGCGGCGACGGTAGCGTCAGCGGTCGTCGTCATGACAACGTTTTTCCGCAACGTACCCGGCCTGGTTCGTGACGTCACGCAACGTCGGCAGAGCGGTGTCGGCGTCGGGTCGCTGCTATGCCACACCACGACGCGGAGAAAACGGTTTTCCGTCCTCGGTGGTTTCTGGTGGCGCCACTGGGCGCGCTCGACGCTTCATCAAGATGGCAGACTCGCAATTACGGGGAATGCAGCGGAGCCCAACCACCGAGCGCACCCTCGGCCGCGTTCTCATACACACGATCCGGGGCTCCGCGATTATCGGAATCCCGTTGCTGTCCCGTTTCCACCCCCCGTTATAATCGCTGCGACCCGCGAACTCGGAAAATTCGAGAATCTATTATACGCTCGCGTACACGGTCCGCAACAATCGCTAAGAATGGCCATCGTGACACAATCGCCATTTTATCCCTCGGACGTCTCCGAATTCCGTCGTCTTGTTTTTCGACTTTCGATTCGAACGGCTTCGTCGGCGACTTTCCGAGAGATTTCGGAACGCGTTTCTAGTCTTCGGGTGCGTAAATAAATAAATGAATAGACATAATCGATAATGCCGTCTACGTTTTTTGGTTTAATCTTCGATCGAGTGTCCGATCGACGTGAATATTTCGCATCGCGAGAAACATAAAAGTTATTTAAATGTTAAATTACATAAATGTAAATGTGAATAATTTTAAATTCATAGGATTCGTAAAATTTTATTTTGGATAATTCGTAGTTTTGGATTCCGCCTGTTCACTCTCGCCATACTTTGCGAAGAATAAAAATTTAAAAAAATGCAACAAACTGGGAAGTGAAATAGAAATTAATTTTCTTGATAATATATTGGAAATAATGTACCAGTATTTTTTAATTCTTCCAAGGAATTTACTGTTTCGAATTAGACCCATTCGTTTTTGTCATAAATGCATAAAATCGCCAGTTAAAAGATCAGTTTCATCGAAGTTCGAGTTCGAACGTATCGGAGAATGATTGCTCCGCAGAACGTGTCGCAGTAAATTGTTTAAATTCGGAATAATGCAATCGAGAGATTCGTCGAGAATTTTCGATGTGAGAGAGCGCTCGAGGCAGATTATGCACTCGTTCCGTGTTACAGCCTGCTGTATGAATTACGACTATTTATTGATCCCGTGATTCGGGCTTTCAAGAAGACCTTTGGACCGTCTTCTCCCGATATTTCCGTAACGCTCGGAAGTCGATGGAAACCGTGCTTTACATAGCCAGTAATAAGTAGCACAAGTTCGATAATACGATAGTCAGCGATGAATACTCTCCTACACCTATTATAACTAAAGAATTCTCTCCCTTCTACATATCGTTGTTACGTGTAGTGCAACATTCGATGATCCTCCGTAACACGGTTTTTAATAAACAATGCAATTGTTACCATAAGGGGATATTCCCATTCAGAACTGACCGTTTTAAACAATCTTTCAGATGAAAAATTGCTCGGTTATTATTTCAGATAAAAAGATCAATTTTATGATTATTATTTCAATTAGTATTTCGTAATAATACACTGTAATTTTCACGCGATTGCCACGATTAAAATTGAAAAAATTAGATTGACACGATAAAAAGATGAGAACAATTCGAAAATATTGTTTTATTAAACGCTGAGAAAAAAAATTTCCATTTTACTCCGGTTCGTTGCAATTCTAGTGAGATATTTTGATTTCAATAACTAACCAGTTAAGCGCGGAATTCAGTTAAAAATTAAAAATCCCCACAGAGTGCGGAATTAAAATCAAGCAATGACGAGTATCCTATTATAAATTTCACGAAAAACGAGGAAGGATTACATTTTTATTTGTTAAAAAATTAACAATTCTAGAAAAGGTTGGAAACAAGCATATCGCCAAATAATATTTTTATTACGTTTTAGTTCATCGTTTTCGATGGTAATTTTATATTCCACACAACGAGTATAAACGTCAACCGCAATAGAGATTTGGTCCGACGTGTATACGCGTCAAACGTTAACTGATTAATTAGTCTGTTCAAATGTTACACACACATGAAATCCCTCAGTCTTGCGTACCAAAAGAATATTTTTTCTTCGAGCACACAGATTGTCTCTCGAGCGTAGTCGGCGCGCGTAAAATGGCGGGCTTAAACGTATTTTCGAGCGTCCCGGTGACAAGGGGAAAAACATTCGTATCGTTGACGAAAGAATGAACTGAAAAAGAGAAAAAAGCGGGTTCTTAGTCCTTTTAGCGGAGGCCCTCGTAACGTCGAATGCTTTTGTTGATTTCCCGATGAAGGCTAATTTACCATAGACATACCTGACCCCGTTTCTCTCCAGCCTGCGTGTTGGCAGAGTGCCGTTTTTATTGTAGTCATATATCCGCAGGATAAAAGCTGCAATAGGCAATTAAATTGAGCTTCGTCGTACTCCATAACCGTTGAATTATGTGTTTCTCTAATATTCGTCGTACGCCCCCCCCCCCCCCCCCCCCGCCCCACTCGCTCAGCGCGTCCGGTTTATCGAGCTCCGGGGACTTCGAATATCGAGGAACACTCGAAACTTCGACCCTCCGACGCCTATGGGACGATTCGTCGCTTCCGGACATATTGCAATTTTATTAAATGAACGCAGCCGCCCGTGTTTATGTAGATTCATCGTTTTACAGGCAGACCGTTCTCCGAAAAAATTATGTTCAACTATTTTATAGAACGAAACAGATCTACGAAATAATTCCGTATTTTTACGCGCGGAAATTGACCCGATCCAATTCTTGTACAACTTCGTGCGGAAATACTATAGCGACTCCCATTGGTATTCGTCAACTTTTTTGATATTGACTTGAATTTTTTTTTCAAGAATTTAGAACGATTTTTCTACATGGAAAAAAAGGTTCGACAAAATCGCGGAGAAAATACTGGAAGCATTTCACAACTTCGAGCCTGTGTCGAAAAAATACATTTCGTCTAAATCAGCGAAGATGGGAAAAATTGCAGTTTTTTCCCGGATTTCAAAGGATCTTACGATGCCTGTCTTTTTTTAACAATCCGATTTCGATGAATGTATATAATTAATGCAGCTCTATATTTATTTTACATTTTCGTTACAGGCCCCAGTAATGAACTAGTAAAAAAGCAGTTTTCAGTATTTTTTCTGGAGCAGTTGTTTAAAAATGTCTTTCTTCTTTTCGTTAAAAATATCCGCTCGCGCGATGATTTTTGTTTTTGTTGAACAATTCCGATTTTCGCCGGGTATCACTGTTGGATTGGTATTGGGTATAATAGCTCGCGGAATTAATAGTTTAATTAGGTGGCAGAAGCTTATAGTAGAGCACTCCGTTCCGACCCCACCATACTCGCAGCATGACCTCAATCCCAATAGGCTTACCAGAGCGTTTACCGCCGCGCCGCGCCGCTTAAACTAAAGTCTTCTTCGCAAAACTTTTTATATCGCCTTTACACCACTCGTTCGTTCACAGCACCGTCGGACTGTGTACATAACAAATCACTTTCGTCGTTTCTATCGCGCTTCTCCCTCATCCGGAAATAAAAGGAATAGTTTTTAGAAACTACGACTCCTCCTAGTTCTCTAATGTTACGTTTAAAGTCGCGCGTTCGAACAATTGGAGCGCGTATACTCTGTGTCAGGCGGTTCAGAAAATTCTGCGGATTCCTCGCGGGAAGTATTGCACCCGTGCACTGGAAGGATTGACATATCTCGCGACAAAATTTTTTACCTATTACCATTAATGAATTTATTTCGTAAGTCGTATTAAACGTATTAATAAAGTACCGGCCTGTTACAATCATTACAAAAAAAAGAAAAAAAAGATGGATGTCTACGACCCCCGTGCACTGGAAGGGTTGTCATATCTCGCGACGAAATTTTTTACCTATTACCATCAATGAATTCGGTAAATATTATTTGGAAAGTCGTATTAAACGTATGAATTACCGGTCTGTTACTATCATTACAAAAAAGACGAAAAAAAAATGGATGCCTACAACCACTGTACACTGAAAGGGTTGATATATTTCGCGACGAAATTTTTTACGTATTACCATCAATGAATTCAGTAATTATTAAACGTATTAAGAAAGTACCGACCTGTTACTATCATTACAAAAAAAAGGGGGAAAAAATGGATGCCTACAGCCTCCGTACACTGGAAGGGTTGATATATCTCGCGACGAAATTTTTTACCTATTACCATGAATGAATTCAGTAAGTATTATTTCGTAAGTCGTATTAAGCGTATTAACAGCGTGTTAACTTCGTTATCTAGCAGTCAGGTGGCATTTTCGGAGATGTTTGTATTAATTGTAAACAGAATTTTCGAGATTCCTATTGAAAAATCAAGCAGAGCTTGAAATCTGACACAGCTTTCCGGACTGCTCGTTGATTAAGTTTGTGTAGACGCGATTAAAATCAATTTTGCCAGTAGCGGAGCATCATTTACGCGGACAAATCGAATTTTCCGGCGATTATCGCGTCTAATAGCAACGCGATGCATTGTAGGACATTAGTCAACGAGTTTAGACAAGAAAAACTTTGTTGCTCTCCAGGCAATATTCATCCAGGTTCTTAATAAATGAACATAACTGAACGTCGAATGCAGTCTCTTATTCTTTATATTTATCAGTGTTCTGTGTCGTCTTCGACAGCGGCGGACCGTTCATTCTGGGGCCCTGGGCTGACACCGTTTGAGGCTATTCGATTACTACAAATTTTTCGTATAAATTAATTTTTTCTTCAGTTTTTTTATTTAAATTGCGAAAAGGACGAATGTCAAACAAGTTAGTTTTCAAACGGTGTTCACGAGATTTTGTCGTCGACTGTACCAATCGTCAGCCTATTAAAATTGTTAAACTGTTCGTGTCGAGTATACGCGTCGTGAAAGGATGGAATTTTTTAATTTTTTGTCTAACGACAAGTGTACTTGTTACGCAGTCTAAAAAGTGTGGCATTTGCTATTAAATAAAATTCAAGAGAGAGAGAGTGCGCGAGGCAGTACGAAAAAGAGCAGAAAAATAATGCCGGCTAAAACATAATTAAGCAGGCAAGTGGATGTTCTTAAAACGGGGCAAAACGGTTAACAGGTTGAAGTGCGAACGATATTTTTATTCGTTAATGCGGGAAATGTTGATTTTGGAAATTAATCAATCGAATGTACAAAACGGAGATTACGTACTTTCGAATGAACCAGTGGAATGTCGAAAAAATTAAATTGTTGTAAGTCATTGGTATAAATTGATGTAACAAAAGTGAGTAGGCACCAGCGTACTCGGTCAATTGTGACGCCGAGTTCGATCACGATCTAGCGAGCAGCGTGTATACAGCAGCTGTTCACGTCGGTCGACCTGAAAAGCGTATTTTGCGATTTTTACAATGGAAAAAAGCTGTCGAGCAAAGCGCACATCGATCTTCTGTCACGAATTTTTGGCTAGGAGCTGAACATATGTTATCGATCGAGCACCATATTCACCGGATACGGCGCCGTGTGCCTTTCCCCTGTTTCATCCACTTCGGAGATGGTGTTGCGAGGCGATCGTAAAACAGAATTCGCAAGAAGGATCCGAGGTCTATATCTTCTTGTATGAAAAATGTTTTTGGAGACTGGGAGCTTAAAGAATTCTTTACAAATTAATTGATTTGTACGTAATAAATTCACAATTAATCTATACCGAATGCTCAGCGATATAAAATTCTATACAAATGTCAAGAAACTATGCAATTATGCGAAAAATTAGGCGCAATTTAAAACAGTAAAAATATTGGAAAAATTAAAAGTAAAGAATTAGGTGCAATTTAAAACAGTAAAACTATTGCAAAAATCTAAAATTATATGCAAAGAATTAGGCGCATTTAAACTAGTAAAACTATTAGAAAAATTTAAAGTTATATGCAAACAATTAAACGCAAGTCCAAACAGTAAAACTATTACAAAAATCTAAAATTATATCATTTTCAACCTATGAAACGTACGATATCTTATTCCACTTTGTTGCACAATTCGAACGAAAAAATTGTATTTTCCATAAAAAGATCCGCCGTCTACTGACGACCTGAGACCCTTAAAATTCGAGCGAATTACAGTAATCTCTTCGAAATTTATTCCCACTGCGGCCGAGAGACCCGATTGGAGAGTCAGGGTAGGTGTCCAGCTGTCTCGGAAGACAGTCCGGTAGATTGGCTCGGGCGTCTTCGTTCTTTCTCGGTTAGGGCAGCTCCGCCGGCCCGATCCTGCGTATACTCGCTCCACCGGCAATCAACCCTTCACTCTTACTTTTCCTGTTCTGCGTATGGGTGCGCGCGCGCGTCCCTCGTTGGCGCCGCGACGACGACGACCACCACATCGACGAACGAGACCGACCACGTCGACGGCGACCACGACGACGCCGACGACGACGACGCCGACGACGACGACGACGACGACGACACCGATGCATAAGCGCGTGACCGAGTTCCGGCGGAATATGATCGACCGCGCGAAACTCGGTCAAAGACCACCGACACCCTTCCGCGGGCCGCCCCTATATCGCGTGCTCCGTGTAAATTTTTGTTGTCGTGAATATGCGTGAACACGCCCGCTAAGAGAACCCCGAGGACCCGTTCCCCTAATCGCCGCAGGATATTCGATCCTCCGGGATCTACCCCCTCTTCACCCTCCCTCGACCGAGTCTCTTTCTCTCTCTCTCTCTAAACCCTCCCTCTCTCTCTCGCTCTCTCTCTCTCTCTCTCTCTCTCTCTCCCTTTCTATCTCGAAACGTTCGATGTCGGTGGAAATTATTTCTCTTTGGTTCCATTCCAGAATCGATCCCGGAGCTCACCGAGCCTTCCGCGCGGGGTTTAATGTATTCGCGAACGCGGGGATTTCGCTTTCCTCGACTCATGCAGATCTCTGTTTTGTTACTGTTTTAGATAAGTATCGATCGACCTGGGAATACAGACTATGTTATTTCGGATAACGGATTGATCGCACCCGTCGCTTCATTCACACGTGAGTACAACGCCGACGTTGTGTTTTACGTTCTGGTTGACGGGTTTTTTTTGGTGTTGTTTGTATTATACCGATGTTTGTTTGCTTGTTTGTTTGTTTGTTTTTTGGCGTGGTTGTCGGTGGATCGCGGATTCTTCGCGAAAGTATCGCCGCGATTGGCTTTTGATTATACGGACGCGTAGAAATGGAAGAGAGAGCAGGGTATTTGGTTGTTTTTTTTTTAAAAAGAATTCCGAACGTCGATATTGTTGGCAAATAATAGCGTTTCATTTCTGAAAAGTGAAAAACGCCGCGAGGAATACGCGAATGTCGTTTGTTAAATGTTTTATTGATTACGAGATTTAAAAATTTTTCTCCGAAACGAAAGGATTGGCACGCTTACCATGTAATATTTGTGCGTGTAATCCCTTATCGTTTATAACCGCGTTTATAATCGCCTGGCATGGAATGCACTGTATTTTTCTTTTTTGTTATTTTATTCCATTCTTGTTTGTTTCGTAATTAACAAATATAAAATGTGTGGTGACATTGCGAAAATTGTAGTTTCGGTAGTTATGATGATAAAATTCACGTAATATAAATTAAAAGTAATTAACAGCCAAGCACGGCAATACTTTTGTTTCGAACTGTACGGACGGACACGATCGCCTAAAGTCTAAAGCAACGGCGGGCTTGGCAAAGTTTAACGAGGCTTCTTTGTGTTAGGAACCGAGACCGGGGACATGCATTGATAAATAGACTGCGGGGAATCGTACGAATATGAATCTTTTCGCGCTGATTTATGAAAACTCGCAGCAAAGAGAAATTCGTGCGCTCCTATCAACGCTTTTTTCATCGGCGATGACTCACTGCTAGAAATTAAAGATTGATGATTCGGGGATTCTTAGCGCGTTCGATATCGGCCGTCTATTTAGGTAACAGTTTCCGTGGCTATAAAATTCTGTCGAACGCGACGCACGCTCGGACAAAATGCGGAAAAAGCTGTCGCGACAGACATTACAAAACAGAGTGAATAAATATTTTTCAATTGTTACAGTATTTTTATTCGTAGACCAACACGTTTCCTAAAGTAACATTGCTCATTAATTTCTCTTATGATTGTTACATAGAATGAAATTATTAAAATTCTTCTATATATTGCATACTGAAGAGATAATTTATTAAAATTTCGCACTCGATCGATGAACCAGATATTTGTTCGATTCTAGCTTGTCAAGCGGACTAGATCATAAAAATCTTCTTCAGTACACTGCAAAAATGTTGATTTTAGAAAGCCTGTACACAGTAAATGTTTATAGACGGTTCGATAGCTAAGAAAAATTTCATCGGTTTTTCAATTATCCAAATTGTTCGTCTATAATCGCTAGACACCGGATCTTTATATGCAGAATAAAAATTTTCTGGTGCTAAACTGGAAATTTATTTTCATTCTTAATACTTACTGTCTTTCTAAATTCTTCGAATTTTTCTTATCGTTTTAAATTACACCTACCAATTTTTGTCATGAACGCATGAAAATTCCCCTGTCTAATAATCGCTAAACGGTACGGTGATTAAACAGGGATTACTTTACTCGATTGTTGGGCAGGGATTAAGGCTTGTAAGGAACTCTCGCGCGTGGTAGTAATATTGTAACGCCCTGGCACAAGGAGGAAAGAAGAATCTGTTGATGACCTAGATAGTTCGATTTCTGGAACAATCGCTAGGAAACGAGGGATCCTTACTGAAATCCCTGGCTAAGAAATCCGATCGTCTGATTCTTTTTGTTTCTGTGTTCGTGTGTCCCTGGGAGGTCTATTCACTTTTAATCAACAAAGACTGATAAAGTGCTGCTTCTCGCGCGAAGCCGAGTGTCGACTATTCGGTACAAAAGTCATTGAAGAATCGCGCGACACTTTTTCAATGAACCATTCCGCCGACGATAGTTTTTTTCTTTCTATGTATATCGGTGCTCTCTGATCTCGACGCTCGCAATCTTTCCGCGCAATTACGACTGGGTAATTAATAAAATATTACGAGAAACCTGATTATCCGTTGCTGGCCAACAGATTTTAAGATGTTCGGAAATGTTATTAAATTCTTCTACTCGCACAAAATCAGTTTTTAGTACCATACTTTATGTACAGAGTGTCCTCAAAATGTTCCCCGAAAGGTCCCGACAGTGATTCCTGAGGTGATTCCAAGTAACTTTTCCCTTTGTGAAAATCTTCTCCGCGGCTCGGTTGAGGAGTTACCAACGAAAAACACTGACCAATCGGAGAGCGGCGTTGGCGTTGGCCGAGGCGGAGTCGATCCGTAGTAGCCGCGCCCCGATTGGTTCGTGTTTCTCGTTAAATAACTCCTGAACGAAGCCTCGGAGAGCATTTCCGCGAAGGAGAAACATACTTGAAATCACCTCGGGAATCGGTCATTTCAAGCACAACATTTTCAGGACACCCTGTACATTTCTTCTGTGTACCTACACGAGAGCGAGTGTCGCTTCCGGGCGAGTTGCAACGTTGACAGCAGAAGGCGACAGACAACGAAGAATAATCCCGGTTCGGCGAGTCCTTCGACGCCGGATAACTTCGCTCCCCTCGTCTATGAACCCCAAAAGCAATTACTCAAGAAGAGTTAGCTTTGGATCGTTCGTTCGCCGACTTCTACTATCAACCGTAACTCCCGGAAAAGTAATTCCGCGATCAACAAGTAGCGTTTGACCCGCGTTCCTCGGCAGAGGGTCCAGACGCCAAGAAAGTTGCACACCCCGATCCGCCCAGATTCCACGTATCCATAGTTGAGGCTACTAGCGGTAGGGTAGACGTTGGCTAATCGTTCTCGTTGGTTTTGCCAGGTCGGACATGAAAAATCTTGGTTCGCGTTGGACGGTCCCCGACATAGCACGCACTGCCGCAGCGCGTCCGTCATTTCTCATCGCCATTTCGTCGGAACGACATTCAGATAGCAGCAGCAGCAATAGCATCAGCAGCATCGGAATCAGCGGAAGAAATAGGAAGAACAGCACCAGCCATAATAGCAGCATTAGCATCAAAAGCAGAGGAAGTCACGTTAGAAGTAGCGATAGTGGCAGCAACGGTATCGAAAGTATTGGCGGAGGTATTCGCGTGATCGAGGCCGTCACGGCGATCAACAAGAAGAGGGACAGAAGGAGGATTGGTAGATCGGCAATCGACGTGTTGCACCTGCACGAGGCGCATTTATCCGTCCGATCGTACGTAACGGCGTCGTCGAATCGCATCGACGACGGCACGACGCGTTCCGAATCGACGCCCAGGCACCGGCCTCTAACCGGCAAGTCGTGCGGTTCTCAGCACCGGTATCGTCCTCGCCAGCCGCAGCCGCAGCCGCAGCCGCAGCCACCGCAGCCGCAGTCACTCTATTACCCCCCCGCATCGTGGGACACGCGCACATTACAATTCAGAAACTGTTAGCACCGATCAAAAGTAAGTCCCGCTTTTCAGTACTGTGTAAGGGTGACCGGGTACACGAGCCGACGTTCGGGCCGGGACCCGAAAGTTCGTGGTACTCGGGTACCAGAAAGTCTATGACATTCGGTATCCCAACGTCATAAACTCCCGGGTTCTCGACCCGGCCCGAACCCGAAATTTTTTGCTATCCGGACTTTACAAATTGTCAGGTTCCCAACCCGGCCCAAACCCAAATGTTTTGAGTATTCGAACCTTACAAATTGTCGGGTTCTCGACCCGGCCCGAACCCGAAATATATGGATTTCTGAATGGTATAAATTGTTGGATTCCCGACCCGGCGTGAATCCAAAATTTTCGGGTATCCGAACTTTTAATGACTCGTGTTCTCGACCCGGCGCGAATCCAAAATTTTCGGGTATCCGAACGTTTTGATTTCTCGGGCTCCAGACCCGGCCCGAACCCGAAATTTTCGGGTATCCTAACATTATAAATTGTCGGGTCCCGCCCTAAACCCGAAATTTTCGGGTACCCGTCCCCCCCTAGAAACAGAATTGGGCACATGTCATCTTAATTAATCTGTTTTAACCATAATTTCAAGTACGTTATTTTTCAACATAATATTATTAATGATTAGGTACGATGTTAACGGCGACCAACAATATCATTCTCGTCATCCGTAATATTTATCAACGAGCAGAAAAGATATTACTCATCCATAATAGTTGTTTGTAATTGTATCAGGTAAATCGAATGAAAAACGTGCGCGGAAATTGTATGCTGTTGTCACGGATGCCATTACTATTACTTCACTTTCGTATATTCTTACACTCATCTGCAAAGAAGAAAATAAACAAGAAGCAAGGTCGACCGACTTCGTCGCTTCAGTTTCCTTTGAAAATAGAGAAACAATTTGACAGATTTGTTCAACATATACGGTACTCGATCTTCGGCGAAAACGTAGACTTTATCGCACATTTGGTTTTGTCTGTTTGTCCCGTCGTATAAAAAATCTCACAGGTCTCGTCAGTGCGTAGTTCAAATTTGAGAAAAGTTCCAGAGAAATCTGAGACGTCGTTCGAAGAAAGATTTCGCGGCAGCGAAAAAAAGTTTCGGTAAACACGCGCCCGTAAATGCTCCCGTAAAGTTATTGTTAGCAAACTTTTTCGCGCCGTACATATTTTTTTTTCTCGGCCGAGACGAACGCACCTGCTGTCGTTACACATACACGTCGGCTGATGCAACAAGTTCGGAGATGGTAGGACAAATAACGTAACGCTTATCGAGGTACGATTCCGCAGTGCACTTGCGAACTTCGAAGCGTTTTCGAGTCGAGAGAGCCGTTCGGTTATTGCGGCGTTAGCTCCGAGTGTTTGATCGAGAATTACCGTCGGTTTAATCGAAGTTCGCGGGCTCAGATTTCATAGTAAGTCGCTCGTTCAATTTTGTCTCCCCTAATCAGTTGGTTGCTACTAGCACTTTTGAGAGATCTTAATCAGTTAAGCGGAATTAAAATCAAGCAATGACGAGTATTGTATTATAAATTTCACGAAAAACGAGGAAGGATTACATTTTTATTTGATAGAAAATTAACAATTCATTGTTGAAAAGGTTGGAAACGAGCATACCGCCGAATAATATTCTTGTTACATTTTATTTCGAGTTTTCATCGTCAACGGTAATTTTATATTTTACCCGACGAGTATACACGTCAACGCGATAGAGATTTGGTCCGACGTATATATACGCCAAACGCGCTTAACTGGTTAAATAATTGCATAAAATCCGCAGTCTAGTTATCTAGTAGATCGTTCAATATGACAAAAAAGCTGATGGATTCGTGTCGTTGCAGCGAATCGAGTGTTTACGCGTCGGAAGAATCGATTGTTCGGTGCCGACGTAGCCATTTCGTGGGCATTTCATTGTATTATTCGAGACAGAAACCCAGAGCAGCTGTTACTTAATAGATCCGTGGCCAGGGGACCCGTGAACCACCATTTTCAGGACACCGTGTTACCGTGAAAGTTGAATGTTCGATAAATCCCATGCATACGTAATGCGGTTTCTAGTTCCGCTTAAAAGCGTCCTCAGCAGCTAGACATTAGTTTCTCTATTTCCGGAGTGTTTTACTTATTCAATAGAAACTTTAGGCGTCGCGAGAATCGACGAACGACAGTTGTTTCCCCTCGAACGTTTCTCATATTTTCGGTTGCCAATGGACAACGAATTATCTCACATTGTTTAAACGATGAATTGCGATACAAAGCAACGAATTATTTCGAATACTATCTCTGTACGATTGTAACCAACATATAACCAAAAAAAAAATTAATTATTATTTCTCAAAAACTTTATTCAATGCTCAAGTTTGAAAATGCTCATTTTCTGACCAAGTCAGAAAATTTGGGGGGTCAGACCAAAAAATATTCACCCCTAAGCGTCACCCTACAGGGGCAGAATTAGAATACGGTAATTGGAAGGGGCCCGGATTTTTGCATTTATTATCTTGCAATTTTGTTGTTTTTTTTACGTAATATACGTTTTCTTTCCTTGATCGATATAAATTGTTTTTTTTTCTTTCTAAAAATTATATTTTGCGGGGGTGGGGGCCGAAAATTAGTAGTTCCGGCACTGCCAATCCAGAAAAATTCAAAGCTAGAGTCGTTCGGTAAGAACAATACTGACCATCGTATCTCCGACCATCTATTCGACCGCATTTCGCCGTTCACAAAGACTCACGTTTCGTTTGTCTGCGCAGGAAGGTGGCTCAGCTGTGTGCAGCTTAGACAATGTCCGAAGATTCTGACTCTGTATCAGAGGAAGAAAGATTTTTGTTCCGTCCGTTCACGCGGGAGTCCCTGGCAGCGATCGAGGCTCGCATTGCCGAAGAACATGCCAAGCAGAAGGAGCTCGAGAAGAAGAGAGCGCAAACCGAGGTAGGAACGCGGGCGTAACCTTCTCTTCCGTCTACATAGAACATAGAAGCCGCCGTCGATCCAAGCGATCGCGGCCGGCTAGTAGGATCACATTTCTGTTCTGATTTCGATTACCAGACGATCTTTTCGCTCTGTTATTATTATTTTCGTTTTTTGCACGGTTTAATCGACCAAACGCCAATCTGTCCTCCGTTTCTGAAAATATTTTGACACCGCCGTCGCGTCGACAAGCTGAAAATCACGCTGAACAATCGGAATCGAACTTGACCTTGAGAATCCAGTCTCTGATTTTTCGGTTAGGAGGAACGAATTTTTTCGGAGATTACCTGGTGATCGTTGACAACAATGATGACTCATTTCACCGACACGATTCGACCGACATTAACTTTCGTCGACATGATGAAAATCATCGATAGTCCGTGTTTAGCGTCAGGCTTCAGTTCATTCGTGTCCGCTGACATCAAATTCGTTACGATGTGACGAGAACAATTTTTGACCTTGAAAGAAAGGGCCAAGGTCAATTTTGCGGTCCATATTTTTAACAGATCTCCACCGATATACCTCCATGGTATTTGTGACATAATTTTTATACACCCCACTTAACCCCTTGCCGTATCATTTTCTTTACGGTTACAGTGATTAAAACGTCTTCGTCCTCAAAAATGTAGAAGAGAAAAGAAAATATATATTTTTTGTATGGCTACATGGACTTTAATGCTGAGATATCGACTGCAAACAAATCAAATTTTATTTCATCTAAAAAGAAAGGCGTAACATTAGTTTCTATTAGACTTTGTTTAAAATCTTCATCACGAGTCTGAAAATACGACAAGGGGTTAAGGACAACGTCTCATCCCTAACCTTGGCAGTTAGGTATGGAGAGAAAACTGATAGGCCCAGTGGTCTGCTTAACATTTATTGCCTTGTTCAGCGATGATTCTCACTTATAATCATATTCAATTTAGTACTGGCATTCCAACAGAATCGTGTCGTTGAAAACAGCGTCGGCGAAATGAGTCGTCGCTGATACCCGGCAGAGCCTTTTTATTCCGGAGGGAAAACGAACGAACGAACGATCGCGGGTTTCACGAAAGGAGGCGGACACGAGTTCGGTCGACTATACCGGCACTAGTTTTTTAGCATCCACTCAAATACCTCCCGTACAACCACAAATGTCCTCTATAACGTGTATCCACGTACGTGCGTACGTAACATACCAGAAATGAGAAGAAGCTCGACCGTTGACACTATAACAGAACCGAGAATTTCCATTTCGTGTGTAACGAAACGATGGGCGTGGTTAAATTACTTCCCTCGTCCCCTCTCCGCATCCCCCCGCTGTCCACTGTCCCCCTCCCCGTCGCCGGCAAATTACGAATCGACCGGTCCGCGTTTCCAGTAAACGGAAGTCCCCCAAGAAGACGCCAACGATTGTCGTACGTGCTCGTGTTAACATCGATACACAGGTTGTTCTACTTTTGCAGATGTTGTATTAGCGAGTCGTCCAACGTATACAAAGCATCGCTACATACAGTGCGTTGCGTATGTTTCCACTGATTGTGACCAGTACTCGAACACCGATCAATCTCCCCCCCACCCTTCCCCCACCCTGTCGCATTATTCTCGAATTTATTTTGAGAAAAAAATCTTTCCATTTTTAGAAAGAAAACCCTCTTTTCTGAGGGAGAAAGAGAATCGAGTCGCGTGAAAGGGTAAGGGCGGATTGATCGACGTTTAGCGCACTGTTTCACGGTGTTTGTCCGTGACGCTCGATGGACATTTTACTCTTCTTTCTTTTGTTTTTTCGTATATATATATATATATATATATTTATTTTTTGTTTTTCTTCATACCCCGTAATCGTTTTTGTTTTCTTGTGCGTAGCTGCAGTGCCGTTTTTTGCGAGATCTGTTATCTTTCATGTACACCAGTCATATTAATTATTATATATATAGATATATTATACATGATTACAATTATTCGTCAAGCTGCGGTGTTTCTTGAAACCTTCAACACCCCCGTTTGTAACAACAAAAAAAAACCGATTGTTCCGCTGACCGTCGCGTTTTTAATTGTTTGCTTGACTTTTTACTGCTAACGTAGTGATGATGATACATGCCTATATCCTGTTGACGACTTTTGTACACCCACATTATATACATCTGTCTATCTATCTTATCCATATTATACACATATAGTATATACACGTTATATGTATATATGTATATGTGTATAACACGATTGTCGCCAGAGTAATGTATTGTTTTTTGTGTTACCCAAAGATATGTTCGCGTACGAGCTCGATGTCTGCAGTGTCACTATCTGTGCCTGTTTCTATACGTACATAAATACCGCTGTGTCCTATACTTCTCTATCTCTCTCTCTCTTTCTCTCTCTCTCTGTCTCCTTCTCTTTCTCTCCCCTCTCTCTCTCTCTCTCACTCTCTATCTCTCTCTCTCTCTCCCTCTCTCTCTCGATCTATATATGTATGTGCTCTTCAATGTATAGCAAACCATCCTTACGCACGTACCACTGCACAGCCAAGGAGACTACGACCGCTGGCTGTATACGAGGTGTTCGCTGGAATCAGGATTCTTGAACTAACCCTAACTAACTTAGCCTGCTGTTTCGTCGCAGCCTGGATCGCACGCCGTGTAAGAACCGATTAGGTCTGTCGCGAACTTCCGCGGATCTCTCGTCCAACGAAATTTACTCGGCCGATTGTCTTAACGCTGAACCCACCGCTGCCGGTTTTATATTTCCGATCTTGCGATTATTACGAAGTTACGTGGAAATCGATTTGATAATTTTTTTTTTCTCCAAGCGTACATTGATGTAACGATTGCACGAAATCTGAATATGAAGTTGCTTACGTGGAAATTGATTCGATGTTTTTATTCAAGCGTACATTGACGTGAAAATTGCACAAAATTTAAACAAATAGAGCTTCGTTGTTTTCACAAGCGAAAGCATTCTAATCGCTTTTGATGCTCGGTGGGTTTAGCGTTGATCGGTTGCGAATCAATTTTTGCCGGACGCCGACTGTTTTGCAAGCTTATTTTTCTGTCGAGTCAGCCGGGTCTTTCTTCGAGCAAAGTAACGATTCGTGAATTTAAATTGGAAACTATTTTCTCGTATAGAATCTCGTCCTCTTCGAAGAAAACTGTACGCGAATTCGAAAAGTAGAGAGATTTGAAGGATTCACATTCGCGAAGAACCGTATCGATGAAGATTACAATTTTTGGAGGAATGTTATTCACTAAAATGTTACGTCATCTCGTGTATCCTACGGTTTTCGAAGACTGTTTCTAACGTTCAAATATCCATCGGTACACCCTGTACGATTTTCACCGTGTGCGACGGTTATCCGTCCGCAGAAGTCGCGTCTCTGCTCACGTATTCCGCGGCCTATTACGCGACGCTCAACACATCGAGAAGTCTCGATTACATCGCGAACTGGTCGTTATTCAGACGCGGATGGATCAGCCTCCGCCTATCGTACCCTCGTGCCGAGCGAGTCTCGGATTCGGTATTAATTAAAAGAATCTCCTTCCGCCATCTCGACGATACAGCCAGGCCGAGAGTAGCAAACTTGATGATGGATACAGAGAGAAAGAGAGAGAGAGAGAGAGAGAGAAAGAGAGAGAGAGAGAGAGAAAGAAAGAAAAAAAGTGGAGACGCTATCAATTGATACCCTTCCACATCTCCTCTACTTCGCCTAAAACTGATCTTTCTGCTTCAATATCCCATGTCATCGCAGACATCCCGATATTAACATGTATAATACTATATACATACATAAATAGAATGTATATATATACATATATATATAAAACTTTCAACATCTCTTTGTCTCCCCACTACTTACCTCTCTTCCCGTGTACCTCTATCTCTTCTAGCCTCTACTCTCAAGCTTTTCGAATCGATCCTCTACGGTCCTTTCACCCCCCACCACCACCACCCCTCCCTCTGTCTCTCTGACACACACCTAATCGTGTACCACCTATTTACTGTTCCCATGACTGCACATTAGCGAAAACCTTGTTTCTCTCTAACAACACTCGCCTGATTCACCCCCTCCCCTCCGCCCACCCCCACCATCGAAACCTCTCACCGTCCGCCTCTCCCACTATTCTGTGTTGTTTCTGTGTGTAACGACTGTTTCTCCATTTCTCCAATTTCAGGGAGGTTTTGGACGGAAGAAAAAGAAAAAAGAAGTAAGACGTTACGTCACGCTAAGTAATAACACACGTACACATGACATTGAGATTTTCACTATGCATACATACATACATACATACGAACATACATTGCATAGACACATTGATAAATACATAAATACATCCATACATACATACATACATGCATAAGATATGTGCATAGATACACGTACACGCGAAGGCACACGTGTCCACGCACACAGTCACACAATACATACACAGGTTACGCGAGCACCGTCTCTTTCTTCTCCGACATTATTCAAACTCTCTCCACTCAAAGATCGTGCACGATCAGAAATTGTACACGCATCGACGCACAAACGCCTCTTGTCACACGATTCTCTCCATTTAACATAATCCGATCGTCGATCGGCGCACACACTGGCTGACGCGATGATCCCGTGATTTTTCTTCACACGTGACACACCAGTCCACCACCACCACCACCACCACCACCACCATCACCACCGCCACGGTGTACATCGATTCGGTTCGATTCGATTCGGAGGTATTAGTTAGACGATCCCGATAAAACCTTCCACGATCGATCGGAAAACGGGCCCCTCGGATTCGCGAACGATTCTCGCCTCGCCTCTGCTCCGATTTGATACGCAATCTCGTGGACGCCATCCGGATCGCGATTTCATGGACACCGTGGTCGATTAGTTTTCGCGCGAGTATAGTTTTTATTCTGATTTTTTCCGAGTTTACTTCACCGATGGTTAAGAGCTCGTTTTGCGGGCCGATCCGACACGAAACCGTGAAATAAACCAATTAAAAATTCGAAAACGGTCGTTTTTCCACCAATTTTTTCTACAATTCTCTATTTTCTTCAAACACGAAAGAACATTAACAAATATTGAAAAAAAACAAAACAAAATTTTTTATACAAAAATAATCAAATGAATCAAATAAATATTGAAAAATAACCTTTTAACTATTTTCGGGCGAGAGGACACAAGCGCAACACTGTCTAACGAGTATATTCGGTTGTATTTACGTAGAAATCCAAAACTGCATGTCTCGCGAGTGAACTCGAGCGTGCGGGAAGTAAATCGAACAGTTACAGGGACGTAGACACGAATGAAATTGGAACCACCGAAATTTCTACCGAATCGAAGATTACATCGTGGTAGGAAGGAAACACGGCTTGATTCACGCACGTCCAACTCGTACGGACTACTCGGTAGGAGGGCAGGAGCGAGGAGCTCGCGAGCCGTGCTCCTAGGAGCGACGGTCGCGAGATTCAGGACTTTTCAAGGTAGGGGGGGGAAATGGTATAGACAGAACCCGAGCGACGTCACGACGCTATAGTATAGTCCAAATTCCGGACGTCATGGTGCCGATCTCGAAGATCGCTAAGCGCTGTTGAAAGTGACGTCACGTGACCCCGTCGAGGGATCGTGAGTGTCGCCGGATAGCCCGCGTCACGTGACCGCTCGCGGAGGCGTGGTGACGCTCGCCGCCGGTGAACGGCGTCGGTAAGGTAGAGTGGGAGAAAAGTCTTGATCCGATGGCACCGGTTGGCTCCTAGCTCCGCTCACGAGCCTGCTCTTGCCCCTCGGAGCCTCGGTTGGGCGTGCCCGCTTTACACACATGTCACGCAACATCACCACAGGGTACCGCCTATACATATACGCTTCTCATATTCTACCGCTGTCCACGTACACCGGGTGGCCCGTTTGTCAGCGGTACGGCTCTCGACCGGATGATTTCTCGTGGAAACTCTGGCCGAAAATTCCGAAATCGCTTGGTCGCGAACGAGGCTTCGTTAATATTTATTTCAGCATATTTTAAATGGATGCGTAATAAATAGACAACGAATCTTTATGCGAAATACAACGTTTTCTACCTGAATTGCAACAAACTGGAGTGAAATAGAAATTTATTTTTTTTTTGTTAATATATGCAATAGGTTGAAAATATCACATTAACTATTTTTATAATTACAAATTCTTCAAATTTTACAGTTTTTACCGTTTGAAATTGTAATCTCTACTGTTTTCATTTTTGTTGTTGTAAATGTCTAAGATCCACCGTCTAATAGCGAATAACAAATTCGAAAAACGAAAAATCTATAGCGACGGGAATTTTGTTGGACAATTTTCGGCCGTTTCTCCCACGAACAAAAAATCATTCTATCGCGGATCGTGCGACTGACAAACGGATCATCCTGTACATTGTATACGCTCCGTCGCAAGTGTCTTGACGTCTTACCGACACGATCGTAAAGCGAGACCCGCCTGTGTGCTTCCTCAAAAATTCTCGTGTATCTCTGACACGGTAGTCGAATCCACACGTGCTCGATATACTACTCTCGCACTAGACACGTCGGACCGTGTGTGTATATGCTTTTTGCGTGTACTGGGTCAGGTAACTATCTAAAAAGTCTCGATGATAATAAAATGCGATCGGCCGATCGGACGGGACCGAGTCGGCTCAACGCGATCGCGATCGAGATCGAGATCGAAGCGGGATCGAAGCGATTCGGTCGCGGGCCGTTCGCTCTCTGCGACGCACACACGCATTCGCATTCGCTTCGCTGAGCGAGTACGACGCTCGACCAGAAAGATCGGACACGTTCACGATTTGTTTCACCAGTTACGGTAATTAAAATTTCTTTGTCGTTCGGAACTCTTTCAAACGAGAAGCAGAAAGTTTCTATTTGTTGTACGCCTATTATTGTCCACCGCATCAATAATAACAAAATATTGGAACGGATGTTAGTAGCGTTTTTAAAACTCGAGGATAAAGTTCAGATATTCATTCGTAGATTTATTCAGTAATATATTTTCCATTAACATTTGCCATTTTTGAGCTAACTTAGTATGCCATTGAAAATCCTACGAATAAATATATACCTTAATTTTAACTTAAAAATGCTAAGGACTTTCGTTCCAAGGCAGTAGAATTTTATTTCAATTCAAAGGATATTGATAATTAATTTTCTTTGAACGGAAATATTATTCTGTTTTATCGTTGGTAATACACAACCATTGGAGAATAATGTGCATACAGCTTGGAATTTTATTCTTTCTCTTTCTCCGGAGGATTGCGAACGACGCAGATCTAATCACCGCGAAACAGCATAGAAATCCGTATAACAAAGAGATTAACGCGTCGGGCCGAGGAATTTCTTCTAAAACCGGCAACGACGCGGAGAAAGTTGCGGATTGTTAATGGGGACGCGATCGCGACAGAGACATTTACTCCGGCAGCGTTTTCATTCAATTATGCGCGGTAGTCGCAGTCGAATTAGATTTGCGAAGCAACAGAATTCAGCCTGCAATTATCCTTCAGCGGCACGAAGAAATTTAATCTTGTCCCGTGACCGAAGGGAAGAACAACCGTAATGAGAGAAAACAATTGCAGCGTCCGTTTTCTTTTCTTCTCGAGTGTCGTACGTCTGGCGTTAGAGATCGCAGCAGCCGCCGCCCGCCCGCCGCCGCCGCCTGAGAAATAAAAACGCTTCTATATATATGTAGATCGTATGCCGTACCCGCAATGCTTACCGCTGAGACTCTGTATACTATGTACATGCCATAATGATCTTCGTTGTTTTTTTTTCTTCTTTTCGTCTCTCTCTCTCTTTCTCTCTCTCTCTCTTTCTCTATTATTCATTAATCGCGCGCGCTTCGGGAGGTAAGGAGGAACCGCGGCGAAAAATGCGCGTAAGAGTATAGTCGGATGAGACGCCGGAAAATGCAAATCAAATTGATTTTTTACTCGAAATCTACGAAAAAGTAAAGAAAAATCGGAAAATTTGAGATTTCTATATTTTTTTTTAGTACGATGCACTGTGTAAAAAATAGGGAACAATTTTCTAGAGAACTCTTATAAAAGAGAACTCTTATTAAAAAATACAAATTAATAACCACGATGAAACATAACCAACGTAATAATATAAAAGCGGCGCTCCGAAAACTTCGATATAAAATCGGCAATTTTGTGCTTGCGGGTTCTTTTAAAAAATCGATATTGCGATAAAAAATTCTGAAACACTGTCGTGCCTGCTGTTAGGTAGAACGTTGATGAATTTTTTCGCAATTTTTTGCAGAACCGGAGAAATAGTTCATTAAACCGTGCTCACCCTGTAACTACTCTTGCGGTAGGGTTAGCGACTCGAAACTTGTCGCAGAGGCTTTTCTTCGGGAGCTTTATCGAACGGTTCGACCAAAAAATCAATTTGGCCTGGTGGCATTTATCAGCATCTTGTCCGGCTATACCCTTTACACACGATCGCAGTGGCGTAGCCTCTCTCTCGCTCTCCTCTGGGATCGTATTGATTTATCGCCGACCACGTCGCAGTACAGTTGCTCGGCCCGAAACGATGCTCCTCCGCATCAAAAGACATCGATCGCGGGAAATCCCGCGGCCACCCGTTGTATAACCTCACGGGCCACCGCAAATTCGATCTGGCCGCGACGCTTTTCGGAAATGAATTTTTGCTAACGGTCCGCAAAACTCCTTTCTCGACTCGGCTGCTCCGGGAGTACAGGGCGAACAACGAACCAGCTATTTCGAAATTCAATTTGTTCCACTTAGAATTCGCTGGCTAACTGAATCTCTTGAATCTCTGAAACTCTTCGAACGCTAAACCCATTTGTTTTATATTTTTCATTCGACAATGATTGAAATCGTCATTTACATGGTCCGATAAATCTTTTTATCCAAACACACGTTGAAATAAAAATTGTAGAAAATCTAAGTAAATCGAACCTTGTTAGTTTTTACAAGCTAAAACGTTTTAATCGCTTTCGGTGTTGATTCGAATTAATTCAGCGATTGCTCTCATTGTCAAAAGTTTTCGGATAATTTGAAATTCAATTAGGGAAAGCTGCAAAATAATCTCTTCCTTGAGATTCAAATTGCATTAGTAAAAAAAAAAAGATTCGGGAAAGAATGAGCGATGGACGATTTTGCTACTTCGAAATCGCGAAACACCGTTCGTTCAGTCTCTCGCCCTGTAGTCTCGAGGAGGCACGCGTTTCCGAAACAATGGACGGATTTTTGACAGACGGTGGCAATTTTTATTCTGACTGATCCGAAACGAGCCTGCTCGAGGATCGCTCTTTGCTTGTCTCTGTTCGACGTCTCGAGCAAGCAAAGAAAAAAGAAAAAAGAACGCACCAATCGACCACGACGACGAACGTGTCCTGCCGCATCGTGTGCTCCGCTCTGCCCAGTAATGCTCGGCCTGAATATTCATCGACAGACACGTCTCGCTTGCGTAAATTAGATCTAGGTAGACTGTACATATGATACAACCTTAGTCATAGATCATTATTAGGCGTAGGATGTTCGTGTATGTGCATCCAACTGGGCGAACGATCTTTCTTTCTTTTCTTCAATGTGAAAACGCTTCTAGATAGTCTTCGATACGTAGGTGCGACGATTGCAATCAGTCTCCTCGGTCTTTCGAACGAAAACGAGAAAAACAAGCTTAGCGAGTCAAAAGTGATTGGCATATTTCGCGGGACAATCGTTTCGTTTCTCTCGACTGGTCAGCGAGTCACCGGTTGCAAGACGAATCGGCGAACACATTCTGTCTTTCGGTTCGATTTTAGCGGAAATCAGAAATTTTCGGTCGGGTTTAATACCTATTCGATCGAATATTACTATCTAGCAATTTTGCAATTTAAATTATTCTCAACGTTTCGATCCAGATATGGACCATTATCAAGAGAAATTTGCGTCTGTAAAGTATTGTATAATGTAACGATTGACAAAACGGAATTTTTGCATTTGTCATTTTAATTAAATTAACCCGTTGCCTTACGATTTATTTTACGGTTTCAGCGATTAGAATTTTTTTCCGCCACTGTCGTGGAAAATGAAACAAGTACAGCGTCGAGATCATCGTGAAATCGTTAAGATGTCGCGTTCACGATGGAAAGTTGAAAACGCAATTTCTAGGCAAAGTGTTAATTATTATAGAGAATTATATCCTTATATCGATCGTATTTATTTTAATTTGAATTAATGTTTTCGGCGCAAAGGTCCGATCAGTTATAATTTTATAAAGCAATTTTGCAAATTAGTAAAATACCGACGTCTCAAATTGCTTTATAAAATTAATACTGATCAAATTATTATTAAAACCGATCGAACCTTTGCGCCGAAAACATTAATTCAAGTTCGAAACGAGAATAAAGAAATCGGAATAATCGCGAGGATAAGGGGGTGGATCGTTTCGTCTTGCGACCGCGGGACAGTTGTCGCGTTCGATCCGGCAAAGAAGCCGGTCCTCGCCGCGCGAGGATACAACGCAAGAGAACGAACGAGAGCAAAAAAAACACGATGAAAAAGAAAGTACGTACAACGAAAACGAATATCGAGAAAGAACCAGGTGGGCAAACCTCGAATTTCTAATAATGACTCTCGAGAGAAATTCGGGTGAGAGGGAGCGGAAACGAGCAGGGATCACGTGGACCTCCACCAGGTTCGTATGTTCACGACCCGCTTTTAGCACCAATTCCGTACTGTACACACGTATACATATAGACCGGCTTCTATACGACTAGTCGCCGTAGCTGCTTTTCAGACTAGACGCGGAATAGATGTTCCCGATGCTTCCAAAGTAGGAAAAGAAAAAATGTGGGGCAACGTCGTACTATCGGTAAAGTACACGTATGTACGTGCAAAAACGGTGTGACGCTCGCCGCCGTTTCTGTTAACGTTGACGCGCCAGCGCGATTTCGTTTTGTTCGCGCTAAAAAAAAAAAATCATGTCATTACGTGTGTTGCAGTATGTATCCTAAACCGCGAGAAAAGCTCGCGCGGTATAAATAATTAACGGGCCGCGGGGGTAAGGAAACTAAATTGACACTGGTCGGGCGCGCGACGATCAATGTTAACGGAAAGACGGCGATGATCGCTTCACTTCCGATACGCGGGACTCTCGCGCGATTGATGGAAACCCGCATTGAAAACCGTAGGCGCGGCCACCATTTTGTACAATTGTTCGGACCAAAGTCGCCTGCCTTGAAGCTCGGGACGTTGTCTTTTGCGATGCACAAACGACGAACGCAAATACGGACGCGATACGACGCATAGAGCTCTCATCTAGAAGCGGGTTATGAATAACCGGTGCACACATAGAAGACGATACAAATGAATATTTCCAAGCCCGCGTATTATCAACGTGCATATATATATATACTATATATAGGCATTGTATGCTGGTTGGACCGATGGAAATAGGCCCCCTCGATCGCGTCCGCTGGGTTTTTCGTGTTCGAAAAATTATTGGCTCCGATCACGGACAATCCCGAAATCTCGCGAACAGTTGCTTCTGGAAATCTATCCTTGGGTTGTATGATTTTATCCAAAATGGCTAATTTTTTACTTTGTAATTTTTTTTATTCCTTCTGGAGGTCCTATTGAAAAAAAAACAAAGGATAATTCTTCTCTACCTTGGAACTACGACCATTTTGTGTTTCGAATAAATATTTCAAAAAGTCCTCGGTATTACAATGAAATATATTTAAAAATTTTTCCATTTTAGACTCATCGGTAACCGAACCGCCATTTTGTGCAGAATCCGCGAAAAGTCAGCCATGATTTTCTAACCGATAAACGTTTCAACATCGTGATGTACTTTCTTGAAATAGACGATCCGAAATTCGACAAGATTTTTTGAAAAAGTCGTTTTCTTCGGTTTCTCGTCTGACCATAACTTCAAAAACGAGCTACACTGTGGAATCGTATCTTCGGTATTCTTGATGCCGTGGACATATTACTTTTTCATTAAGATAAAATTTATTCAGTTGAATTTTTAATCTGTCTTCCAACAAATTACGCTTCGACAAATTACACGTTTATCGACGAAAGCTCAACGGGAGATGTCACGGCGACTTGTTTCTAGCGGGCCATCAAGTATTCAGAGGGATACCTACATAAATTTTGTCGCGAATCGAGGATAAATTCGAGGCGAACTCTCCGCCTGGGATCGTTCTATTGGAAATATTTATTTCACCCTTTTCCTCTCAGTCACTCGACGGTTGAATCACGGAGAGGTGAAACACATGGACGACGATTATAGCGCGCGTATATTTTGTATATACATACATATTATAATAATTCGATCTAAGGCACGTCTATACGGTAACGATGATTTATTGCAACGTATAAAACAAGCTCTATATAATTTTTTTTCTACATAGATAGTTCGGCATCCGCCGGGGGCAAACGGTACTTACACCTATTCTCGATTTCACAGGCACGGTATGACGACGAGGACGAGGACGAGGGTCCTCAGGCGGATCCGCTGCTCGAGCAAGGAGCACCGATCCCGGTCCGACTGCACAACGAATTTCCACCCGAGCTGGCCTCCACACCTCTCGAGGATATCGATACTTTCTATCATAACCAAAGGGTAAATGCTCTATCGCTAAAATCATTCGGTATAATAACAGTAGTATCTCCGTAATTTTCGTATTCCGAGGGACAGTTATGGAAGAGGTGATACATGGTTCGAGCGTGTTTACCGCTTGACTGGTTCCGAGGGGAATCCCCCAGCGGAAGTGATACAATTTTCACAGTTACAGTAGAGATGTTTGCGACAGTTACGGAGATAAATGCACTTATTCAAAAAACTTATTTGGAAAAAGATTTTGTACCAAAAAATGGCAGAAGATAGATACGTAATTGTTATTTTATAAAGTAATTTTAGTGCTCCGTAAGTCTAGTGTTAACAGGATTATTATACAGTTATGGCAGAGGGGCTACAAGCTACCTCAGCGGTGGGGGATACAATTTTCACAGTTACGGTAGAGATGTTTGCGACAGTTACGGAGATAAATGTATTTGTTCAAACTTGTTTGGATAAAGATTTTGTAACAAAAAAATGACAGAAGATAGATGCGCCATTGTCGTGTTAGTGCTCCGTACACCTAGTGTTAAGGATTACGGTGTCCGGCTGGTTTGATCACGAGGCATGTCGTCTGTTTCAGACCTTCGTCGTCATCAGCAAGGGAAAGGACATATTCAGGTTCTCAGCGACAGACGCGATGTGGATCCTCGACCCGTTCAACCCGATACGACGCGTGGCCATTTACATATTGGTTCACCCACTGTTCTCCCTCTTCATTATCACTACAATATTGGTTAACTGCATACTCATGATCATGCCCACTACGCCCACCATCGAGTCTACGGAGTGAGTATCGTTCGTACGTCCTCGCCTCGCGCGTCCGATAACACCGAAACAAAGGCGAGACCTCGATTTATCTCTTTGCCTATTATCTCACCGTTTCCCTTTATTTTTAATTGTCATTTACTCGCCGAGACCTGTACGAGCATCGGCTCCGATTTTTTTTACAAACGCTCGCCGATCCTGATGGACGGTCGCCATTTCGTTCTGAACGGCCATTACGATGCGCTCGTTGAACTTTTCTTCTTTCACGCTCGTACAGGCGCCTCAACAGCTCAAACTAAAGAGACAACTCGAATGATTCTCGGTTTGATGGAAGCGAACAACAGGTGTCCTTTTTTCTTTTTTGTTCCAACGACTCTTCGATTAATCGATACGAGAACGATCGAGATAGAGCGTCGAAAGCGGCTTGAAATTCTATTGTTCGCGAAAAAAGAAAACAAAAGAATCCACATAGTTTCGACGAAAGTTCTTGACATTTCTAAAATCGAGAAGGTGTTAATTAATGTACGATATTAACGAAGAGTAATTCTGTTCGAAGAACACGAGGTCTTGCTCTCTTACGCAGGGTTTCACTTTTTCAGAAAAATTATGTGTCCAACAAATTGTCTTCTCTCAGCGAATATAATATACAGGGTGTCGCGTAACTGATGGTACCACCGGATAGGCACTGGTTCTAAAAAAAAATAAATCGAAAATATCGAATAAATTTTGTTCCATTCGAAACTTCGTATTTCGAGGAAATTGACTTTTAGCTCCAAACAATGACGTACCGATCGAACGTTCAAAGTCGATTTTCTCGAGAACGACGGCTCAGAGTGACCAAATTTTATTCGACCCTTTCGACAGATTTTTTCCCTCCATAGAATCAGCCCCTGTCAGCTGGTACCAGCAGCTACGCGACACTCTGTATGTCCGCTTGCTCTGCAGTGAATCGACGTAGCTTGATAGCGTGCTTACGAGCCTAAGCCGGAGATGACCAGGCACGCGTTTTAATGGTTTATTATTTTTTTTTATATATTTTTGTTCACCCCCGTCCGAATTCACCCTCCTACGTCCCCGTTTCTTTCGTTCCTCGATCTTCTCGGAGCCTTTGATCGACGTTTGTTTAGATAGGAAAACCATCGAAAGCTTACGGCGAGTACACGTTTTTGTATTTTTTGGAATTTTTTTTTTGCAACGAATAGAATACTTTTTAAGCGATGTTCTACGTGTTATAGCTCTAAACATACATATATATATATACATATACATAATGAGTAGAGACATGTGATAAATTGTATATCCGTTGGTAAGTTTTTGTTCTAGTCTCTCTTAGAGGTAGACGTATGTAGTATTACGACAGATCTGTGCGAATAATCCGCGAGCGATGATCCATAGAAACGAACGGCGTCGGTGATAATGTATCTGTCTCGTACGCTAAATGGCTTGCCGAGGTATAAATCATTGTTCGCTCGGGTCATGGCTCTCTCAATAGAATTCATCATCGTCCACGGGGATCCGAGATCGATCGGACACTATCATGGACCTAAAGGACGTAAAGTGGACTTGTTGACGCCGGGGGTTGAAGCGGAAGACCGGAGGGGGTTCGACCTTTAAAACATCCTTCAGCGGTTGAAGTTCAGTCATCTTTTTTTTTGTTAAAGAGCTTTATCTCTTAGAAAACTAACTGTTGTCATAAGCCTGTTCTTATAAAAATTAGCAGCTTATTATGATATAATCTCTTGCATATAAATATGAAAATATATAATATCTCTTACAAAATTGACTGTTGTTATAAACTTGCTATTAACAAATTATTATGATTTCTTATATTTATAACTTTTTACTAAGTAGGTACATAGAGAGAACTTACAGCCTAATATTACATTTGTTGCAGAGGTCATTAATTATTTTTCAAATTTTCATCTTTGACTCTCTTAAAAATGTATGTACATCTGCATTTATTAGATTTCTAAATACACTGTTTTATCGATAAGTGCCCAAAGCATGGGTCCGGCCAGGGACAATTATATGTAGGATTTTAGGAAAAATGAGGGAACTGCCGCGCTAGCGGGAATCGAACCCGGGCCTTTCTCCTAGTAACCGATCGGCTAACAACGCTCACCCACGGAACCCTCCCATTATTCCTAATCTCCATACGGTAGTTTGTTGGTCTGGGGGGGTCCTGATCCCACACTCGGCCATCCTGCGACGACATTCGCCCTCGAATGTCCGTCACAGCGTTGTTTTCGTCGTCTCGTTTTCGTGTTGTGGCCACACTCAGAACCACCAACACAACTCGTAAACATGCGACGTCTTCTCTACGCTCGCTTTGTTTTCGACTTCGTCCGCCAACGTCCACAACGCCATCGAGATCGGTGTTCCCCCCATCCCGGCTGAGCCCCCAAATGTAGGATTTTAGGAAAAATGAGGGAACCGCCGCGCCAGCGGGAATCGAACCCGGGCCTTTCTCCTAGTAACCGATCGGCTAACACGCTCACCCACGGAACCCTCCCATTATTCCTAATCTCCATACGGTAGTTTGTTGGTTTGGGGGGTCCTGATCCCACATATACATATATTATAGGCCAGAAACTTGGGACATTTATCGATGAAACACTGTAGCACCTGTCTGTCATTTCTATATTTTGGGAGTTCAACCTTCGTAGCAGGCAAAACTAGTGCTGTCATCTGTCATGCTGCAGTAAATTTTACTAGTAGGTTCGCCTACCAAGATGGGTGAACTTTAACCGCTGAAGGACGTTTCAAAGGTAGTCTGCCCTTCCGTCTTTCGCTTCAACCACGCAAAACAAGGCATCGTCCTTTAGGACGTCTAGCTTCGCAGAAGCGACACCGCTCACCGGAAAGGATCTAGATCGTAGATCGATAATCACCGTTGTCGGCGGGTAGCGATGGGTTCGAGTGGCTGTGTCGAGTAGCGAAGTATTAAAATGATTTCGAGCAAGAGCTTATTCTAAGGTTAGAACAATTATTCAAAAATGGGACACCCTGTACATGTACAGGGCGATCCAAAGGAACACAGAACTATCTCTAAAACGTTTGGCACTGTTCGAGGAGGTAAATACGATGTTATAAAAAGTGTTTGTTACCTTCAAGGTAGTTTGAAGGTCGTCGATGTTGGTTCTCCAATGGCGCCGTGTATTTTTACTAATCACGTGACCCTCGGAAAAGTAGTTTCGCGTAAACTCGGGCTCGAACCCGTCGCTACCGGAAGAAACGCATTAGATAAAATGTAACAGACTGCAGATTTTCATGCAACTTCGAATGATCGTCGTCTTCGTACATTGTTCTCTAAGGAAAACTATGGTTGCTGGAAAAAACAATGTTTGTCTTTTGCCAAGGAACGATTATAAATTACATCGAAGAGAATGGAAGAGGGGGCATAAAGATCCACAGTCTAGACACGATCGAGACAGTAGATCCGAACTCGGGTGAAAATGATCGGCCACGAGGTAGGCGTAGGATCCTTTCGGCCTGGTCGCGAGCGGTATCGCCGATGCAACCTCGAGCGCAAGCGCGACGGAACAGTGCAGCGATTAGACAGTAGAGAGCCGAAGAAAAATAAAAAAAAACTAACTCGCGCGCGCGCGTGCGCGCCCAACGAATTGCATTTTAAAGCTGAGAGTGTCTGTGTTTGTTGTTTTCAGAGTGATATTTACGGGCATCTACACATTTGAGTCCGCCGTTAAGGTGATGGCGAGGGGTTTCATTCTGCAGCCTTTTACCTATCTTAGAGATGCATGGAATTGGCTCGACTTCGTAGTTATAGCTTTAGCGTGAGTAGTTAAAAACTTATTCTTTAATAACCAAGAAAAGAAAAGAAAAGAAAAAAAAGTGAACACAAAGACAAAAAGAAAAGAGCGAAACCCGAACGTTAAAAAAAAACAACGAAGAAAAGAACGACAAATGGTAGATAGTACAGCAGCGTGTCACGAGAATAGAAGAGTCCGGGGGCGGGGGGGAAGGTGCATATTTTTTTTTCTCGAAAAGAGAGATCGACCAGATTGAACACGAGTCCTTTGATCGGTTTCTTTGTTTTCGTTTCCTCGTCCGCGAAGCTACGCGCGTAAAAGTCGACTGATAAAAGTCGACGGCGTCACGCGATCTCACGGAAATGCTTACATACGTGCGAGACGTTGACGACATACATATGTATACGATACGTGATAGTTTAACTCGAGACGTAACGCGCTCGTTGGAATCGGTATGATCCGCGGTCGCCTAGGACTCGCATAAATTCTTGTCAGTTCTGTCCGATTGCTTGTGCAAAAAAAAAAGAAAGAACTGTTGTGATCGCTGTTTTTTTTTCAAAACGAGACCACGGCGATCTTAGGCGAGCGGTCAGCACCGATCTCCGAGAGGAAAGATACCGCCGCGCACGGTCCGCCCAAGAGAGGAATACTTAGTATTCGAGTTTAGTGAATCGAAGGCTGTGAACCGTAGACATTCGCTAGATACCTTGAGTACGCTATGGAGATTCGTGTAGCATCGAGTAATTATAATACAACACCATTGTAATTCAGTATACTCTCTCTTTCTCTATTTCACTCTCTATTTCTCTCTCTCTCTCTCTCTCTCTTTCTTTATACACATACTTTGGCCGATTGTATTCTGTAAATACATGAAGCATAATACCTCGACATTCTAACCACACGTAATAGTCACACGAATACGTATTACAGATATTATACGAGTATTAGTTCACCTAGGTAGGGGACTTAGAGACTTTGAATTATTATGTCTATAGTTACCTCGGACCGAAGAGTATAATTATACCATTTTTTGATTAATCATCGTAATATGTTGGTTTTTAGACTTAGTCCTATACGTCGATTCGATTACAATCACTCTTACTAATTGTTGTAGTTTAGACTATATTATTATTATACCTTCTATAACATATTATATTATTATTATTAAGTAATTGTTGATAGATATTGGCCAATACGTGTATTTATATTCGGTGTAACGAGTACTCGATTATTGTAACTGGCAGCGCGAGAATACCCGACGAGAGACGTCTTTTTTGTTGTTGTAAACTTCGTGAATTTCATTTAAAAACGTTGAGAAAAATTTTGAAAATACTGTTGTTCTCAGATCTTCGTACAAAGTCACCGAGAAATAGCGTAGCTCCTGCAGTTTTACAATTAACACAAATGTGTTTCTATCGCATAGAAATCCGCGGTTTAACGATCGCGTTTCGATATTTCGAACGTAACGATTCGATGAAACGTACGATGATCCGCGAAGTAAAAAAACTGAACAGAAAAATGTATACGGTGGTTCTCGTGTTGCCGTCGACATTAAACAACCATGGTGCATGCAGTAATAGCTACCTTTTTTACGATACACGCAGAGTACCGAGCAGACTTTTGGTAGGCCATAGGAAACAGTAGCGAGTAACCCTTTGAGTAACGTTAATTTAATTCCTGAACTCTCTTTTCTAACGTTTTGTTTTTTTGTTTGTATCACTGTAATGTGTGTGATGTTCGGGTGTATTGCAGTTATGTGACGATGGGCATAGATCTAGGCAACCTTGCCGCTCTCAGGACATTTCGAGTCCTCCGAGCCTTGAAGACTGTCGCTATTGTACCAGGTATGCTTAGTGAAATAGAAATTGGTCGTAGACGCAGATATATACAATACATATATATATTTTTTATATATATGTATACCAATTAGAAAAAGTCATAGTACACAATATTGTCGCGATCGCTGTACACATCTCTCGCAAACTCATCACCGATAATAACGCCTGTTCTATTTGTAATGCATACAATACTTTCGATCTGTTCTGATATTAATATTAATGATTATTTCTTTTCGTTCTGTCGAAAACCGCCGCCGCCATTTCTATGTTTTCTTTTTTTTATATCTCATCAGTCTTCCATCTGTCGCGCTCATTCATCGGCTATCGAATCGTTTGTCGAGTTATCGGGTTCCATGGGAGAGTTCTGTCGCTTTCTTTGTGCTCGTTTTTCCCCGTCTAACACGAAATCGCAACGAACGAACTTTATTATTTACGCGCGATCGCAGACTCGCGGTGCCGCGTCTCGGTGAAACATGGAGGACGCCGTCGCCGTGGCCATCGAGCCGCCAAATTGGACACCGTATTGGAACCTTTTTCTTTGATTCTCCCGTATTCGTTCCGGTTCGTCCAGATCATCGACAATCTATCCCATCGCCGAACAGTTTCGTTTCTATTTTTCGGATAGTACACTGTTCTCTGTCTTGTTGTTCACGACATAACCCTCATTTCCGTTGTTGCAGCTTACGCTTCGCCATCTTTAGAACGTATACTGTTGGTATCTTTAAACGTATTACTGCACAATTTTTGCTTTTTGTATGATCTCTTGTACCGATTTAACAATCCGCACGGATAGCCCGAGCAACGAAACACAAACACGTTTATTTAGTTACGACTCGTTTAGTTACTCGGGAGCAAGCCTGGATCGTCGAACAGGATCCAAGTTTGTCCGTACGACAACCTCGGGTCAACCGTTGGTTACCACGAGAATTGTCGCGTGTGTTCGCAATATTCTCCCCCGCAGAAGCTACGCGCAAGAAGAACGCGTGGCCAGAAACGAGAACCGTGTCCAAGAACAGCAGAGAAAAATCAGTATCCGGAAAAGCGACAGAATCTTCCCAAGAATCCGATACGTCGATCAATGTTTCACCGTTGATCATCGATCATCGTTTTCCCGATGAAGCCCCTGCCGCCATTTATCCCGAGTTCCTGCGCGTGTCCGAACGCATTCCCCCGTACGTTCTCGACCTCCATTATTTTCTGTCGATGGCGTCCCGAATCATCATACCCGAGACCGTCGTCGGCCCCCCTGATCATATCCCCTATCTCGACGCGTCGCCGAAATGAAAGCGGCCCGTCGATGTCGACGGCTGATAGCTGACGGAACAGCCCAACTGAGCCCACTGTCCTTTTCTCTCGTTGTCTAGGTCTGAAAACCATTGTCGGCGCTGTGATAGAATCCGTGAAGAACCTGCGCGATGTGATAATCCTGACGATGTTCTCTCTTTCCGTCTTTGCGCTGATGGGCCTCCAGATTTACATGGGGGTTCTCACGCAAAAGTGTATAAAAAACTTTCCTGAGGACGGCTCCTGGGGTAATTTCACCGCCGAAAACTGGGAGCGATTCGTTAGTAACGAAAGTACGTAGCCCCTGTTGCTCTATGCTCCTCCGCGGGTCTCGCGCTACAAGTTCGCCCTTGAACAGGTCCGACTCTCGTCTTACTGCGACGATCGAATTTGTTTTGTTTGCGAATCAAACTCTGTGCGGCGGAACTGCAAACTCTCGGCCCACCCCAGACAAAATCTTGAGCTCCCTGTGAAAATTCAGTAAACGAAAAAAGTATGTTTTTTTTGTCAGATGTCATAAATTAAGGATAATTATAAGAAATGTGATGTCAAATTTCTGTAAATTTCTGGAAAAATTCAGTAAACGCAAAAAGTATGTTTTTTTTGTCAGATGTCATAAGGTAGGGATAATTTTAGTGAAATCACAAGATAATAAATGCAAAACTTTTGCCCCCACCTCGAAAAATATATTATGTAAAAATTCAGTAAAAGTATGTTTTTTTTGTCAGTGTCAGATGTCACAAATTAGGAATAATTTTTGGTGAAATTATAAAATAATAAATGCAAAAATTTTAGCCTCCTCCTATTACGGGCCCTTGTAGTTCCGCCCCTGATGAAATTCACCCTTCGGTGTGCAAAAAGATGAACATGATCTGCGAAAGGGTGAATTTGGAGTACAAAACCTGTATTCCTCCCTTTTCAACGATTTGTAACGACGCGACGCCATTTTTCCTGTCGAAATAATTTCGCTCTTCTCTTCCCTCTAGCTAATTGGTACGTGGACGAAGCGAAAAACATGCCCTTGTGTGGAAATTCATCTGGAGCAGGGTAATTATCACTCTTTACCATTTTTATTCGGTCATTTTTATCGAGTATTGTGCCAAAGTTCAAGAATGCATTATTATTATTAGATTCTAATGATTTTCGTTGGGTGTTGCAGGCAGTGCCTTCCTGGCTATACGTGTTTACAAGGATACGGCGACAATCCGAATTACGGCTACACGAGTTTCGACACCTTCGGCTGGGCCTTACTCTCTGCTTTTCGCCTGATGACTCAAGACTACTGGGAGAACTTGTATCAGTTGGTACTAAGATCGGCCGGGCCGTGGCACATGCTGTTCTTCATCGTGATCATTTTTCTTGGCTCGTTCTATCTCGTGAACTTGATTCTCGCTATTGTCGCGATGTCGTACGACGAATTGCAAAAGAAAGCCGAGGAAGAGGAGGCTGCCCAAGAGGAAGCCACAAGGGTACGACACCTTAACATCTACCCACGCTTCTCCGGACAGAACTGTACATTCAACATTGCTCAACAATGCCCCAGACGAAAACTTCACCTAATGGGACCAAAAATTTTCAACTTTTTTTTATATAATCCTGTCGACTTTGACGAGAAGATGACAAAAATCCAAGTCTCGATGTTAGGAATTCACTGGTTCAAAAATGATGCGTTTTTAACATGGAACAGAACCAATACGCATATTTAGCATGTTAAAAGTGGATAGAGGTTCTGTTCCATGCTAAAAGTATAGACCAGAGATGGGCACAGTAGGGGCGCCCGAGTTGCCTGCTTTTCCCACCAACCACGTTAGCTACGGAGGGACGTACGAGGGAGGAAATGAAGGCACGAGGCACCACTGCGAAGGTGCGCGCTGCGCGAAAGAGTGGGGGAAAACTGCCCATCACTGGTGTAGACAGGGATGGATCATAACCACTTTTAGCATGGAACAGAACCAGTGCCCACTTTCAACTTACTATCTCTGTCCACATCGGACCAGTGGATTCCTAAGATTGAAACTTGGATTTTCAGTATGTCCTGGTCAACATCTACAGGATCATATGAAAGAGAAGCGAAAATTTTTGGTCCCTTGATTTGAAGTTTAGAGATTCGGAGTGAAATAACAGTGATTTTGATTTTGTGACACCAGCAAGCCGAAAAGCAGGCTCTGGCGAGGGAAAACAAGGCGATCGCGAGGGAGGCCGCTGCGAGGAAGGCGGCGGCGCAAGCAGCCTGCGCTGCCGCCCACGCCGCGGATCAAATAGTGAAATCGCCGTCGAATTTCTCGTGCCAGAGCTACGAGCTGTACGTAGGCCAGGACAGAGGGAACGACGACAACAACAAGGAGATACAGTCGGACAGGGTGACACAGATCAACAACCACACAACCACCACTAAAGTTAGAAAAGTCAGCGCCGTAAGTATCTGACCGTCGAAGGTCACCATCGATTTATCCTCCGCCCCCCTCCCCTTGACGTAATGTACGTGGTCCCTACTAACTTATTCCCCCGACCTCGCTTCCACGAGAGCAGTTCACGCGAGGCTGTCTCGATCTTGACTCGACTCGTCGGTACATTCGACTCGGGGTGTTCGATAAACGGAGGGAACTTTATTAGTGGTGGCATTTTACTTCCTTCGCGTCTTCAGAGAAGTCCTCTACTTCTAATCTAAAAAAAAAAATAAAAATTCTAATCTAAAAGAAAATAAATCATCCTCTAATTCAGAACAAAGAAATTGCTAGATAAATTGTGGCGCAAAAATCGAAATAATACTCGTGGGAGTTGTAGACGGTTGATAACAACAATAACGAATGAAAATTTGTTTTTATACATAAAATTAATGTTAATATTAATACAAGGAAAATATAGAATTTTTACCAATCAACGCTGTCGAGGAAGACTGTACACGTGTTTCGCATAAACTTCTCTCCGTTTACGAAAAAACCGAAAATGAACTTTGACTGTTGAAGCAAATAGAATTTTGACGGTTCGAGGACTGGGATATGGTCAATGAACGGTTTCGCAGAATGAGTTTGGCATGGTCGAGGAGGCAAGTAAGGTTAGGAGGACAGAGGATAGATGAAGCATGATACCCGATTCACAGGGTGTGAAAAGAGCTTGACGATACTTGGCGGCGGGCTGGTGAACTTTGAGAGAGGTGGGAAGATATTGCTTGAGAAGGTTCCGAACGATTTCGAATAAATAATAGCCAGTGTTTCGCAACAAAAAAAGAAAAGAAAAGGATCGTTTGGCTGATCTCGACGAGTCGAGCCCTTCCATTAAAGTCTGTCGCTCTGTAGCATGCTTGCCGTACGGTACATCGTTTAGGACGCTTTCAGACATCTTGTTTTTTAATTTTTTTATTTTTCGTTTTTTGATTGATTTACTCGCAAACGTTGTCTTTCCAGTTTGTAACGCTGAGCTTGAAAGGCTCGTTTAAGTTTTTCGTGTCGCTCGCGGCTCTGCGTGTGTAAAGAGTATCCGGAGCGACGCTACCACATCCACGTGAACAGTCGTCTTTATGATCGTCATTTTGATGTCTTGCATGCGAACGCATGTGTTCTAATAGAGAAGGGAGATACGAACCGTCGCGTCGGGACCGTAATCGTAGAACATTGACAACGAACAAATTGCAAATTAACCCTTGGCACTCGAGTGGCGACTCAGAGCCGCCACTAAAATATTTCTGTACTATTATTCAGAATATTGTTCGTATTATTAAATAAGTTGGTATCTAATCGATTGCTACATATTTAAGCATTACATGAGGTTTTATATTAATTTCATATCCATAAAATGCAGAAAAAGAAATATAGAATGGAATTATTCTAGGTTGGAAGAAATGTTTAATTATCAAGTTAAAATAGCTCCGAGTGCAAAGGGTTAAAAAAACAACCACCGGATAGATTAGCTATTGTTTATATTCGTTTCGGATCGATCAACGAACGTCGGAAGCCTGAGGACGCTCGCTCTCTCGAGAACTATTACTATTATTATTTATTTATTGCCTTAAACCAGTGGTCTTCAAACTTTGTCAATTTAAGGTACCCTTATGAGTATAAAATTATTTGGCGGAACCCGGGATCATGAACAATAGAATATTCACAATTTGGATAGTACATATAAAGAAAAACGTTTTAATATTCTCTTAGTATATTGTAATAAAAGTTAAAACAATATTATTTTGAATATATTTTATGTACGTTTATGGACACCTTTAGGACATTTTGTGGAACACCAGGGTTCCGTGAAACACTGTTTGAATAACACTGCCTTAAACCGTATAATGTTTATATACCATATATATTACAAATTATATTTAATATGTAACTTACAATTAGTTTATTCACGCTCGTCTCGTTGTCCAGTATTCAGGACCAACAGAGAATTCCGCGTCCGCAGGCTTCCAATGCAACCGTCGCGTCGCGCAGTGTGCTGAAAAGTCGCGAACAGTTTTCCATTTGTTTACTAGATTTATTAACACTAAACCTACTTACCTATCGCCGGTCAAACGACCGTCTTCTGGTTTTTTATTTCACGATTATTGAAATTATAACGATGTTTTCACCGGAAATGATTGTACACATTTTCTACAAATATTGTACAATTGTACAATATTGCACAGATTGTACGAAATCACAGAAAATCTATACAGGGTGTCTAAAAACTTCTTGAACACCCTGAAATGGGCGGCTCGTAAGGCGATTTGAAACAGCATTTTCCTTCTGCAAAATGTCCGCGGCGGCTTCGTTTAGAAATTATCAACGAAAAACACGGACCAATCGGAGCGCAGCTATACAGTCAACGGATTCCGACCCGGTGACATGTCCCACCGAGCGTTGCCGTTGGACGAGCCAGAGTCCGTCCGCTGTAGCCGCGCTCTGATTGGTCCGCGTTTTTCGTCGAGAACTCCCAAGCGAAGCCGCGGCGGCCATTTTCGCACAGGAGAATGTCGCTTTGAATCACCTCAGGGTGTTGAAGGAGTTTCGAGACACCCTGTACAAATTCTACGGACCTCGTAAACCTACAGCTCGGTAGGTTTAGCGTTGAATACCGAGACGGAAGTCGGTCAGCGCACTGTAGCGTCGATCGTGATCCATTCTCTTGAAAAACCGAATCACGCGATCCGAAATCGGAGGATCCCAACCACCGATCTTCGTGTCTCCCGTTCTGACAATCACGAGGTAGAGGAAACATCTCTGTAGACCAGTCTGCCGCGGCCAGCTATAATCATTTCTGCGCGAACGACATCTTCGCTCTTCTGTGCTGTTGTACGCTTTCTGCTAGCATCTACATGAACATCTTGTGTATATTATTATATGTATATACAGGGTGTTTCACCTAAAACTGACTGCCTAATTATCTTTTGTAATTTGTACGAGATATGTTTACTATTTTTATTTTATTATAATTTATTGATTTACACTGTAGAACAAGAATAGGTGAATGATTATATAGAATATTTTCTGCAACTATTTCTGAGGACTGTAGGAGGGTGTAGAACAAATTTCACGCCAATTAACAGATTTTAAAGCCACAGATTTAAAATTAAATATTCAAATTAAAAATAAAATTTTTTCATACTCCAGCAACATTTATGGTATCAACTCAGTTGGAGAAGACATTAGGGGGTTCGTTTTAAGTGAAACACCCTGTACATATATTATATACTATATATACATATATTTATATATTATATCCGTATCGAGTGCCTCCTTGGTGTACACAATTAGACCACCGTTACGAGCCGTTTGGTAGGAGATGTCTTTTCTTCTTTTTTTCTGAAGGTCTCTCGCGCCGCTAATGGCCAGTTTACTTATGCCTACCAGGAAAGCCCGCGGAAGGTACGTGTGTCACGACCGTGTCTGTCAACGCCGAGCGTACGTACTTAAATAGCTGTACACAACAGCGTCCACGATCCGTATATCATGTCAATACATCCGTCGTCTGACGTGTCGGGATGGTGGATAGATATGCGAATCATGAGAGTCGATCGATTCTCGTATTCCGAATCCATCGGCGGGTGACATCGTAGTAGAGTTCTTCTTCACCGTAGCTTCACAGTCCGCGCGTGTCGACATACATACTATACATATTATACAGGGTGTTTCCTACTTTTCCGGCAATGATTGTAGGAGCATGATCTACAAGTGAAAATTAAAAAAAAAAATTGTAGTGGATGCTGTGCGTGGGAACGAAGGAATTTTCGGGCGCGAAAGTTCCGTCCTTCCCAAGTACATGTCGGGTCCAAGGGTTTGGTCATTGACTTGACATTTGCCAGAACCTCGACCCGACCGTTGCAGTTCCTCAACGACTTCGCCATATGTAGCGTTTTGGGGGAAGAAACTTTCTTCTTGCATCTTCAAGGATGGAAAGTTCCTCTCCTTATTTCAACGGTTTTTGGGACGTCGCACAGTGGGCCGGATTGGGGTAAGGTGTGACTTTTTGCCCAAAAACGAACTTCCTTGTATTAATATCTAATCAATGAACATTGCTTCCTAAATGTCCGTGGACCTCGGAAATGAAGAAATTAGTATAATTTCATAAATATTAGAGTTGTAATCAACGTTGAAAGTTGGACATTTTAAGAGGAGTATTTTTCACGAGAAAAGTTGCTTCTCTTTCATGCGATGCCCTGATGTTCCCATTTAATACTTTCTCTCGCTTCTTTTTTGAAATTAAAGAGCAGATTTTTGCGATAGGGAATCGTATCTTACATTATTAATTAATCTGCATAATATGTCAAAACTCAATGCTGAACTAAATGGAAAAAATTTTAAAAATTCTTTATAATCGGTAAGGGGTACCTTTCAAGTCCCAAAGAATCCCGTTTTCTAACAAATTGGAATATTTTCCGGACACCTTCTTCTAAATAACTATAAAAAAATCGATTCCCCCCTCAAACCACTGTTCAGACTATTATTGTTTGAAGTCATCATCGTTGGACGCTATAATTATAATAATTATAACACGAATGGCGATAATGATAATAGTAATAACATCGATGTATTTTTTCTTAACTAATCCTTAATCTGACATTAGTACATTGTCCAGTCTAAGTTTCGCGTCCATACCTTTTACGAATTAAAAGTTACGAGGCTATGTCACACCTTATCCCAATCCGGCCCACTGTGCGTCGTTGTAAGGATATATGAGAGGCCCCTTTACAAAGGAAGCTCAGAAAGCTAACGATCTTCGTCGTGTTTATTTCGAGCCTACGTTATATTACCGTGACGTTTTTTATCCTTAGCGTTTTCTCGCGAACCTATTGCATTAAATACTTTGTGATACACAACACGCGTCTATACAATTTATTCCCTCACCATCCTAAAAAATTTTATATGAGGTTTGTTTATAAACGCTTTGTTACAATATCATAGGCAAATAGTGAACGTAGCCTGAATAGGAGCGGAACAGCATTAATTAAGCATTAATATTAAGAAATATCTCGTAAGTTCAGGCAAAAGTAAACACAATCGACCTTCCGTATTATTCAGCTTTAAATCTGCTGTTCCGCATCCATTCAGGCTACATTCAATATTTGCCTATAATATTGTAACAAAGCGTTTATAAACAAACTTGAGATAACATTTTTCTCTTATTTTCACTTGTAGATCATGCTCCTACAATCTTGCCGGAAAAGTAGGAAACATCCTGTACGTGGCGGCGAGGTGCGATCAAGAAGATCACACTGTCTCGGTTCCCTCGCGAGAATTGACGGCGAAATTTCCCCTAGAAATGAAAAACGACACAAGACCACGAGCACGTGGTCGCGGGGAAACTGACAAAGGAGGTCTGGTTACCGTTTGATCATGCCTCGTCCCACACACGCCCCGCCATTCACAGACAAGATCGCGGTAGATAGTCTCTCTCGACTCATTAGCGTACGATCGAATCATTTGAGAAAAAGAAAAGACCGATCGCCGAGTCGCAACTGTAAACAAGTCCGTGGGTGGTCCGCTTCTCGAACGGCCCACTGAACGATGAACACTGAACCGAACGAGTATAGAACGAAACCACGATTCCCACTCTATGAACTAACGGCCGACATTGTTCGCGCGTCGGAGAGCTCGTGCGAGGTCTTTCGCAGCCGCCGTTTGTACGTAGAAATTATACAGAGAGCTGCATCGTGATAAAAGGGGGAGGCATTCACATGATATTACCCTCGGTGGCGGCTCGCGTATAGGCACTGTGGAACCGCAGCATCCCCTATTTCCACTTTATCGATAACGTTTAATAGAATGAGCCCTGTTTTTCCTTAATTCTTTCTTTATACTTGTACAATATACGGGGTGTCCGGTAACCGGTGGTACAACCGGTTGGGGGCTGATTCTATGTAAAAAAAAATAAGTCGAAGATATAAGATGAAATTGTTTCGAAAAATCGAGTTTAAAGGTTCGTCAGGTTCACGTGCTTCGGTACGTTGCAGCAAGTAAAATAGGTCGGCCATGATCAGACGCATCAGACGATTCCTATCGAATAACACGCGTGCTCGCTGCATTTCCAAACGCGATTTTATTCTACATTTTCGACTTATTCTTCCATGTAGAAATGAACCCCCTTTTCGCTCGTACCACCAATTACCGAACACCCCGTATAATCCTTAAGTTGAACGTCAGCAGCCATTCCCCGTTTTACGGAATTTCAAAACAAAGGTTAAAAATTTTCTGACGCAGCAGTTCCGCTAATTTTTTAACTACGAGCCGCCATTGATTACCCTTACAGCCAGCTTGACTTAGCGCCCACGGTCTCTGATTATCCGTGAATCCAGGGAGAGCGATCGAGTCCGTGAAGACGGCTGCGCTTTCGAGCAATATTCGTTTCGTTGAGTGTTTTCTATATATATATAGCTGACCTGGAGTTTGGACGGTTGTTGCTCGAGATGATATAACGTTGAGAGAAAGAGAGTCGACCGTCTGTTTTAACACCATGCCACAAGCCGCCATCCCCTGATCCCGATTTCCGCGCGTCCATCCTCCGGCGATCGACTACGACCACTATCACGACCACGACGACCACGACGACGACGACGACGACGACGACGACAACGACGACAATCGACGATCTAGAACGGCGATAGAGAAAAGTGGTGGTCCGCCTTGTTGTAATTTCAGGCGAGCCTTAGTCTACCTGGCTCACCGTTCAATATCCGTCGGAGCAGTCGGGGTAGCCATCAGTTCGCGATTAGGAACGGCCGCGGACGTTTTGTCACGCCCCCGGGCAGCGACCGGAAGCCGTTGGTCCTCTCGACTTACCTGGACGCGGTGGAACACCTGCCGTTCGCGGACGACTCAAACGCGGTCACCCCGATGTCCGAGGAGAACGGTATCATCGTGGTGTCCGGTTACTATGCGAATCTTGGCTCTAGGCACTCGTCGTACACGTCCCACACGTCCCGGTTCTCGTACACGTCCCACGGCGACCTGTTCAGCGGCCTGGCCAACGCCGGCAAACCGATGACCAAGGAGAGCCAGCTGAGGACCAGATCGGTCAGACCACCCTCGGTCAATGGACACTTCACGGATTCCAATCAGAAGTACCATTACGTGAGTATCGCGGGCACAACCCGGCAAACACGATCCGATCCTCCGAGCTGGTTGATCTAGTCAGCGTGATCTCTTGAAGGCTTCGTAAATCTTTTTCTTTTGGGACAGCCTGTATCGTTCATTTTCAGATCCTCTAAGCAGGCCAATCTAGCATAATCAAAATCCTCTAATGTGGCTGATCTAACCTAACTGAAATCCTCTAAGATGACTGATCTAATCTAACCCAAATCCCCTAAGCTGTCCGATCCAGTTAGCATGCCCTCTTGAGGAAATCTTATTTTTTGGAACACCCTGTGTCGTTCATTTTTCTAATTATCTGACTCTTCCATGCATGATCTAGTTATTTTTTTGTGGTATTAAAAAAATCCTCGCCCGCAAAGGGTTCACGATACGTACCGTTGCGCCCATTTAGTAATTAACGCTGAGCCTACCGAACACTAAATGCGATTGAAACGTTTTAGCTTATGAAAATGACGGGCCTCCGTTTATTTAGATTTTTAAAAAATTTCAAGATGAAAAATATGAAAAACCGGTCATTCGGCCGCCGGTGGTAGCGTTAACAACTCTCAACGCGCGACGCGTCGACTTCGCGTACGAATTAGATCACTGGCTGAACGTAATTAACGTTGGACAATTTCTCCGCAGGAGAGTGATCTGGATGATCCCATGGGCAAGCCAAAGCAACAAGACAATCCGTTTATAGGGCCTTCTCAACGGCACGCCGTCGACATGGAAGGTACGATGTTTTTCACGTGTGGAACATTTACGAAACATCGGTGGTGTTCAAAAATTAACCCGAACGATTTTTTTTCCACAGACGTGATGGTACTGAACAATATTATAGAGCAAGCCGCTGGCCGTCAAAGCCGTACTCCCGAGCAAGGAGGTAAACGTCGAGACCCCGTTCATGTATCTGGCTCGCGAGTATTTCTTCCAGTTTATCACCCTTGTCACAGATGTGTATCTCTTCTTGTGTGATGAGCATCCTATTTCTCGATGTACACCGTTGTTGAGACTCTTCCGCTCCTCTCTTCTATCCGTTGACATGATTCAGTGTTGGAGATATTATTATTTTCTCTGTCTGTCTGACCGCCTTGTACATAGTTGACTGAGTTTTCTTTTGGATATTATTTTTTTCCTCTTTTTTCTCTCTCTGTTCGTATTTCTTCGAATTGATTTCCGAGAACGAAAAATCGAGAACACCGATGCGCGACCGTTGCGCGATTACTCACGGCTCCACGGATTTTCTGCCGACACGTACCGGAGTGCATTTCCAGGTTCTATGCCAGCGATGGCGAACCTTTTCGGAAGCGTGAGTCAAATTCGGCTTATCGTCGCTTGCAGCGCTAAATTCGTGGGTCAATAATTGAGCGATGTGACTTTGGGGGTGGGAGGGAGGTGATGGCGGTTCCACTGTGGGAACTGAGAAGCAAAAAAAAAAGGCAGAAGGTAAATCTTATTCCGTTTGAAAATGAAATTTAGCAAAATCGACGTGTGAGTCAGTTCAGAGGTCTGCGCGGGTCAGCGTCTGACCCGCGGGTCATAGGTTCGCCACCACTGGTCCATGCTATCGTGTCTACCGTCTCGCGGAGATGACGCCAACGTGACCACGTTCACTTTTGTTCCTCCGTGTGTATCGAACGAATGCGACAATTCACGGCGGCGCGCGTTGCGTTACGGCCCTCGAACCGTTCGGACGGGCCGAGAACAGTTTGTAGTGTGGTTTTCTTTTGGGGAAACAGAGTTTGTTTCCTGGTGAAATGACACAGATTAACATCCTCGCCGCAGCTGCACGACGTTCTGGTCGCTTCGAGCCTGGATTCCGCTTCATCTTCGGCGCACGTTCGCGGCTAAGAGACAGTTTCAATTGAGAAATCCCAAAAATGTGTTCATACTTGATCAGGGTGGATTCCCGAGGCGATTCGAAGAAACTTTCCCCTTTACGAAAATGTTCACCGAGGCTTCGTTCGGGAATTGTCAACGAGAAACGGCGGCCAATCGGAGCGCGGTATGCGTTGGCATTGGCCGAGCCGGAGTCCGGCTACGGTAGCCGCGCTCTAATTGGCCGGTGTTTTTTGTCGACAACTTCTTGACGAGGCCATGAGCGGATTCTCGTAAAGGAGAAAGTTGCTCGAAATGATCCTGGGAATCGCCTCTTTCGAGAAAGCACACTTTTGGGACCGATCCTGTTTCTTGGTCGCCACCGTAACTGCAGCGGATCGTAGTTTGTTTATAAATCATGAGCGAACGGCACTTGCTTCGCCGTGTCGAGGACACCGCCGCCGCGTTCGCCTAAGCTCTGCACACCAAGAACGTAGGACTCGATGAGAAGCTTCATTACGAGCAACAGTACGTCACACGTCGGCTAAACGCTCTAGAACATCGCGATCTTAGAGCTTTCTAGCTCCGAGCTAGCGAGAAAGCACGCAAAACATAGTCGCACCTCGGCTGCTTCGACGGGGAAAGTTTCTGCTACAGCAGCACACAATGTGGCGGGCGTCGAGGGGTAGATTCAGTGTGTTCATTGTTTACAGTTCTCTTTCGTTGATTATATTCATTTCTTAGATCGTAGATCACGTTTGTCGTAATCCTCAACCGATTGAAGAGAATGAAAGAAACCTTTTTCCGCCAGTTGAGGATTAGTCTGACGTTAATTATTCTTTTCGGTTTAACGTTTCTTTGCGTTTGTTAATTTAAAATGCACATTTTCATTAACGTAGTCCACGTTCGACCACTACGAGGCTGTACAGCATTATGCGTTTGCTAATTTAGTTTCGCCCCAGTCCCCTGATCGAGATTATCCTGCTTGCATTTCACAGGCACGGTAATTCACAGAGCCAAGAGTACAAACGAACGCGAGATAGTCGAGTTTATCGAGCTAAACAACAGATTTGATCTGTATCTGACTAGTCGATACAGTCCTCGGCAAAGTAATTACACTTTCGCTGAAACTTTGTATGCACAGTGACGGTGTAATCTAACGTCGATATTTACGATACGGCGATAATAATTAATGACTCATTTACGATCAGCTTCTGCTGTATCTTACGTTCCCTCGATTATCTCGCCGATACGTTTGTGCTTATCGAAAATTTGTTCCACGAAAATTGAATTTTACTTCAAAATTCGGTAGATGAAATTTCCAATAGATATTAAAAGAAGTACATCTATTATAATTATTAGAGAAAGAAAGAATCTTCCGCTTGGCGAAGAAAATTTTGTATTCTGCATGAAAATCCGCTAATCGTTCAATTGACAATAGGGCTGTTACTTTTCCGAAGCTTCCACTCTTCGAAGATTCGAAGAATTCGAAGGAACGAAGGAAACTTCGAAGTTTCGAAGTCTTCGGAACGTATGAAGTTGCAACTTACGAGTTCCATATCATGTTATGATTTTTGATAAATGAAAACACTAATAAAAAATTTGACAGAATATAAGCACAATCGGTTATAAAGCAAGGAAAAACAAAAAATCGACTGAAATACACCAGCAAATAGTAAATTTTTGTGGAATTTTTCTCTGGGGGCGTATTGTTTTCGAAATGTACGATTGTCCAATCACTTTCTACATTCACAACTGTAATTGTACCAAATACATAACTTAACAGCGAAATTTCGAAGTTTAGAGCTTCAAAACTCCGTTTTTTTCAATCTTCTAATAATTTACTACGGACCTCCGCGGAGGTTCGAAATTAGAAGCTACGAAGTTTCCAAATCTTCGACTTTCGAAGGAAAGTAACAGCCCTAATTGGCATTGCGAGTCCCTGCGTGCAAATCGTGTCTCCCCCGAGTCGCTTCATAGGCACTGTGACCTTTCTACTTTTCTTTCCCATTTAGTTCTCTGCTACATGCACCTGCCTGTTCGTATACATATAATCTGTGGTCTGAGACAAAGAACAAGCTTGAGAAACGAGAATATTGAAAAAAAGCAAAAAAAAAAAACTATAAAAACCTCTTTCCCCAAAAAGAGTGGTACAAGAAAAAATCACTAACACGCGTTACAGCTTCGATCTATCGATTTCCGACAGACGACGATGAAGAGGGGCCCACGTTCAAGGACAAACTATTGGCCGCGGTGCTGCGCTGCATCGATATCTTTTGCGTCTGGGACTGCTGCTGGTTGTGGCTTGAATTTCAAAAATACGTGTCTCTTTTGGTGTTCGATCCATTCGTAGAGCTTTTCATCACCCTTTGTATCGTCGTCAACACACTATTCATGGCACTGGATCATCACGACATGGACAAGGACATGGAACGGGTGCTCAAGACCGGAAATTACGTAAGCGACACCGACACACACTGGTCCGAGCGCTCACGGCGTACAAAAATGGGCTTCCGGTGCGACGACAGTCCAAACAAGTGATTTTCAAGAATTTTTTTTGCAATAACCGTTGGACATATGCAACCAGAAAAAGTGTTCAAGTACAAGTGTTTTTTTTTTAGTTAAATTCTTACGATTATTTATTGTATAATGTACAAGACACCTGCAGCCTTCTTCGGTCCCATTCGGTGCAACTACCGAGGTGCTACCGTAGCTCCGACCAGTAAATTTTTGTACGCCAATGTAACACTGCGCGGTGGTAATCGTACACACGAAATGGACAGTTCACTGGATAAATTAACAAGATTTTGTTATGAAAATTTCAGTTTTTCACTGCGACATTCGGTATCGAAGCAACGATGAAGTTAATCGCAATGAGTCCCAAGTACTACTTTCAGGAAGGATGGAATATATTCGATTTTATCATCGTCGCTCTCTCGCTGCTGGAGTTAGGCTTAGAAGGTGTGCAAGGTCTTTCCGTGTTACGATCGTTCAGATTAGTAAGTCGCCACTTTCTTAATTAACAATTACAAGTCCGACTAGTTTGAAAAGATCTCGGCGAACGTGTGAATAAAAAAATAAAAACGAAATCGAATTCCCTACCAATTGTACATTTCTCTCGTTAAAAAGCTGGCTAGTTTCAAACTCGGATCTTTTCAAACTCGTCATCTACTATACATACATACCTTTTAACAAGCTATTGTTTCACTACTTTGTTTAACAATTTTTAACGCTGCTACGTCCCGTATATTTTGTATCTTCGTCGAAAGAGGAAATCGAATTTCGAATAAAAAAATGGCGAGACACGTGGCAGCGTTGAACGATTAATTATATTAAATTAGAATTTAAAAAAAAAAACAAAAAAAAACGATGTTGCTGCCATCGTGTCCATTTACTAAGAATAATTCTTCCGCAGCTAAGAGTGTTCAAACTAGCGAAATCGTGGCCTACGTTGAATCTGCTAATCTCCATCATGGGCAGAACGGTGGGTGCGTTGGGTAATCTGACGTTCGTGTTGTGCATCATCATTTTCATATTCGCCGTGATGGGTATGCAACTGTTCGGCAAGAATTACACGGACAACGTGGATCGGTTCCCGGACGGCGATCTACCGAGATGGAATTTCACCGATTTCATGCACTCTTTCATGATCGTTTTTCGCGTGTTGTGCGGAGAATGGATCGAGTCCATGTGGGACTGCATGCTTGTGGGCGATGTCTCTTGCATACCATTCTTCCTGGCCACGGTCGTCATCGGTAATCTGGTTGTAAGTATACGCAAAGCAGGGAATCAACTAATAGACTACGGTATATTTATTTTATAATTGTATTCAGATTTCCTCCAAAAAAAAAGAAAAAACCGTAGGATCAACAGATCAATGTTACACACACACACTCACCCGGCCACACAGACATCATCGGTCAAAGCACTCGTGTCGATCGCCAAAAGTCAATCACGAAGTTTCACACCCTCCAAACGAAGGACTATGTTCGCACATTCTGTGGCTATACAGGGTGGTACCAAACTGACCGTTCAATATTTTATACAGGCTGTCCCGGAAACAGCGTCGGGAAAAAGGAAACTGATGACTCCCGAGGTAATTCCAAGCAAACATTTCCTTTCTTGGAAGGAGGTACAACGTTTTTGGATCACCCTGTATACCTCAGGTTGACCTACTCGACCTGTGTTTACCAAGGTTCCTTTACCCGGTACAGTAACACACACACACGTTCATCGATTCGAAAACCTGTATCCTTGCAGGATGTTCATTCCAATGATGTCGAAACTATACCAAAACGATTATGAGAGTACGTTGAAGAACGCGAGCTCATGGAACCGCTCATACTTCATTCGGCCCACGAAATACGAAGAAGTATGCGAGGCTGCACTCATTCGACCTTCTGTGATCACCTCGAGGCCACGCATTCATCGTTCCCACTCTTCAAGTCCTGTTTCGTCTGATCATTTCACGCACATTTTTATGCGATTTCGACATTCCTTCGGCCGCAATAATACAGTTTTCTTTCGATATAGGACGACGATTTATTTTTCGCAGCAAGAAAATCTCTATCCCCTTTTTCTCTTTGGAAGTACACAGTTCTTTCGAGCTCCTTCCCCGCTGACGCATCGCGACTCCCACTACCAGTGGACCGGTTCCCCCACCGTCAGCTGTTTCACGTTGCCCCTACCGTGCTTTGCCTCCTACTCTCCCCACCCTCCTACACTCCGCAAGAGTCTGGCGAGGAGGACGCAGAAGTGAGGGAAGGAGAGTCACATGGCTTACAGAACGAGAGGGTCACATTCTTTTTCCAACGAAAGATTTCGCTGCTGAGCAGGTCTCATCCGTAATACGTCCCAACCAGGCCCAAGGGACGATCGTCTCATATCCAGGGCCGGTCCTACGGTACTCGGCGCCCTGCTGCGAAGTTCTTTCATAGCAACCCTATATTTTTTTAACTCTTTGCACTCTGAATTATTTTTCAATTTTGCTACCAGCAGCTTCCAACTGTTTTTATATATTTTAAAGGACAGTTTATAACTTTAAAGGATAGTTCCTTTACTGCTACTTATTTTTAACAATTTTTATTATTTTTCTATTGGTTTGAACATGACAAAATGTCGAGTGGGACTCGACAAAGGAGCTCCCGAGATAAAGATAGAAGTGCAAATGGTTAAAGACAATAGTGGCTAATTTTCGGGCAATACAAATTTTTAAGACAGCATACATTTTTATAATTATTATCATTTTCTTATAAACGGACCGAAGCCCTCTTGCATAAATGTTTACATAATAGAAGAAGGCATTTACGTGCAATAGCAAAGCAGGGACGTGCAAAAAAGAACTCATGATGATATAAAAAATAATATGAATAATAAAAATCATGTAAGGCCCTGATACATCGCTCGCATCGTGGCTCGGGCCGGCCCTGCTCGTATCGAAAGAAAACTGTATCGATTTCGCACAGACTAAGAGAATTCGAAAAAATGAAAAATTCTGTTCGAACAGACACGATAGTGCTAGAGAAGAAAACAAGAAATTCGGAGCGCTTAGGATGAACATCCTGTGTAGAATGAGCGTGCGGCGCCAGGTAAACAATGACTTTGGAAGATCGTAGAGAAAAATGTTCACAATGTCATACAACAGTTTTGCCCGAAACAACACAATAGCCAACGGGAAAAGACAAATGAAAAAAAAAATTGACGAATCCCCCGGACCGTCCCCGAACGATCCCGAAACCACCAGCCTCCCATCACCGTCCTATGTAATAATGCCCAATTATGTATACCAAGTGTATTGAACGAATCCAGCCGTGCGGCAGCATTGACACGGGAATTACGAAGGAATGTTTGCGTTGTGTCTGTGACGAAATAGGTGCTGAATCTCTTCTTGGCCTTGTTGCTGAGCAACTTCGGCTCGTCGAATCTTTCGGCGCCGACCGCGGACAACGAAACGAACAAGATCGCAGAGGCGATCAAACGAATATCACGTTTCGTTGATTGGATCAAGCGAAACGTCCTATTTGTGACTAAAATGATGCGAGCCAAATTCACCAATCAGATATCCGATCAGGCGCCAGGTGAGGGACCGTCCAACAGTTGGAAAGAAGGTTTATATCCAATCAGATCGCTTGCTGTGTGCGCTGTGTAGTTCGTGGCACTGTTTTTCAGTTCTGCTTTTCACTACTTTTTCGAAATGTTTTTTGGATTCTCTGTCGTTCTGTTCAACGATTTTTTATTTTTTTTTTTACTACCGTTTTCTGGTTTCTCTTTGTTTCTTCGGTGCCAGTCGACGATCGAACGATTCCTCGCCGCCTCGCGACACCGATGATTTACAGCGCTTCGATCATAAATAAGATCTGCCACGCGAGAAACAGCTTAACGATCGTAACGCTTCTGTAATCGCTCGATATTATCGTACACGTATTTTTCGAAATATACTTTTTTTTTTGTATTTTTTTCCTCCAGTTTAGTGACCTAACACGTTGACTGGCATGTTCGATTTTTTACGCAAAGTTTTTTGATCGGTTTGCTATTTATCTTCGTTCACTGGATAACGATCTGCTATTATGATGATCGAGATCGGAGAGAAAGAGAAAGATTGAGAGCGAGAGAGCGAGAGAGAGAGAGAGAGAGAGAGAGAGACGAGGATATTAAATTTTGCTTCGCTGATTAGCCTGGCAGTTATACGTTGCTTTATCTATTATTTTTCGACGTTGAAGGATATGATCGTTTTGAATAATATCGTCGGTCGTTCGAGTTCTATGTAGATCGGCGCGTCGTGCGTGTGGATTTGCGTGTACGAACACGAAGAGCCCTGCGACGCCCGATGGCGCAGCAACTTCGTCGCTGTTGTAATTCTGTGGTTGTAAAACGCCGCCGCGTGTCACAATTTCAAAGAATTCGAGTTTACGCGTTAATTGAGCTTTAGAGTATAGGATTTACAATATTTACCAGAGAAAAAGTAATGAAAACAAATTCGAAAGGCTCAAAAAAATAATGCAATTTAACCGATGGTCCTATACGAAGAATTAGTGATCGAAACTTTAAACGGCAACATCTCGTAAGTGAAAATAAAATTCCTAAATGTTAGAAATTTCTACCGGATGCTTCGGTCAAATAGAAATTAGAAGACGACCAACGACGAAGTTGCTTAAGTTCCGTGCCACGTGAAATACAAATTAAATCCACCGTTCCGCTGATTTTGCGTTTCTTCACATTTCGTTGCGACTTTCAGTTGAGATATATACGATTAGAAAGTGTAACTTTTACAATTACAATGCACACTGTACGCGTTCGAATCACGTGGCACGGCACGCGTTGAGCAAGTCAAACTCGGGAATTGTTTGCAACTTTCAATCGGAACCACTTTTTGCAATTTCGTTTAACCCTCGAATGGCACCCTGGAATTCAGAATTGTTCGGACAGGCACCGGAGCGCTATACTCGGAGCAGCCGACTCCTACGTCATCGTGTTTACACGCACGTTTTCTACGTTCAGCGAGGCCAGAAAATATTGTAGAACCGCATGATAGAAAACAGTATCTCGGTAAATTAGTACAAAATTTTTGAGAATAGCCTAGAGCTAAAAATCGCAGAGGTATACCGTTTGAGGGTTAATGAAACGTGGTTTCCATCGCGTCTGTTGAACAATGTCGTCTCAAGTGTTCGCTGCAACACGTTCCAATGACAATAGAATGAGAACGCAATCCTTTATGCACCACGCTCGGTTAGTCATGTTTGTTTTTTTTTTAAGTACGACGAACATGATTCGCGTGTCGCGGAGAACAAAATTAGTGTTAGAGAGCGAGAGAGAGAGAGAGAGAGAGAGAGAGAGAGAGAGAGAGAGAGAGAGAGAGAGAGAGAGAGGGAGAGAAAGAGAGAGAGCGAGAGAAAAAGAAAAATAGTGAAAGAGATTGCATGATTAACACACACCGATTAGATGAAAATTCGATCGAAGACGGGAATAACGTCTTTCTCTAGCTTCTACAGCTTTATTATTTTCTTTCTCGATATACTTTCGATGAGAAAAAAAACTTAACAGACAAGCAAGAATTATCGGTCACTTAACCGTACTCGGATATATTTTTGAGAAAAATGGTCCTGATAAGGGCGGGTTAGAGATTTTATATGACTGTGCAGATGGAATTGATCGCGACGGGGACCTAGATAAAAAGAGTGCCAAGGAGCTAAACCAACTCGAAGTTGCGATCGGAGATGGAATGGAGTTCACTATTCATGGTAAGCGTGTCGATGAATGCGGCTAAATATCATCATCGGTGCCATCCATTGATTTTTTTATCTTTTGTCGAAGTTCGGATTTCATCGTGCATCGAAATCATCGTTACTGCTTCAAGGGAGGAGTCCGAATTGCCAAACGTTACCGCCACCCTGTATATTCGTTTGTACTGTACATTTTTCACAGACAAAAATTATTCCGCCGGTGTCGGACGAATTGTTCGAAGAATTTTCCAGAGAGAGAAAATCAGCACGTAGTCTCTTCTAGAAAAAGATTCGCCGCGATCACCATAATGTCAGCATCATGGGCCGGGCTCCCCCCTTAAGTATCCTCGCCGATGATTTAAATAGAATGAATTTTGATTTTCTCGAAGGAGATGTAGAGAACAAGTTGAGCGGCAGACTGTGCATGAACAACAGCAAGATCATTGGCAACTCGATAAACCATCGTGACTACAGACTGGACCACGATTACATTAATCAGAACGAGGATGACACGATCAGGTCAGTTTACGGTTGACCTACGTGATTCTGTTAGGTTGTTCGACAAGTCATTTCATTTCCTCGAAGGAAAATCAAGTTTTTACCAACTTTTTACTGAAATTTTTTATTTGAGTTATCGATCGTATTAGAATAACATAAATTGAATGATATCGGCGCTAATCAAAGTTAACTTTGATCGAACCAAAGCGCCGATATCATTCAATTTATCCAATTATTTACTGTTTAGAATAAGTTTTAGAACATTTTGTTCTATGATCTTTTAAAGATTCCATGCTCGTAGAAATTCCATTCCGAACGACCTAATATTATTCTTAGAATTCATGAAATTGCATTATTTCTTTCCGCGAAACAGTATCAAGTCGTACGGCAGCCACAAGAACATGGCGTTCAAGGACGAGAGTCACAAGAGCAGCATGGACTCGTTCGACGGCGAGGAGAAGAAGGACGCTAGCAAAGAGGATCTCGATCAAGACGACGGTACTAAATATATTTTTTTTTTTGATCGTTTATAAAATAACAATATCGTTTGGATACACCGAGCGAAATTATACCGAGAATTGCGTTGATGTGTTTTCGCGAAGAACTTGGGAAAGAGGGAGACGAGGAGGGCGGTTTGGACGACGCCATCATCCAGGCGGACGAGGACCCGATCGAACCCGATTATCCGGCTGATTGTTGCCCGGAGAATTGTTACAAAAGGTTTCCGTTCTTGGCCGGCGACGACGACGCGCCGTTCTGGCAGGGTTGGGCGAACTTGAGACTGAAGACCTTCCAACTAATCGAGAACAAGTATTTTGAGACTGCCGTCATTTTGATGATTCTTTTGAGTAGTATGGCTCTCGTGAGTATACGCAGTCTCCTCCGCCATTCCCTTCCGCTGCGAGCCCGACACGGATCGCAAGCCGAAAATTCTAAAATTCTTACATCTCAAAGAAATCGAGTCGCTTTTGGTCGAAAAGTGTGCCCGCTTAATTTTGTCCATGACTGCGCTCTTTCAAGCAGACGAAACTATTTTCATAGTATTATCCGTGCCTTCTACGAGTGCGAAAGTTAAATTAATAATTACGCATGGTATATATAAATATAAATGGTTGTTGCGACTGTGTCCGGCTCAAAGTGTTCAACGGTGGTTGGCCCACGAGTACATGTATCACGGGTGTGTGTCGCCAGGCCTTGGAAGATGTGCATCTTCAATCACGACCCATTCTGCAAGACATCTTATATTACATGGACCGAATCTTCACTGTGATTTTCTTCATCGAAATGTTAATCAAATGGTTGGCTCTCGGCTTCAAAAAATACTTCACGAACGCTTGGTGCTGGCTCGATTTCGTCATTGTCATGGTGAGTGTGATTTACCCGAAATGAGAAAAAAAAGACGAAAAAGCAACAAAAAAAAAAATAGTATTCCGTAGCACCTCCTAGTTATCTAGCCGAAATGTGGGTAATATCTTGTGTACCGAGCTATTCGACTGACTAATGAATTACTTAGCAATGAATTCGATAGACGAGGCAAGCGATTACGCACATGACGAACCAGTAGAATATTTAATGAATATTTCTAATGTGACTAAATGATTTGGTTTATACACAGCCGCACCTTCGTTTTCTCTCCTCGGAACAGGCTTGCAATACGCTCCTCTCCGTGACTGTCTCGAAAGGCATGAAGAGAGAAGAAAAAAAAATGTTCCGATCGAAAGAGATGATCGAAAGATTTCGGAATAGCATGGGTCGAGCGATGGCGAGAGGAGTATTGCAAGCTTGTCGCATAACTGTCTTAGAATGAACCGACTTGTCCTATCTGAACTCTTTTAACCCAAGACGTCCGCCATCTCACTTGTTGCCCCGTTACTCCTTCTAATTACCCGAATATCTGCCTGCAAAGCGGGAGCGCAGCATGGAAACTTCCAGCGGAGTTCTCTGATAGACTCGTCTCTACCCGTTAACTCTTTTAACTGTCGTGAAAATCATCTTCCATCTGATCAATATTTGATGATAATAGCTGTCACTGATCAACTTGGGCGCAATCTGGGCAGGCGCTGCCGACATCCCGGCCTTCCGTTCCATGCGAACACTGAGGGCCTTGAGGCCTTTACGAGCAGTATCACGATGGGAGGGCATGAGAGTAAGTCACATTGGTCGAGGAGAACTAAAAACAAAGAATATACCATCGCAGCCTGGTCCGACGATGTGACGGTTGTCTATAAATTCGGTCATGCGAGTCTACCGAGCTCGATTTTTTATAACAAATTCGAAAATCGCGGTGCTCGTGAAACGTTAATCTCTTCGCGGTGATCTCTACGCTGTCCTAGAACATTTTTCATTGATTTTTAAACATTTCGCTACCGTGGACGAGACATCTCGCTTTCACGATGTCGACGAAACGATGTTGTGGAGTTATATCGTGTATCTTCCTTATTGATATGAAGTGTTTTCTTTATAAATTGATCACTGATCACTGACCACTTGACCACTGACTACTGACCATTTGACCAACGAATATTCAACATTAAGTATTGTACATTGATCACTTTCCACCAACTTTAACATGTCTTAAAAATCGATTATTTGTGTCAAATTTACAAAGAAAACCACTTCATATCGATAATAAAGATTCACAAGATCCGTAGCATCCTACGACGAAATAACGATGACGAGGTATCTCGTCCACAGCGTCGTTTCATCGACACGATGAGAGCGAGATAGTCCACGGTAGCGAAAGGTTTAAGAACCTATTTTCGTAATGAACAGAAAGGGAACTTGTGATCGGACTGCCGGACTTTATGCGAGATATAAATATTTTCTGTAAATAAAATATAGTTATTATCCATGCAACGTTTCACGAGTAAATAATCGCTCGATTGAAAGTACGTTTACTGGTCGATCCGTCACATCGGCCGACAGGTTCTGTCGACAAAGTCGATCTGTAAAAAGGAACAAAGTGCAATGAAAAGTGTATGAAAAGGGACATAAAAGAAAACCGAGGAAATACGACGAAAGTGAAAGATCGCTACAGTGACTGTAGCCTGTTTCTATGCTTTCCAGTGTGCAGAGATACACTGGCGTTTCTACTTGATGTCTGCACTGATATCTTGGAATTTTTGTCGTACTAGCTATTGTCTATGTACGCCTCTCCTAACAGTCTTTTTTGGCACAGTGATCGTTGTGCAACGTATACTGTATTTATATACATATATATATGTATACATAAAATGCTTTGTGTGTAATGTTACTGATCTTCCTTGTGTGTACTACGTACGTCAACGCGTATACATTGTAAAATGTTTTACCAGGATCTTGGTTGTTCGCGTCGCAACGCACGGTCACATTTCTCGAAAATTGTTTTGAAGGCTCATCGAAATTGGCCTGTATCAAATTATTATTATATATATCAGCCTGTATTAAAACATTAATGAACAGGTTGTTTGTTGTTTCACAGGAATATTTAACAATGTCAAACGTACACGTAAGAAACTTTTCGGACAATCAGATGTTTGCCAATTAAAAAAAGTAAACGATAAAGTTGATAGCCGAGTTATTTGTATTATTGCTGTAATGTTGTCGAGTTTCAACATTGACGAGAACCTACCGTAAACATCCGGGAGGAAATTCGAATGAGAATCGTGCGCGGCGACCGCGAGTATGACGAACATTTTCATCTGTTTCAGGACGAAGCCGACTATCATGCTCGTAATTGATAATGATTCTTGTCAAGCCGTACAGCTCTCTGCCTTGTCGACTACGCGCGCGCGTGTGCGTATAATTTGGAGAAGGGACTAATTTCTAATGAAAAAAAAAGAGACGAATCCTCTGTGACTAACCAAACATTATTCTTCAACCGTCTCCTCGCAATTAGACACTCGGTCGAGAAAGAAGGGCCTGGCACAGATTACGGTGCCCAGAAATGATTAATTTCTTGTTCGCCTCGGTCGAGTTTGAGAACGAAATAGCTCTGTTAAAATCGTGTTGAAATTTATTGCACGTTGCGCGCGTTTTGGATGATTATACGCAGACGAGCGTCCGAGTCAGGAACGCGATCGCAGAAAGGAATAACCGTGCAGTGCTACAACCGACAGAAATCTATTCGCGACGAATAAATAATTCATAGCCGAACTGGACGCGTCGGGAATAATCGAGGTCTATCGGATAAGGGAAGGTCGCGCACGAGCTGTTCTTTCTGCGACCGTACATCTCTGTTCATTGTTAACCGCTACGTGTGCCATTACCTGGTTTCTATCTGTGTCTTCAACCCCCTGCTCTGGATATTTGTTGTACCGTATATCTACGAACGTGTATATACACTATATAAATGGAAATCTGAGCTCTCCACAGATAGGACGGCCGCCTGTATGTGATATAATGCCGCTTCGATATGAGAATCCTCGAATCCATCGAACACGAGATCAAAACGAAGTGACATATCTACGTTCTCTATCTCTCTTTCTCTGTATCTCTGTCTCTTTCTACCCTCCTTCGCTCCCCTTTTACTCTACTCTTCTTTTTCTCTCTCTTTCTCTCTATCTCTCTCTTCATTTTCTCTGTCACCTTCTTCTACCCCCTCTCCCTGCCCCCTCACCCCACCTCCACAGTTCTCTCGCAACTCCAGAGTTTGGAAACGATGAAAAATGGTTTTTCTTTTTCTTTATTTTTCTTTTTTTTTGTCTTATATGTAGCCTGTCTACCTGTTGCTGTGATTCGCTCTCGTTTCTCGCTCGCAGGTGTCACTCATTAACTTCGTAGCGTCGCTCTGTGGCGCTGGCGGGATCCAAGCCTTCAAAACAATGAGGACCCTAAGGGCCCTAAGGCCACTCAGGGCGATGTCTAGAATGCAGGGAATGCGGGTATGTAGCCCACAGTCTCAGCGGACCTTGCCGATTACTCCATGTATCCCATCCGGATCAGTTATTACTATTAGAATAGGAGTCTGTTTATAGACTTGGACGAATCGACAGCCAGAGTTGGGCATTCGACGTGAACTTTCAAATTATCGAACTCTCTTTAGTCATTTTTTTTTCCTTTTTGTTTTCTCGTCGTCCGAGTTTTTGCGAAATTGCTGGCAGCGTTCCTTGTCTGCCGGGTAGCGGGGACGCGCTCGAACAACCTTCGCTCGGACGCCATTGTTTACGCTCGCGACTGCCAATGAACGGGGACCCACGATGTTCTTTCCAGAAGCAACAACTAGCTGGACCGAACTGTACCGAACTTGTTGAAAAAATTTTTTTTGTCGATTACATTTTATTGTTTGCAATCAACTCCGAGAAGAGAACTGGTGCACGTGAAAAGTTGTTACTCCTGGCTGTTCGTTCGACTGTGGATTCTCGTGAAAAAATCGTCTGACACGCGGAAACTAAATGAAAATGTGTACTCTCGCTTCGTAATTTGGATAAATCGAAAATGGCGTGACAGTGCCATTAAATTTTTCCAATGTCTTAATAAATCCATAAAATCCGCAGTCTACTGTTTACGAAAACATACCACCAGCGCCATTTTTCTCTTATTCAAACTTCAGACTCTGTCCAGCTAGCATACACTGCTCGAAACATTGTGAACCATCTCTGTTAGATCGATGTTCTCCAGGCTAATCGTGTTTATTAGGATTGCGCGGGTACCCAAAACTTCGGGTTCGGGTCAAGTCGGGCTTTCTCGACTAGTTTAATATGCTAACTTAGAAAGTTTGCAAAGTTCAGATACAGTAGTCGGGCGGAGGATTCCAAAATCGATTTTTCCATTTGAACGTTTTGGAAATTTACGAGATCCCGGCCCGACCGACCCGACCCAACCGATGAAGATTCGTGTCTCTTCGTAGAAACTTTGTTAAATGATAAATCAAGAGTGTTGATCAGTACAAAATAAATTTGTGAGAAATTTTCATTGAATTGTGAAATTAAAAAATTGGTAGTCGACGTGTTGAATGCGCGTGGCTCGAAGACACGCGTGGAAATTTCTTCACCGTGGCGTCCGAACGTTCGAACGGTCTAATTACAATTAATACGTAGACGTCCAACTTTGTCGACAATCTTCGGTTCGTTCATATGTTTTCAGTTTAGACTGTTTCGGTGCCGTCGACCAACGGCGGAACCGTTTTTTTCTATTTTCCGTCGCGAGACTCGACAAAGAGGCCGATAGGAACCCGTGTGACAACGATCACACGATTTTTCTCCGTCGCGAGACGACTTTTTTTCATGTCTATTTAAACAAAACAAAAAAAAAGAAAAAGTAATCTTGTTCGACCAGAAACAATGGAACGTCGTTGTTGCAAACGCAAAATTCATACAGCAGTGATCGGATACTCGGGAAAAGAAAAGTGTAATTCTTCGGCCTCGCGGTGTCAGAGACTCGGCAGAATCTCCTTTTGCACGTGAACATGCGTAGGAAAATCGCGAATGCACTTGAGCTTTAAAACTGCGAATGTTTGATCGGCACGTAGACTTGTTCTTCGCGAACAATTTTTTGCGAAATATGCACTTTAGAGGATACACGTACACTGTTGTCCGTAAGTTCGAGGTCACCGCCTGCCATTAGAATCATAGCGCCCTTTTAGCGTAGTGTACTCACGTGACTCGAAACCGATACATTTTTGGTTCCCACTGCCTTTCACTCGGTAAAATAACGATCAAATTTCTAGCCGATCGAGCCCCGGTTCTACGACGGTGCGCTTCGCAAAACCGATCTACGCCTTGATCGTTCACGATCGAAGAAACGATACGGAAAAGTAGTGTTCCGGTAGTTAGCCATTCGAAGCCAGTAGTCAGTCGTCTTAAGCGTTGTTATTATTAATGTGCTATTTTCTAAATGTTTTATATAATATTGGGACACGAGGCCGCACATGCGAGGTGTAGAATAATTTTTTAATAGATACTTATTGTTCATCAATTTGTTTTCAGGAGGGCTGACTATTGGGTAAGGGCTGAGCAACGCACATTTATCCTAGTCCATTTTAAACGTCTTTGGATTTCTGTGTATCTTAACCTTTTAACCGGGCGTTGGACTCTCCAATCACAAATACTCGCGAAGAACCTCGTTCCAAAAATCGCAATCCCCCACTCCGTGTTCCCTTGATGACAACATTGTACCTTCCCCTTCCACGACGCTGTTCCCCCACGCTTCCTCCCGGTCGGGTGACGCGTTTCGTCTCTGACGCGTATGTCACCGGTACTGGCGGAGAGGGGGTAACATTTCCCCCTCGATTCGTGCTCCCTCCCCTCATCTGCAAGTATTCCGTGCAGCAAGCGAGGTTCTACCGTACAAAAAAATGTAATTGAATACAATCCCCTTTATTGTAGCGAATTATTTATTGTTTTCGAATAACGAGCCAATTCATCAACCCCCGGTTAAAAGGTCTAACGATTAAGCGAAAAAGATCATTGGATCCTCTGTGACAAAAAAAATAGAAAATGATTACATTTCTCAGTGTTCACCGTGTCAAGAATTACTTACATGCTGTAAAATAGTAAACGAACGCGTGACCCCAAACTTATGGATAAGTAGTACTTAGATACTACCTGAATCTTTGGATAACGTGCGTTTTACTCTAGATACAGCTAGATACATTATGTCAACACACGTACCTACATACATTTTAGTAACATCGCCATTTGTTGCAGCCCCGCGTTGGGCTAATTAACAGTTGTGTGTCTCATTACAGACTTAAAATTGATTCTACATTACTGTAATTACAAGGTCGCTGAGATACTGGGCGTAGCGTTACTGTCATGCCCACACCCTGACACTATCTCATCCTGTCTTTATAATAGTTCGATGCTACTGACTTTCAGCAAAATTGTCGATGTACTTTGGAATGGTTTATTTTTTTTTTTTGGTACTTTCATTTTTTCTGCATGAGTATGTTATACATATAGTTATCGGAGCTGCCATGGTAGCCCCACTTTTTGCATTTTGTTTCGATGTTTCGCTTGATGTGCTGACCGTTTTCCTGCTAACATTTTTTCTTTTTTATAATAATACTATATATGTATATATATATATACATATATACATATATATATATATATATATATATATTGTTTTTTTCGTTTCTCTGTATAGACTTTTGCATGCTATTCGTGCCCAGTGATGCAATATTATTCTGTAACACCACGTCACATCGATCAACGATCAGGCAAACTTTGTACAATTTTGTTCCTTCTTAACTTCTCTATTTTTCTCGTCTTGGTTGCCTTTTTCAATTTTTTTCCGTCGAAAATTACGATCGGTCGAATCGAACTGATTCTTCGGTTCTCCGAGTTGTTCGAGCATCGTCGATTCTTTTACGTTCGGCGTACGTATGATTATCAGACGATTATCAGAAACTGAACAGAAAGAGAAAAAAAATGCCACGAGTGAGTATACGAAATTTGCCTCGGTTCACTTAACGAAGTGACGGCAGATCGTCTCTTTCTCAAAGTTCGACGGAACCCGAGATTTCTATTTTCTGATTTCAATCTTGTGTATGTACAATGATCGACGTCGCAGCGGGAAACTGGGAATTAATCGTAAAATCTCACCGATCGCTAACGAGATTTTTCATATTTCCAAATCGATCTCGCCGTTCCCAGTTTCTTCGAGCGACGATCTTGTCTTATTCTTTTCTTTCTTTTTTTGATTTTCGTTTTATTTTCTCTGACAAACAGAAGGAGTTGAAATTTACATTGCACATACGATAATGCGTACACATAATAGCGTAGTCACATAGAGACGCATATAGCCGCATATAAACGCATACCTAAACGCATAGAGAAAAAAAAAATAAATTAAACAAAATTTTCACCGCTGGGGAACACCTGCACGTTCTAACCACTCGTCTCGTCTCGCAGGTAGTCGTCAACGCCTTGGTTCAAGCCATTCCATCCATTTTCAACGTGTTACTGGTGTGTCTTATCTTCTGGTTGATCTTCGCCATTATGGGTGTGCAGCTTTTCGCCGGCAAATACTACAAGGTTCGTACAGAGCTTTCTGAATATCGATCTGTCTCCCGAGCAGGCCTGGACAACAAGCGACTCGCGAGCCACAGGCTCCTGTCCCACCTCTGGGTCCTCTCCCTACTCCTAGGTTCTCCCCAATTTAGGGTACTTTCACTACTCTTGGGTTCTCCCCATCCTTGGGTCCTCCTCTGGGTACTCTCCCTACTCCTGCGTGCTCCCAATCCTTGGGTTCTCTCCCTACTTGTGGGTGCTCCCAATCCTTGTGAGCTCCCCATCCTTGGGTCCTCCTTTGGGTCCTCTCCCTACTTCTGGGTGCTCCCCATCCTTGTGCGCTCCCCACCCTTGGGTCCTCTTCTGGGTCCTCTCCCTACTCCTGGGTTCTCCCCAACTTAGGGTACTCTCCCTACTCCTGCGTACTCCCAATCCTTGGGTTCTCTCCCTACTTCTGGGTGCTCCCCATCCTTGGGTCCTCCTTTGGGTCCTCTGCCTACTTCTAGGTGCTCCCCATCCTTGGGTCCTCCTTTGGGTCCTCTCCCTACTTCTAGGTGCTCCCCATCCTTCGGTCCTCCTTTGGGTCCTCTCCTTACTTCTCGTTCCTTCTCACTCCTGCGTCCTCCCCACCCCTGGACCGCCTACTCCTCTCCCTAGTCTTGAGTGCTCCCCACTCTTGGGCCCTCTTCTGGGTCCTCTCCCTACTCCTCGGTCATCCCCACCCCTGGAGAGGCAAGGTAGGGACAATATGAAATAACTGATGCGACAGCAGGGAACATGTTGCCCGGATCTGCTCCGGAAGACTCTTAAAGTAGACCATTAGAAGCTGAGACAGTCTGAAAAAATGTTATTCCTTTCTGTTTTCTTTTGCAGTGTGTAGATGCAAATAAAACAACGTTGAGCTTCGAAATTATTCCCGATCGCAATGCCTGTATAGCCGAGAACTACACTTGGGAAAATTCTCCAATGAACTTCGACCACGTAGGAAAAGCGTATCTGTGCTTGTTTCAAGTGGCCACGTTCAAGGGTTGGATTCAAATTATGAACGACGCTATCGATTCTAGAGAGGTAAGGCGATCCACGCGAATACCGCACGTTCCTCACCTCGCATGACAGTCCGTCGAAACCAACGTCCGGTTCACCGGTGATAAATAACACCGACCTAAATATAAAATACAAATAACACCGACCTTTAGCCATGCTTGAATCAACTTCGCGATAATTTTCAACGACGGTCATGCGAGGGTCGGTCATTGTATGCCGCTTGACGACGCTGTTCTGATTCGGTCTATTCCCATTGGTTCGCAGCTCAACAAACAACCAATCCGTGAAACGAACATCTACATGTATTTCTATTTTGTATTCTTCATTATATTCGGATCGTTTTTTACCCTTAATCTATTCATTGGAGTTATCATCGACAACTTTAACGAGCAGAAGAAGAAAGCCGGAGGATCCCTCGAGATGTTCATGACGGAAGACCAGAAGAAATATTACAATGCGATGAAGAAAATGGGCAGCAAGAAGCCACTGAAAGCTATACCACGACCGAGAGTAAGAAATCAAATGATCACGAACCATTAATTTTCATGAACGAATCGTTTAATTAACCTACGGTGTATCCGTCTTTCTCTCTGTTCCAGTGGAGACCGCAGGCGATAGTGTTTGAAATAGTGACGGACAAAAAGTTCGATATGATAATCATGTTGTTTATCGGACTGAACATGTTAACGATGACGTTGGACCATTATCAACAGACCCAGACTTTCAGCGACGTTCTAGACTATCTGAACATGATATTCATTGTGATATTCACCAGCGAGTGTCTGATGAAGATCTTCGCGCTGCGCTACCACTATTTCAAGGAGCCGTGGAACCTCTTTGATTTTGTTGTTGTTATATTGTCAATATTAGGTAATGTAATGTAATGACTAGTTCAGTCGTATGGCCCAAGTGAAATTGACAAACGTTGACGAAAAAGGAATCCTGTTAGCTTTTCCGCATTACACGAGTCTGTCTGTCTCTCCTCTACGTCTCTGCCTGTCCACTCATCGCTACGATTTAGAAAAGCTTGGGGATAGATACATCGAGCATGTCATTTCTTCGCATTTTCAATCTATTCCACTGTCACGCACGCAATTACAATAGTCTGTACTATTCGAAACAAAAATAAAAGCGGACAGGTTCGATATTTCACGTGTGCCGAAACGACTGATCAGCGTCATTACGTTACGTAGCCTTACATTGATATTGTATTTGCCCCTCCCCTTTTATTCCAAAGACCCCCTCCACCGTCCTCTATCCGGAAATAATATGAATTTCTTGTTGAATCTTGTTCAATACAACGTTGCGTTGTTAGCCGCACCGATTAACCGTGACCCAGCTCGATCGAAAATATCGATTAGCAAAAATACGCGAGGAGACCTCTCCGACTGAAAACGGAAAGTTTCCATAAGAAATTCGGATATCTAGCGAAAGAAACATTGAATTTTATTGCGCTAACGTAACGTTGTGTCAAACTCGATTCGCATATGTTAATCGATGTAAAGACGATCGTTAGTCTAAACATCCGGTAAGAGCGGGTCTGTATTACAAAGGTTTACCACCACATTCTACTAATCAACAATTAGTCTCTTGCAAGTAGAGTACTTTAGTACAGCACCGCGAATTATTCAACAAGCGATCAAGCTTTGTATCAAGCATCAGTGCATGTTTTCTCCTGTGATAGAGTCTCGGAGCAACAATGATCGCAGAGATGCAAACGAAAACGGTTCTTAGACCAATGATGCATGTTCATTCACTCTCCAACTCGAGCAGCAAAATCATTGGGATCTTCGTAGAGAGATCGATCAAACTAGAAGAGACATTTAGCGCAGTCTCGCTTACACTTTGATGAAATGGAGAATGCACAGATTTTTTAAATATTTTTTTTTATTTCTCATTCGATCAATGAACCTGATTCTAGACTTGCCAGAAACGTAGCTCATCCCCATTCTCTTTGCAACAACCACCCTACTCCGACAGAACTGCATGAGAATTAGATGAACATCCATTAACATAGAGAGCACCTGAATACCCAAAATAGCACTGTTTCAATTCCTCTCTGAACTCCGTCATAGAATTAGCAATAATATCGACACGGCCGCCACGATACCTGTCGTATTAACGGTGGTTGTATTTTCCTCAGGTCTGGTACTCAGCGACATCATCGAGAAATATTTCGTGTCGCCGACGTTGCTTCGTGTAGTAAGGGTGGCGAAAGTCGGTCGTGTGCTTCGTCTCGTGAAAGGTGCTAAGGGTATTCGAACACTTCTCTTCGCCTTGGCGATGTCGTTACCAGCCCTCTTCAACATTTGCCTATTGCTATTTTTGGTGATGTTTATCTTCGCGATCTTCGGAATGTCTTTCTTCATGCACGTCAAGGACAAAAGCGGACTGGACGACGTGTACAATTTCAAAACGTTTGGACAGTCGATGATATTGCTATTCCAGGTGAGCGCAATGAACATTTTTTTCATTAATCGATATCAGCTGGCGAGGGTTTCTTTCCAATTTATGGAAATTATTTGTTTGTAACTTTATGAATTAAATACGAAAACCCAATGCCAGCTCGTACAGTATCGATAGCGTCACCTACAGTCTCTTTTTCGAAAAATCGTGTTAAACGTACCGTGGTGAGATCAGAAGAAGGTCCCCGGGGCAGGACTTGTGTCCCCACTCTACGTTCCCCCTCTACGACGCTATTCCCCCACTCTTCCGCTCGGCCACGTGACGCGTATCGTCTCTGTGTCCAGTACTGTCAGAGAGAGGGGGTAACTATTTCCCTCATCTGTCGACACTGTTGCCGGGTGACCTTCTTGTCGTCTCACCGCGATAAATCCTGCGACTCGGCGCAGTCAGCGGACAAACTAACGATACGCAAAATCCTTATCTCCCGAAGATGTCCACGTCTGCCGGTTGGGACGGTGTGCTCGACGGCATAATAAACGAGGACGACTGCCAAGAGCCGAACAACGAGATCGGCTATCCGGGCAACTGCGGCTCGTCGACGATCGGCATCGCCTATCTCCTCTCGTACCTGGTGATCAGCTTTCTAATCGTGATCAACATGTACATCGCGGTGATCCTCGAAAACTATTCTCAGGCGACGGAAGACGTGCAGGAGGGGCTTACGGACGACGATTACGACATGTACTACGAGATCTGGCAGCAGTTCGATCCGGACGGGACCCAGTACATCCGCTACGACCAGTTGTCGATGTTCCTGGACGTGTTGGAGCCGCCGTTGCAGATACACAAGCCGAACAAGTACAAGATCGTGTCGATGGACATACCGATCTGCAAGGGGGACCTGATGTTCTGCGTGGACATACTGGACGCCCTGACGAAAGACTTTTTCGCGCGTAAAGGTAACCCGATCGAGGAAACCGGCGACATCGAGGTGCAGACGCGCCCGGGCGAGACCGGTTACGAGCCGGTCAGCTCGACGCTGTGGCGTCAACGGGAGGAGTATTGCGCGCGTCTGATACAGAACGCATGGCGAAAGCACAAACAGCAACGTCTCGGCGGGCCCAGCGAGGAGAGCGACGATGCCGACACGGATCCGCCGGTCCGGCAGACGGCGGTGCACGTGGAGAGCGACGGATTCGTGACGACGGTGGTAATACACGGCCGCTCGCCGAGCGTCACCTCGAGGACCGCGGACGTCTGATCGGCGACGTTGACGTCACCAGCACCGCCACCGTCGTCGTAGCCGCCGAGAACGAGCTTCTAGGACGCAAATGTTGTTGTCGCGTGTAGAGGTACATAAAAAAAAAAAGAATACCACGGCACCGCCGAACAGCGACGACAGCCGTTTGTTCGATAGACGACACAACACCATCGCTCTCGGGGAGCAGCGGCCTCACGGACCTCTCTCGCGCTCGCGTGCGTGCGTGCGCGCGCGCGATCTCCATCGACAGCCTTATATAGTTGTATAAACAAAACAAAACAAAACAAACAAACAAAAACGAAAAAAAAAAATAATAATACTACAATTCCTCCAACGAGTTGCCTTTAATCGACTCTGAAACGCGCCACGATCGTCGGGAGACTCAACAAACGTCGCTCTAGCCGAGGAGGCGAAGCGAGGCGAGGCGAGGACGATATAGACATATAGACCGAGTGCTCGAGGAGCTGTTCGAACGATTAGAAGACTGCGCCGCGTGTTAGAACCGCGCCGTACATAATATACATATACATATGTATATCGCATCCGCTCCGAATCTCTCTCTGTTTTGCTCGCGGTGACCGGGAACAACGCGCGTAGCGTCGACTCGGGTCCGAGTCTTGTTTCTAACTGTAGGAAGTGTGTTGTTGTTTTTTTTTGTTTTGGTCCCGGAACGACCACGACCGACAATGATGCGAGGATGGGAGGACGGGGAGTGGGGCGCGAGAATATACGAAGAGGAATCGAAGGCCGAGGACCTCCGAAGAGGACCTCTAGAAGTTGAGACAAGAACGACGAGAGGATGGAGGAGGACACCTCGACGAACCCGGCTGAACGCGATCCTCGAGTCAACTTCCCCAGACAAACATAGGCTCGAGGACTCGCGCGTCGGGTCGGGTCGGGTCGGGTCGGGTCGGGTCGCGGCGACCCTCCGAAGGACGAGCGACCTTGCCTTCGATGGACTTCGTACTAAGACGGCGCCCGATTGCGTCCAACAAGCTGCGTTGCACGTGTACGTACAATAACGATTCGCGCTGGCTGCGTTCAACCGAAGCACGTTACGTAGTTACCGCGGATGGTGGCGTGTCCCCATGGAACAACGGGATAGATCGCGTTCTCGCGCAAGAGAGACCCACAATGACACAAGGACGACCACCGCGACAAGAAGGAAGAACCACGGACACGCTCTCTCGGCTCGATGAGATATGTAACAGAGCGTAATAACGAACGCGCCGCATTTCCCACCCCTCCACGGAATCACCGATCGTATCATCCCCGAGTCACACGTACATGCAGACACACACACGTACACACACACACACACAACAAACAGAGGACACGCGCGCGAAACAACGTAGGCCAGTTCTCCTCGTGAATCTCTATCTTTGCGATATTGGATTTTTTACATGGTTTTACCCCAGCGGTCCGCTAAAACTCGCTGGGAACACTCTATTATAACGCGCCCGGAGAACAGAAAAAAAAATGGTTTTCGCGGTCGAAGCTCGCGGACGCACTATTTGTTATTTTATTCGATCGGTCACCATCGGTCGTAATGCTGTGCTGCGTGCAGAGAACTATTAAGTAGACTGGAGGGAAAACGAGCAGCGACACCGGTAAACATAGGAGGACACTAGATAAACGAGATGGAGAAACGACGGAAGAAAAAGAAAATCTGCTGAAGACATTGACGAAGACACACCGTGCTGATCACAATTGACGCGATTAACAGTGAGGATGATCATGTAGGAGGAATAAGATTATGATTAGGTATGATGTGAGAGAGAGAGAGAGAGAGAGATATATGTTGGCGACGACAATGTCACAAATGAGAGAGAGAGACCCATATTGGTGAAATGTACGCGTAGCTAATTACATTCGTTCGGCTTGATAAAATTTTGCGCAACACGGCGCGGCGATGTTTGGTCGCGCGGCTTTATTTTATCTGGCTAAATCTCTCTCCCCCCTCCCCAACCACCCCCTCCCCCTCTCTGTTCCCGACGTGATGACCGCTCTCCGGTCTCCCGATCGTTTCGCGTTTCGCAAAAAACAACAATATGGAATTTTTTACAATCGTGTCGCTCGAGTTCGAGGTAACCGATCATCGTTAAGCTAAGGGAGGCGAGAGGAATGTCGTCGGTATAGCTCAAGCCTCTCCTCCCCCCCCCCCGCCCAACTCGGATCTCGATTCCGAGTACAGAAGTTCTTGTTTCTTTCGTGTCCCGATAACATTCCGGAACGGGACTCACCCTTGTGCCTTTGCATTTACTTTTTTTCCACGTTCGTTTCAACTGTTGTCTACGACTCAAAGTAAACGCATAAAAAATACCGTAAACTGTCGGGGAGCTATAGAAATGTAACTTTAATTTTTTTACTTCCCCCAGGCAGAACGCATTGATTTCGTCTGTCGATATATTCACTCTCGAGCAATTACTGTTTTTTTTTTTAACATTTATTTCGCATCGAACGAGACGGGCTATCGCGAATTACCGCTGTCAAAAGATAGTCGTTTATCGAATCTTGCCAAGAGGGACGGAGAGAGGGTGGTAGCAAATAAGAATCTCGCAATCATCATCGGCTAGATACTTACACATTTGCAAAGAAATAAAAAAAAATCTTACACGGACACAGTCTAACACGACGTAGTAATGCGCTTTTGGAATAAATGAATAATACACACGATAGTGTAACGTTACTTCGAATAATTGTAATCGGAAGAAAGTGAGAGAGAGAGAGAGAGAGTGAGAGAGAGAGAGAGAGAGAGGGAGAGAGAATGAGAGAGAGTGAGAGAGAGAATACCAAAAAAAAACCGTGCGCCCGTAAACCCGTCTCGCGCGGTAAACGCGTAGTGTGTCGCCTAATGTAAAGCGGATTTACCACGCAAGGATGACGATGTTCGAAGAGATACATGTACGACGAGTAAAATTTTCTGCAAAAACAAAAAAAAATTCACTCGGCCGGTTGACAAAGGAGATCGGCACAACTATCTCTAGCAGCGGAAATATTTCTCGAACGGAAACACAAATTTTTCGATAATCGACTCCGGAGGGCGGCCGACGTAGACACGCATCATTCCGATGTTTCTTCTAAAGAATTCAGAATCGATTCTAAAGTACCTGAACGCGATGATTTCGACTATAAACTAAAAGAAAAAACAAAGTTGTTCATAAAAAAATGCAAAGAAGACGATATATTCGAATAATTGTATATTAACGGTCTATCAGCGAACGTTCGATAGCGGGATAAAACGTGAAGCGCGACGTCGCGTTTCCGGTGGCCGACCGGTATCGATCGGTGACGACCGATCGCCGGATCGACGATGAACCACAGCTTCGATAACCGATCCGGTTGCCTGTCGGACGTCGATGTTCCGATGCTTCGTAATTACGTCTCCGATCTTGCCAATGAAGAAACCCAATAGAGTGAATGGGAAAAAAAGAAACCAAGAAACATGCAAAGTGTTCGAGGAAGTTGTGCCATTCCTTCGATTTAGGTTATAATCGCGGATGCCAAAACGAAACGTTAAGTTTTCGATGAGGTTTGTTTGTTAAGGTTTTAAAGCATTTACCACTTTGATGTTCTCGTTGCTTGAAAATATTTACTAGAACAGTTTCCGTTGGACTGTCCCGAGAGCGTTTCGTCGGTTTCCCCGGCGACGACGAGGAAAAGGAGAGAAAGAGAGAGAGAGAGTGAGAGAGGGGTGGGGGTGAACGACGAAACGCGACGAGGAGAGAGAGAGAAAGTGAGAGAGAGAAAGAGAGAGTTGTTCAATCGAGATCGTGCGATCCTCGTTTGCGATTCGAGAACTACTGCCGTGCGTACCGTTGTCCTGTAACGATTCGACGACGCGGCCCGACGAAGCAGCCAGCCCCGTGTTTCTTTTCTCTCGCCATTCGCAGAAACCGCTTTCGGGGATGGCTGGAGCGGAAGGGAATGGACGACACGCTGCTTCGTTTCCCGAAGGTAATCGTTCCGGTTCCCCGGGTCTGTTTCGAACGGGTTTACGCGCTTAAACGTTGCGGCGAACCACGCGTCCGACGTTAAAGTAGATCCTCCCCCGCGCCATTGTAGAGCGACAGGATCGCGTTTACGGTTCCGATGGCGGACCACCGCGGCGGGGGGGTGTGTTTCCGCCAGTTTACCTAAAATCGCATCGCGCGCAACGCAACAGCGGGGACCGTTTCGCTCGCGCGTCCGCCGACATCGCTTCCGGTTCAGCGGCGAGTTCGTTTTCCGCGCGGAAGTGTCATGGAGAGGCAGGCATTTTGATCGTTCTGGAAAATTTTTTTCAACGGGGACGCGGGAGCTCGTGGTCGCCCGCTACGAGTCGCGCAAAGTAAATCGAACGTACGGTCGGCCGAGAGACAGCCGGTGTGCAGGTGAGATGTACGCGCGGGGGGTGGTGCATACATGTATATTGCACACAGACGCGCACAACCGCCGAACATTAAAAAAAGGGACATTAATGAACGCGATTTACTTTGCCGCTACGCACCCAGCGTGTGACCCACGCCGTCACCGCGCACGTAAGTACGAACGCGCGACACGGAGATCGTCAACGCGTGCGTTTCCAGTATGCATCGTACACGCGCGCGTGCACTCGATGAAAACGAATGAACGTTGTTCTCGAGGTCGCGTGCTCGTCGAAGGAAAGCGAGACGTAGGACAACCGAAAAAAGAAATAACAAAATGAGAGAGAGAGAGAAGCGTATAAGTGTGTGTGCGTGTGTGTATGTGTGTTCAAGCGCGTGTGTATGCGTGTGTATTAACGCGGACTGTGCGATCGTTATTTTTCTACGGTTTACATCCACGATCCGAAAGGAGAGGAAACACGAAAAAGAGAGAGACAGAGACACGGACCGATAACGGTTTGATAACGAGGTAAACACGTTGTTCACACACCGCGCCCCGGGACTTTTAGGGATCGTGAACGGGGGACATACACATGACGGGTACACGATGCGTAGGATTCGCGGGTTAAATGAAAAATAAAAGGAAAGAAAAGGGATTCGTAGGATCGTTCTCGCTGGTCGAAAACGGACGTAACGTGGAAAGAAACTCGCAGCTCGCTCGAAGGATTTCTGTATTCGAAAAAGGTAGCAGGTAGAGGACGATAAGGGACAACGGTGTTACGGACGTTACGAGGAACCAGGGGGGAGGGGGATAGAAATTGTAATTCACGAGGTGAAGAGAGAGAAATAGAGAGGCGTATAAAAGGAGAGTAACGTGAGAAAATGAAACAAGCAAAGCAAGCAACAAAAAAAAAATGTTCATTATTTTAAGCTACGAAGGCTCAAGAGGGTGAGGATCCATTGTAAATTACTCGTACAAATAATTCACACACTATCGGTGTCGAGTCCGCTTTGTAAAAGTATTTTAGAAAAAAAAAAAAAACGCCTGTCCGATATTAATGTCCTCGTACCTTTTCTACGTATATTATAAATTGCATTTCACGATTCTCGTCGCGGGCCATTCGATGATCCTTTCGTGAGCACAGCTTCAACGTATACTGCGCGCGTACTTACCATACAATGCATACATACCGTATACGCGTGGCGGCTGCGTCCTCGCGACTTCGTTCGTTCGGAATAAGGTCGTCGTTCTTCGTTTCTCGGCGGGATTCCCGGCTTTTCTTAACGCTCTGAATCTCTCTCGCGGAAACCGACGCGTTACACACACACACACACACACATTGAAAAAATAATAATTATTATAATATCCGGGGGGATTTCCGATGTCTCTGCGCGATCATCGATTTATTAACCGTGAATCGGCTCGACACATATAAACTTTTATCGGCAAATCCCACTTCGCAACGGAAACGGAGAAAGATTACGCCTAAAAATGAAAGGGGAGACGAAGAATAGGAAGACGATTATGATGACGATGACAACAGCAAAGAAAGAAGAGAAAAAAGAAATAGGATGAAAGAAAGAAAGAAAAAGATGAATACGAGAAACTAAAAGTGTTTATTATAATACCGTTGCTGTTCCCGCGTGTGAGCGAACGCGCTCTCATCGAATTTTTCTATAGACGCATGTTGTACGTAAACGTAAGTTTCTATTCGTTGTCTCGCAGAGGTCAGAAAATACACACATGATCGCGATTAATATATACATATATATATATATAACAAACAAAAAAAAAATAATGAAAACCGACAACATTATTATAAACGCGCAACCGGTGAACACGGAGCACGACGGACAACGACGACGACGAAACGACGCGAATCGAGGGCACGAGATCGATCGACGATTCTTTCACCTTGTCAAATAAAAAAAAAGAAAAAACATAATAATAATTAAAAAAAAATAAAAGCTCGTCGATCCTTCTTTCTATCGAAGTACGACGTAATCTGATGGTCCGTCCGGCTCACTGTCTAATTACTCCGATACCCCCTCTCGCCCCCTTTTGTTCAGTTTCGATCCCCCTACCGTGCTGTAATATGTGCAAATAATTCGATAATAATCAAATGGTTTGTACGCATATAATATACACATATATTTTCGATACTACTTTGTCGAATGGGCAAACCGCGAAACTCCTAGAAGCAATAAAAAGCGAAAGAGAGCAGCAAGCAAGCAAAGCGAGAAAGCAAACGAGAGAGAGAAATGCAAGAGGTAAAAGAGTAGCGAACAAAAATAAAATAAAAAGAGGGAGAGAGAAGGACGGAGAGATACATACGTACGACGAGGGCGTAAATAGGGCGTGACGAGATGAAACGAGGTGTAATTGTCTGCCGTTGAGCGGCGCAGAAAGTGTCCCGAAACACACTGGCCTCTTTCGCGAGCCGCGCCGCAGACATTTGCGAATCCTCGGGAATCGGTCGTTCCCCCCCCGAAGAGACACTTGCGAAACGAAGATCCCCTGTTCTTCGGCTAGTCTCGTTTTGTTCTTTGCCAGCTGGTAGTGTTTTTTTTTATATATACACATATGTATATAAAAAAAAAACAAGTGTACGTTCGATTCGCCGCGATCGAATATTCCGATTGATACGCAACTTCCCCGCTCGTCAATCGCGTTCGCCGATCCCAATCCGAATCGGCGAACTCAACCGAACATTCGGTCCGCCGAATCGTCCGCGGGATTACTCGAGAAGAACAGGTTACACAGTGGATTCCGTTTGTTCGAGCCACCGTTTAATCGGGACGGACAACGTAGCAATTGTACTAAGAACAATAGGATTACTGGTCCTCGCGAGTCCCCCTCCCCCCGCACCAAATATCCGGAAATCACTATACCAAGAACAGAACCTATAATTCTGACCTATTCGCCTAATCGAGAGCCCGGGATCCACTGTGTATGTTAGACAAAGAGATCGCAGAAGGACGCTCGTGATTGTGTAAAGAGGTAAAATCCGTGAATAAGGGGAGACGTACGTTCGATCGGCCAAATTGCTACGGTAACGAGAAGAAACGAGGGGGACGGGGGGTGGACGAGTATGCATGGTGTGCTTCATTAATTTTTTCGTTCGTTTTACCGAGACGTAACATTTAAAGATGAAGAAAAATAAAATACCAGCTTTTGCGCGACGACGGCTGTAAGATAATTAAAGAAAAAACAAAAATATATATATACATATAGGGCTTTCCTTCGTTTAAGCGAGGTAAGACGAGGTTTAAACGTACTTTCTCCGTGGACGATACTGCCGTTACGCATTGTATAAATAAAGAAAGAATGACAACTAAGTTAACTAATCGTAAATGCACGAAAAAAATTTTCTTAAACGGATAGCGAACAAAAAAAAAATAAATAAATAAACATAAACATAAAATAAAAGCAGAGAAGGGCTTTGTAGTGTCTCGATGAAAAAAAAACTCTCGATGAAAATAAAACTCATTAACCTAACGTCGTCATGATAATACAATAAACAATGAGTACAGAACAAAAGCAAAAAAAATGTTATAACGAAACCCACGAAGATCCTAGAGCTGGTCTAAAAAAAATGAAAATAAACTAAACACAAGTAATCAAGTATAACAAAATGAAAAAAAAAGTGTCAAGCTGCGGAGCCTGTCGGCCAGTATAATGAACAAGCAACTGCCATGGGTCAACAAGCTAGATAGACGAAAAATGTGCTAAGAAAAAAAATCCAATTTTAACGAGCTAGCTGTCGAAAAAATAAAAAAAAAAGATATTTAAACCAAAAAACAAAACATTACACGCGAAAGGTTCGTCCATTTAAAAAAACCAAAAAAAAAAAGAAGAAAATACGTGCTCCGTGCGTGCTCGCGCGCCAATACGCATGCGGGCTGCACGTGCGCGCGTACACGTGACGACGGGTGACACGTGACCACGGGTCGCGGTTGCGCGCCTGCGCCGCGCCGTCGCGTATCGCGAATGCGCGCGAGCAAGCAAACCGAGAGACACCGAGATAAAACGTGCGTGTGCGTCTGTGTGCGTATGATTTGTGCGAATGACAAGGAGCGATAGCGGTACCGAAAGAGAGAGAGAGAGAGAGAGAGAGAGAGAGAGAGAGAGAAAGAGAGAGAGAGAGAGCGAGCGAGAAGAGAACGTAGATGAGCTCCTCCGTTGAATGACATTCATTACTATTAAACAGAATAAAATATGGATTATTTGCACAATATTATAAATAATTACTATGTTTACTACGATTATTAAATTAAAGAGCAAATAATAAAAGGGATGAAAAAACTGTTGTTAAATAATTAATACGAAAGAGGGGATGAGCGATATATAAAACAAAAAAAATGAAACAGATGTAACAATACAAAAAAAAGAGTTTCAACCGAAAACCGAATATCGGATTTAATAAAAAAAATATATAGGGGAGAACACAACAAAGGAAAAACAAGAGCATTCGAAATAAAAAAAAAGAAAAGAAAAGAAAGTGACGAGAGAACATGATGATCAAGACGAAGGAAGGATGGAGGTGGAAACGATTCGTTTGTTATCGATTAGTTAACGATCATCCTTACATTACATTATTGTAATTATATAAAGTAAACGATTATTACCGTAATAGTTACAATTAACAAGTTGTTACCGCTTTGTTATACATAATATAAATTAATATACTAAGATTAAAAAAAAGAAGAAAAAGTAAGCGAATGCATCGTTGATTCGTCCTTTACTTATTGTAGATACTAAATACGATCGACTCTATATTGTTTTCAATGTCTTCACCGTATTCCTTCGTTTGCTACCCGATTTCGTTTCGTTGTCGAATGATTCGGTTTTGTCGGCTTACCTCGCCCGGCCACAATATACACACGTTTTACAGAGATATTTTCAATAAACGAAAAAGCTTAACACTCACACGGTTGTTGTCCTTGCCATCATTTGACCCCTTTGTGCAATCGACTTCTTCGTTCGGTTACCGCGTCAATTTCTTGTCGGTCACGTTTTTAGAGAATCGAGTAAGATAACTTCACCCCGGGGCCTCCCCAAAATTACTGGGACAAGTCGCGCCAAATTCGATCGTCCGCACGAGGCTGCTCCCCTTCGCATGCCATAACAAACCCCCATTATTTGTTTACAAGTGCTAGATTGATAGATCGAATACAGGATACGTTATTGCATACGAATCGTGGTGGTACGATTTGAATATCTCGCTGTCACAGCATTTCAACAACCCATTTCTAGGGACCACAACGTATCCATCAACTATTAGCGCCTGAAACGACGCTGCGCCAATGCAATGACTATATGAGAATAATTAATCAATTAATAATTTCGGCGCTACAGGTTCGATCCAATATTACTAACTATCAATATTGCAATTTAAATTATTTATTAAGAGAAATTTGCGTCTGTAAAGTATTGTATAATATAATGTATGTTTAACAACATCGGATAATAACAATAAAATTTAGAAATATTGGATCGAACCTGTAGCGCCAAAATCATTAATTAATTCATTATACATTATTTACGATCGACAAAACGGAATATTTACAATATGAGAATGCTTGATTATTATTTTCCGGTATATATATATATATATATATTTGTATATATATATATATATATATTTGTATTTTTTATCATTTTTTATCATTAATATAAAGAATTATCTAGGTACTGATAGGTCCAGACAGCACACACAAGAAAAAAACAATATTTCCGGCATCGATCGCAGCTCATCGATTTTACTTATGGAGTTTTTGCCATATACAGTCAAGGTACGTCCTGAATTAATGTTGAAAGCGGCTTTCTCCTTGGTACTCCATGAGATACGTACGTATATACATCATCCAGTGTCTTTGGTCGTCCGTATATGGTCCCCAAAATGGAATGATGCAGCCCGAATACCTAATTTCGAAAGAACAACACAATCTTTTTGCCGTGCCTTTAACACTTCGTGTAATGTGTAATGAATAATATCGCGAGGCACGGGCAAAAACGTTCGGCGAGATTGTGGCCGCCGAAAGAGCACGATCCGGCTTTCTAAATGAGAGAATGTCGCATAGTCGGATGGTGCTAATATTCATGTTAAACACGGCAGCCGCGAATTTTTCGTGCCGTCTTGAAATATGTTACGCAACGTGTCGATAATTCGACTGCACCGATCTTCTTATTAATCGTATTCGCGTCGAACAGTACACATAAGATGCTGAAAAATGCTCCCAAAAACAAATTGATTTTCGGTTGGATCGTTCGATAAGGCTCCCAAAGAAAACCCTCTGCTACAAGTAATATCGAATATTTTTATATTCAAGAAAATAACGTACCCTTGAAAATGCAATATAAAATATTTCACATTTGCCTTGTATTTCTCCATATGAGCATTACTCCGAATAATTTTGGTTGGCGCAGACGGTAAGATCTGCGACTACGAATCTTTTGGCTCTGGATCGAATCCCGCATGGAATGATTTTTTTTCACTATTTTTTTATTTTTATATAATTGTAGCGAGTAATTCGATACACAAAGTGTGAGTCTCCCCGCAATTGTTTGTTTACTACCCCAGCCTATATGTTCAGCGTTACCACGTTAAATAATGTAAATTTAATATTTATACTTGTAAAATATAGCCTGAAGATAAATAAAATAACTTGACGTCACATATCCCTGGGCTTCGATCCAAAAAATGGCGGCTTCTTAACGAAACTATTAGACACTTTTGTGCGATTGTGTGCGATGCATCATGCAGGTTCCAAAGACGGAACGTCTGCTAAGCAACCTAACCCCATTAACAGATTCCCTCTGACACATCCAAAACGTGTAAAATTACGTGTACGTGTATCCGCGACGGGTAGGTGTGCAAGATGCGTCGATGCGTGGAGTATTTAGTGTGTGATTCTGCGCGAGAGTTAGGGGGAATCTGGTAATGGGTGGGGTTTGAACGATGAATCCCTTCTCTTCTCATATCTGATTCGAGCTGATTCGAGTCGGTTTCGTGTAGTCCAACAGTATCCTTGCGTTCAACGCGTGATACGCGTTCACCGATGTCCATGTAATGGCAGCGCTAAATAGACGCAAGGTAAATATCGGTAGCGAGACGTAGAACGTATTCGCGTCACAACCGAAAGCCTGCCGCAGATTCTAAATATATTTAAAATTTCGATCGGACGGCACGACGAAAATAGCGATTCTCGAACAGTGATCCGTAAAATTGTGAAGTTTATGATACGCCCTTGCTTGCGTATCATCTGTCAAGATAACACAAGTGAGACAGGATCCCTGTACATTGGCAAAAAAAGGCTAGGGGAAGAGGTGCGGGATTCTTATCAACGTTGTCGACGCTGCACTCGACGTATACTGACCTCAGTTATCGAAACGTATTTTTCGCTTGGGCGTGCAAGATGTGAATGATCGTTGCTGATACTTCTGAGTCACAGTAACATTTTGGCAAACGGACAAGGAATTCGCCCTTCGATGAATACATATCTGACTCGTTTGGCCGAACGTTTCCATAGAGGTTAGCAGACAATATTCTATTAATATGCGTGCACGTAATACCGTATAATTGTTTATAATGGAGCGTACTGTTTCAAGGTGGTCGTAGTGTAAACATATCCGTACGCAGAATCAAAGATTAAACTTGTTGTTACTATAAGACGCAATTCATATGGTGATTTCTGTTGCGAAACAACTTTTCAAAGCACTCTTACACATTTATATATTTTCTGCATTTATATAAAGTATATATTCGTAAGTATATCCATAATTTCTAGACGTTTATGCAGCTACACGTTTGACTAATATCATTTAACTATTTTTCAGGCATTTTATTTAAGCAAAAAGATTATTTACAATGGAAAAGAGAAGTATTACTGGAAAAGATATTCTAAGAATGGATGGCCTTTTGCCACCAACGAGGAGGCTGCCTGTCTGTGATGCAGTAACTTCGTCGGACAAGAAGAAAGAGAAAAAGTGGTCGATCGGGGGAATCTTGAAGCGAATATCTTCGATACGTGATTACGACAGTTCCTCGAACGACGAAGAAATGGAATATACAAGACAATCGAGACCTCTTTCAGTGTTCGGTCAGAAGTTTCATAATGTTACGCTACATCCGGTGAAAAGAAATATAGATCAACATTTAAGTAAACATAGTTCGAGCAATGGTACTATCGATAACTCGGTAGATGCAGCTAGTCTTCAAAAGGATTCTATGCATTTTCGTAGTAGCGATGGATCATTGGATAGACTAAACAAGAAGTTACGTAAAAGTGTACTGAAGGCTAAAATAGAAGCAAAAAGAGATCGCATTTGTGCGGATAGTAGTTCTGACGAGGATTCTCGCGTGTCTTGTAATTCGTTAAATAGATTTCAGAGCGAATCTAACATACAAAATATACAGAAAAGTAGTTCCTGTAATAGAAAAAGTCGTGCCGCTCGAACAGAACGTTACATAAAGCGTTTATCAAAAGATGAAAGTCACAGATTTTCAGAACAATTGAACAATGCAACTAACAAACGTAATAGTCTCGACTTTATGGATGCGAATCAATCACTAAATATCGATGAGAGCGACTTATTTTACCCTCAAGTACAATCTCGGTCTATCGCACAGCCTAATAGTTACACATTTCCCGTACAAAGATCTGTGGAAAATACACGGCAGGCTGCTTCGTGCAGCTATCAAACAAAATCATCTACCGAACTCGCAAGATATCCTTCGAATCGATATATTACAGATTTAAATCAAAATAATACATACACAAAACCAAATGTTTTGTGCAGAGATAAGCATTACATGAACCAGGAAGGCTCTGCTTCTCCAGCACTGAACTGTGACTATGCAAAACCTTACGATTATGTAAGAAATAATCAGACTGTACACCGTAGTTCCTCTCCGCCAGAACCTCCACCGAGGGATCCTCGTTGTAGAGTATTTACCTATGGATATAATTCTTTTCCATCTAGCGGAAAATATAGAGTACCAAGGTACCCTGAATCTCCTCATGAAAAAGCGAACAACATACATGGAGCAACAAGGGATCATTTAAAAGGTATAAGATCATATGACTCAAACAATGAGATAAGTTGGTGCGGTTCAACCAAACAATGCCCACGACGTCCATTGTCACTAGCTGTGATACCAATGCAATCGTGCAACTCGTCGGAATGTACAAACAATAGGCACAATTCAACGGGCAAGCACGTAAACGAGTCCAAGTACCACGAGACAGAAGCGATGAAGTGTCAACGAAGAAACGATCGGAACGAGCAGCTCAACTCAAGGTTCAACGATCGCAATGTCCAAAAGTGCGAACAAAAATATTCTCCTATTTCTGCGCCGAATATATACAATTCAACGTTCGTTAACAACAAAACTATAAACTCTCCAGGTGCAAAATCTTCTACCGAGCGAACCGTTCCAGTACATTCGAACGATACATTTGCGCTGAACACGAAACTGGAGAAAAAGAACGATAAACAGGCAACGGTAAGCGAGCAAGATGTTCTGGACAGACGAAGAAGTTCGAGGAACCTGGAAGAAGCGCTGTCCGAACTGGAAACAATATACAACAGTTTGTGCCTCGGCGACGAAGATCTCCTTGATCGGGCGGAACGACGTAGCATGGAGGAGTTCACTCTACGTCACAGTAGAACCGACAGCAGTGTCGCGTTAGATACGGTGGATTCGCCGGATAGATCTAAAGACGACATGGCGTACAGAAGAATGCATCCAAAGGAAAGACCTGCATCGTTGTCGGAAGTAATCGGACAATCGGCGCTCTCTAACATCAGCTATCTAATGGCCTCGCCTATTTTGTCACGGAAAGACGCAACCGATGATTACCCGTACGCCACAAATTACCCAGTCCGCAAAGACGAGCCGGATGTGACACGCGACGACGTCGTTTATCGTAGCATTCATCACGCGAACAACACATTGAAGGTGGCCGATCCGCAACCACCGTTCGGAATACCTTTGGGGCCAGTAACAACCGCTACAGAAAGCGACTATCTGCACACTACGCCAACCAAGCCGGATCAGCCCCGTTCGTTGTACATACCGCAATGCGAGCCTGACATTGTTACAGACGACTTGGCCTATAGAACCTTGCGGAAGGATGCCAACACGGCGAAGAATGCCGTCGAAGGTAAGAGCGGCGTTCCGAAAGATCAGGAAACCACATTTGGTATCAGGAAGAAACGGGCGGTCAGATCTCTGTCCGCTAATCTGTACGGTCTGATCAATCATGATCGTATACACCTTCGACGAGAGCCTAGCCTTCAGGAGCTCAAGGTCGGGGTCAGTGACGCGTCAGTGATCGACATTAAATCATTACCTGCGAGGTCCGATTGTTTCAGGCGCGTGGTCAGCGACGGCGAGCTTTCCGATTACGACACTCGATGGCGAGCCGAAGCCTCGTTGAAAAGTAGGAGGACCGACGTAAACGGCAATCACGCTGTGTCGAATATAAGTAGACGGAAACTGCGCGTCTACGTATCGCCGTCGACGATGATACAGAATTTCGACAAGAAAGGCGAGAGTAATACTGGAGCAGAAAACTGTTCGACGGCGTCGAACGGCATACTATCACAGGCCCTAAGCACTGACTTTTGGCAGGATCGCTTGCAGACGAAATCGAACGATTCGTCCAATCAAGATACCGAATCGGACTTCACCGCTTATAGCAATTTGTGCCAAGATCTAGTTAATTTAATAGAGGGAGAGGAGAATGCGGACGCGCAGCTGAGTAAAGAAACGCCTGACGGGGGGGAGTCCGAGAAACCGACGAAAGTAGACAAACCGGGTGACAGCGATGAGGCTGATGACACGATGGTTACGCATATTAAAACTTTGGCTAGCCAATATTCGAAGTACAACGAGGAAGGCCATAAGGAAATCGGGGACAACGAAGACATAGAAAGACTGCCGGAATCCATCGGTGATTCGAGGAACGAAGATTCGGAGAAGACTGACGATAATGCCTTCGACTTCTATCTGCGTGTCGCGGACGAAAATGTGAAACTAATTGCGGAGGCGTTCAGCAGCGTGGCGGATCGCTTACGTGATAGTCGTTTAAGCCAAAAAAATTCGCTGACGTCGCAGCGTTCCGAAATAGAAACCGATAGTACGGCGCCTAACACCAGCACGCGTAGCTCCGTCACCTATAGTCTAGACGACGCGAACGACGACCTGTCCTCTTCGTCAAAGTCCACCGACGTCGTGCGCATAGTTCCTAAAGAAACTACAACATCGGCGAACATAGATTGGGACCAGGAGGAAATTGAGTCAGACCAGACGAGAAATAACTCGAGTGTCGATCCGGAATTGGATCTGTCCAAAGCAGTTCACGATCTACAGTTAGCCGCGGCGAGTTTATGCGAGCATGAAAAAGAAATCGAGGAATTGGAAGCGTTGTGGAAAAAGGATGCGAGCGACGCGCCAGGTTGCGTCGCTCTAATTGCACTCGCGGAGGAAAAACCGTTGTTAATCGTTGAAAAAACTTGTACCGCGGAGAACGATGACAGGGAACTAGAATGCGATCAAGAGGAAACTATATTATCGACCGATGTTAAGTCGCGGACCGACGAGGATGATGACCCAGTTGACGAAGGTGAGAACACAGAATGCGAGAATATTTGTGGACCGCGCAACAGCGAGATCGTTCGTTCGACCGGAATGCGTATTTCGTATGTCACTAACCTCATAAACGTTACGATAACCACATATTCCATGGTTTTGTTGGCTTGTTTCCTCGCACTGCTTTTAGCATCCATAGCTGCAGCATCATGATCGGCTCATTAACGGCAGTGTCTTAACGCATTGTGTGAATAGAGAGAAGGTTTGATACAAAGAGGCGTTACTATTTTGAGGCTATTATTATTTTGAATCATGTTACTAATGTCGTAGGTCTCCCGGCACTTGATCATTCATGATGCGAACCGCTCTAGACGAGTGCATAAACTAACCGATATACATGGCGTTGTCAACCGACCTGCGGCGGAACAATTGAATTTGTTTAAACTCGAGTTTCTATGGACTGTTTTCAGACGGAATGGTGTGTTCTTGTTGTTCTTGTTAATGTTGTTGGTTTTAATAAAGTTTAAATGTTGACTAGGTACACGTATTTCTTCTTCTGATACGAATACTTCTCCACCTTTAGACGTTTATCATTGTCTGGCGAAGTCATTTTGCGAATGTTATTCCGACGTAGGGAAATTCTTAATTTTTTCTTCGCATCTTTTCCAAAAATATCACATTTCTATACCGAAGGTTCCCTTGGATCGTTCAGTTTCAATTATTTAGACGAAATATTGATTTGATCGACTTCTTTATGTTCTCCTGTTCAACGTTGCAATTGACTTGATATTTATAAAGTGCAGTTATGGTATCGCAAAAACGACAGCGTTGTTTACACTTCTTAATAAGTATACACATCGAAACATGAATGTTTGCAACTCAAATTATCGATTGGGTTATCTGCACCACTTATAAAATAGCGTAAACGCGTTGATAGTCGTAATTAATTGACAAATTAATTATGAATGAACTCGGAATCATTCTAGGTCATGACGAGAACATTTATCTTTATTGTATCTCAAAACTTACTGTTGATATGGACAGTAGCAAGCATGGTCGGTAAAATCGTTTCCTTTTCATGCCGGAAGGACGGTAATGCTGTTCGATCGTTCTTTACGAAAACTATAAATATTAATGTTTGAAACATTCATTTCAATTCGTTCCGACACGAACGTTAAAGCATCCCGACCTTTTATCGAAATTGTAAAAACATTTTAACGAGACAATCTCCGATTGACATGTAGCGCGTTCAAACCAAACATTGATCGTGCGTGGTACTACAATAATGGGTTAGAAAGGTTTGCTAAACGTCGAGTAGTTATCGATTGCGAAGCACGATGACGTCATCGCGGATCACGCCACATCCCCGCCCATTGAAACTCCGCTTCTGATTGGTTCACGTGCAGGCCGGCTAGCTATATCGAGGAACATGACCGTCGTGGTTTTGCAGGTCAAATCCTCGGGTCCTTACATACACATGCAGATCGACTTACGTTCAAGCGCAAGCTTGTTTATACGTAACCGCGACAATTTATAATAACCTTCGCGCTGTATCGCGGTGCGTTAACCGTTAACACGGTATTTAAACGGGTCGAATGTTGAACTGTGTCCTGTCAGCTGCATCGAAATGTGGCGGGAGAATTCGAAGCAGAACCCAAGCTGAGATTTAACCGACATTACCTCTCGTCGTGCAAATAATAAAATCAGTTGGTCCGGGCTGATATACTCGTCGTTCCCTCGGGTAGCCAAGTGAGTGGATTTTCTCAGGTTATCATTGCGAATTTGGCCACGGTTACCGCATCGATTCCGTTCAGTTTTCCAGCTTGCGGACCAGCAAAATGGCCGCTACTGAATCGAGCATGTATAGAGTGGTCGGTGTTCTGCGCTGGCGTTAGTGCGTGTGAATAGTACACGTTCAGATTCCCTGAAATATACGCAGCACCCGCGACAGTCCGACTTGTGATAGGTTAAGAGTTTGACATGTGTACGAAAACCAGTGATTATTCGGTCTACGAGGAAACGCTATCGTTCGCATCTTGTTCGCGGGAATGCTGAGTCGACGAGGACCGATCGTGTGCGTGCTATTAATCGTAACGCGGCCAGTGTAGAATCGGTGGAGTCGTTTTCGGGCTCACGGCACAGAAGCACGTGGTGTTTCGTCCTTTCCTCGTTTATCCGATCGAGCAGCTGTGCGAGTTACCAGTGAACATTTCTTGGTTAACGAGCATCCGTAAAGGGTTCGATCTACGCGATCGATAACCGCGACCGAATGTAAGAAACGTTAGACAAGAACCAACCGTCCGACCAGGCGGTGCATGTTTGAAATGATTAACCCGGCCCCTATAATCTAACGAGGTCTGTCGGGGGAGTGAAGCCCGATCCCGTTCTCGAGCGTAATACCGATAACAAGAGAAAAAAGAAACGAATATACCGGGAGATAAATACGTACACGTAGATACATACGTCGGCTTAGGCGAACGGCTCCGAACAGCTGTACGACGGTCACATGTCCGTCCAGTTTACCTTTCGCGACCGTGGGGGTACGTATCGTCGTCCCTGGGGAATTGGGATTCGCTCGAAGCGAAGATCAAAGATCATTCGGAAATCTTAAGCCGCGTGTAATTTTCTCGCGTTATCCCACACAACAGGAATTCAGTCGTTCGACAACCGCTACACCGAGAGCACGTCACGCCGTGATCGGCTGTCCCTCGTGTCCTTTCCTCGTCCCTCGTTCTTTTACACGCACACACTCACAAGCGCGCGCGCGCGCGCGTACATGCAAGCAGATAGGCACCCATACACGTTCAAACCATTCTTGACCCTTGGATTGCATATAGTGATAATTTCCTCTACTGTTCCACGGTGGGAAAACTGTTAGTCGGCAGGAATCGTCGAACTCGTTAAGAGGAACAGATCAAAAACTGCTAGGACACACGTTCGGTAGCATTAAAAGGTAAGCAACTTGGTCTTGCTATCTATTTTGCGTAGGTTATATGTATACGTAATTGATGGCACACACCTCGGATCGGAATAACTTCTTTGTAAATGCACCGAATGAACAGTTTCTCTTCTGCCAAGCTAGATGCATCAGTCTATTTAGTAGATATGCAATGAAAATTTTAGAAAAATTACGTTTGGTCTGCAGTACGAAAAAAAAATTGTAAATGCTACTATCCACGGAATTGGACATTCTTTACTATGCTCGGTGGGTACTTGAACTCTTATGCATTTATGAGAAAAATTAGCAGGTGTAATTTTAAACGGTAAAAAATTGTAAATGTTGCTTTTCACGGGAGTAGACATTTTTCACTATGCTCGGTGGGTGCTTGAACTTTTATGCATTTATACCAGAGAAATTAGGTGCAATTTAAAACCATAAAAATAATGAAAAATATTCTGAGACTATTGTATTATCTTCGATCAAATAAATTTCTGTTTCACCCAGATGTGTTGTAATTCGCATAAAAAATTTAGATTTTACACGAGGATGCATATCATCTAGTTCATTTACGAGGAAGTTAGTGTGTGTAATCAATTATAATACTGACTGTGCGTATTTGGCTAGAGCGAAAATTCGAGTCGTATTAGCCAACAGCAATAATGTAAACAGCTTGCGCGGCGTAGAGTGCACTTCCGTACAACTAGGCTATGCGTATAGCGAGCAGAACGATTCCGCCGAAAAGCTGTGGCATTTTTGACGAGGATACAAGTGATCCGCTCGAAGCGGATTTGTAGCGGTCTCGATTCAAACATCCGGGACGGTACTGTCCGCAAGGTGCAGCTGTCGCGTAGAGCTACATAGATACATAGTTCGTTCCGAGACGAGAATATTGTCTGCAAAATGTTTTGGCCGCAAAATGTCATTGGTCTTGGACGCCAGATTCACGGTCGAATTGTGCGCGATTGGTGTTCGGTAGGCAGCGATGCTATCGATGAATGAACAGATTATGCAAACGGTTATTTGAATTGTCTATGAGCCTGTGTCTCGAGTAATTTCGAATATGTATGTACTGTATTTGAATTGTTTCTTGATCTCGTGTGGCCGATTCGCAATCGCGTGCGAGTGCGCCACGCGCGTCACACGTGATTCGGCCTAAGAATAGAGAAAAAGAAAGAACGCTGCCGTGTACTGGCCGATAATCTTCCTGTTGTTGTCTCGAGCTCATTTTCGAGCAAGACGTTTCGTCACGGACGGCTGGGCTAATTGTCCGCTGGACACTCGAGTGCGAAAAAACGTGGACCTGCACGAATTTGTCATGATATTATATACCGTTGCTTTTTTCTTCTGACGACAAGAATTGCTGAACGGCGTAAAGAAAGATACCAATATGGCGTCCGTTTTAATAGGAAATTTTGCCCAAATAGATTTAAGTGGAAAGTTTTAGTTAGAGCAGCCTCGCAGTTGATCCTTTAACGGGAATATCCCTTAAACTCTGAATGGCGTACGTATAATTAACTATTTCCTTCCGCAGAGTTTATTATTGTACATGTACATAGCAGCGATGCGCCTGGGCATTCGTTGTTACATAAAGGCGCGCGAGTGTTTTCTTTTATAGCAACCTCAAATTTCGCAAATATAATTACGATATTATGTATAGCTGTCTTTCTAAAAATAATTGTTCTTCAATCGTCTCCCTGTAGGAACGAAGTTCATTCATTAAATAGCATTGCTGCTTCGCTAGTTCGAACCGCACAGTAACGCCATAAATAACTTACAATGCGAACTTCTTGTACGTGTACCCTTCGGATTGATTTCCAGCGGACTATCGGATTTTTTAAACATTTAAAACGCACGGCAAGAAATACTTGTACGACTTTTACCCCTCGGTAATTCATCGTTTTATCTCTTATTCAAGATTATTTTCTAACGTTGATGGCCCAATCCTGATAAAGTAGTCAGTTTTATCTTAGATCAATAGTGAAGTATTCATTTTGTGGTATTTCTGATAAGTTTCGTTGGCTAAGTGCAAGTAGTTGGAATTAATCCAAAATATATATATACTCTCCACATCAAATATACGATTAGTTACAAAGGCAGAATGATAAAAAAATTTAAAGAATTTCAAAAACTATTATTTTCAACATATCACAATTATTAAGAAATAAATATGTAGCTCCTGCATCGCACAATTAACGCGGACTGCCGTTATTTTACATAATAATTTCGTTTGGAGAAAGAGATTCAGTTTCGCTGTCCACCATTCTAAACTCGCGTTTACAGCTATTCTCCATTAGCCATTACGAAGCTATTACAGCCATTAACGGTTACATAAAGATTTAATTAAGTGTGATCAATTATAGGTTGAGAAGTACATAACTTTAAACTGGTATTTAATTAAAATTAATTTTTACTTCTGTTTCTCCATCATTTGAATGTCCCAGCGAATCAAATTGTACAGGAATGATCGATTTCTAAAACAATTTTTGTCTATGTGTATTGTCCGCTGCGGTCGAGCCTCGACTCGTTCGAACGAAAACTTCTCGGCAGGGGTTTACCGTAAGCCGATCCTGTTTTATTCAACGGCGGGGCACTGTCGATCGTCGTTTTCGGGTCAAGTGGTCGAAGCATGAGAAATTTGAAAACCCCAGCGCCCCGGAATCACGGAAATTATCTCGTTCCGGAGGGTTCGAGCGGCGCTTATCGCGTTCGCTGTTGTCGTGCACCGCTACTAGTCGAGTATCTGGTACGTGTGTTTACGTGACGATTCAACACGACCAGCAGACGCGGACCCGTGTATCGTCCCATCTCGATTGATTTCGATAGAACGGTGTAAACAAAACGCGACTCGACGGCTCCTGACGCAGAGGCCGAGCGCGTTCTATACGCTCGGAGCAGAGCCCGCGTTCACCTTGGCACAACTTAAGCGTAACACACGAGTTACGCAGGGTCCGATGTTCAATGTCGTAAAACTCGTTATCTCCGAGCTTCGCGGAGCCGTTGACGCGCTCCACCGCTTTTCGCACACGTCCCGTCGCCGATCGCTAACTTCGAGGCACGATCAAAAAATTCTACCCGAAAATGCCCCCCGACCAAGCTAACTCCTTGCCGTATTTCAACGAGTCAGACTCGCGATGAAGATTTTAAACGAAGTCTAACAAATACGAATGTTACGCCTTTCTTTTTAGATGAAATAAAATTTGATTAGCTTGCAATCAATATTTCACCCTTAAAATCCATGTAGCGATACAAAAAATATTTTTTTTTCTTTTCTACGATATTCTTGGGGATGAAGACGTTTTAATCACTGTAACCGTAAAGAAAATGGTACGGCAAGGGGTTAAACGGCGTACGAACCGTTCGATAGGGTATCCGGGGAAAACATGTTCTGTAAAATTTTACCACTCTTATCTTGACCAGCAGTGCAGTTATGAGGTGGAATGAGAAAAATTAGTTTTTGGCACATTTTCCTTAAAGAGTCGAAAAATTCAGAAAAAAATTGAACAGGTGTCACCGCAATTAATTCGGATTTTTAAGTTGAAAATCCTGGTTAAAAAAGATCCGCTTTAAACATTTTTTTAAGTATCGAGCTGCGTGAAAATAATGTGAAATTTGGAAAAACTTCGATCAGGCTGGAGGTCGTTCTGTAACAATTCGCTTGGTCACGGCGTCCGTGTGATTATCGGTTCGGTAAATCGCGTTGAAAGCTTAAAGCGACGGACTAGTTAGTACACAGCTATATACATGCCATGGATAACTAGTCCAAGACCGTGAACGGTCACTTGATTTTCAAGAACAACGCTGTCTTCGCGTCGGGTTACCGCCGACACCTGGTTATACCCATTCTAACGGCTGCACCCCATCTATAATAGAGCATAATCGAGACGTTGTTATAGCGCGGCGATTAACGGAAATTATTCAAAAGAAGCTCCTTACGAATCGTCGAGCGCGCAACCGGGAGAACGTGGAAATGAATTCGAGATTGAACGATCGAAAATTTGTAAACTTCTACCGGTACAGTTTCATCCGTGTTGAACGTCTCCCTTATTTGACATAACATGAAAAAAGAAAAAAATGGTTACAAAATTTATATAGAGGGAGAATAGTGTTTCGGCAAGTTGAAGGTCACCTTGTCTTTCTTCGAACTCTTCGGAACGTCATGTGTTAGCTCGATAAAGAAAAAGGAAAAAGACTTTCAGGTTAATCACACGCACACATCGTTCGTTATCTTCGAGTGTCTTATCGGTTCGGGTTCAATTAAAATGACCTACATGATGCCAGTGTAAATACATAAATGTGTGCGGTACAGTCTCGATCGAAAATGTTCTGTAACAGCGGCGTTCGCTTTCACAATGATCGTGTCTTTGATCGTGGTTCCGTTACCGATTTCACGGTTGAACATTTCCCCGGTGACGGGTTCGATCTCGGATGACTCAGATACTTCCAATGAGATACACGACAAGCAAATTTTTGTTCTGCGTACCACATCGATACCGGTATCCTCGATGAGCTCATCCTTTACTCGGTATACTGTCTCGAGGAAAGTAACCGGAAAGCGAAAGTATGCGTGTATGTAACTCGGAAGCGAAAGCGCGACGGACTGTGGCACCGTGGTTCAGAGATTTCTTGGTGGTTGCTCGTTGCCCCTTGCTTTTCTAAGCCCACTTATCAACTTGATGTGTAATCATCTCGTGTTAGACGGACTTACGTAAACGATTGCGGATCAAGGCCGATAATCTTTAACATTGAACTTACGAAAGGAACGACCATTACCGAATATCTGTTTCGCGAGCTCGTTACACAGAAACCCGAATCAGAGGCGCTCGTGATGCGTGTGGGTAGCAAGACTCGTGTCCCGGTTGTGGAGGACGACTCTCTGCCACACTGACCTTCGACGGTCAATATTTTCTGCCTCGAAGCAGCAAATAGGGTTGTGACCCGATACCGTGGCGTACTTTAATGGTCAGACCATAGCCTTCGCGTAAACGGCTTAGAAGCCGGTCAACATCGTGGAAACTAGGGAAACAGAGACCTTAAACCATCTTCTGACGGTCAGACGATCGGGACGATCCACATTTTTCTGCATTGCCTCCTTAAGGCCGCCACACACGATCCGCATCGTCGCCTCTGTGCTTGTGCAATCATAAATCAGTAACGTAAGGTGGAACACATTGCGTTTAGTATTATGGATTTTTCGGTCAGTTTTGGAAGAACACGGCTGATGTACGGACAGTAACTTTAGCTGCTGTGGCTAGGAACAATGAATTGCTTCGGATTATATCTCCATACGTAATGAATAGAGACACTGTTGGATTATTAGCAATATTAGTGCAACTGCCTATGTGCAAAAATGAATTTACTTTAAATGAGAAACACTGTAACGTTCTCTTTTGTAAAACAACAGAATCCCCAGATGTCATTGTACCCCATAGGCCTGGTATTTTTCGTACCCAAGGGCCAGGGTAATAAACGATACAGCCTTGTGGTTTTTCCGTATTTTCAAGTGAGCAACAGATTTTTCTATTGCCATGCAACGTTCTGTTATTCCTTCACCTCGAGTCCGTTATTTGTAGAGTGAAGACGTCCTTCCGCGCCTTTAATAAAACTTTATTCTGTCGATACGTTAGCGTCTTACTTATTTAAATACCCATTTCCCAACAAACACTGTGATCAGGAAAGCAATAGCACCTGGTGAACGCCTCAGTGCAACTCTGCGTTTCCAGCAACAGGGAAAATTTGGATTTGCCATTGCATTCGCGTGAAGTATGCTGCTATTGACATTGGGATTTTGACCTTTCGCAAGCCCGATAATTCCACATTTTTCTCTGGAACCATGAGATGCCAAGAGCACAATATCGTCGATAGACAATGCCAGGATAAATATCATCAGCTACCGCGCGATCAAAGATTAGATAGCCGCATCGAATGCCACAGACACGTCGCTGTTTCCGCTTTCAAGCTGGTTATTCAAATAGAAGTCCATTCTGAATTTCTTCCTCCTCGAAATGCCAACAGCCACGAACATCTTTTTAGGAACGCTAATGCCAGCGTACACAATGACGAGCGCAGGTTCGAGGAATCTTTGGAACTTCTAAAAACAGAAAAATGACCTTTTTTTTGCTTTACCTTAGACCACGTAATATTGCTCAAGGTTGGATCGCTCGAATGTCTTCCTGTATTGTATATATATATATGGAGAGGGTGTCCTCGTTTCGTTGACAAATGCAACTGGAATTTCAGGCTCTCCAGACTCTACTGTCGGCCTAAATAAAATCGCAATTACCGAGTTTTTAGATGTAGATCGTTTCTCAACAACTTATCGCTAGGACCGTTATCACGTTAAATAAAAAAGTACAGATTTCTATTAATAGGATATTGAACTTCTTTTCGTAATTGATTGATTGTACAGATAATTGATATTGAGGCTGAGCACTATCGATATAAATCATTTTACAACGATAATAAATTTTTATTCAGCCTTCCTACGGTTTTAACCTTTATATCGACAATCGAATGTCCATTTATCATAATTTCTCTAACTCCCATGTTCATCTAAAAATATCGAAAAAAATTCAACGGACGTCGAACACCCGGATGTACACACCGCAATTAATTCAGATTTTTAAGATGAAAGTCCTGATTGTAGAAAATCGAGAACCTCAGAAAAATCGGGAAAAAGGAGATTTCGCGTTGAAAATTTTTTCCCAAAAAAAAATCTGAAAACGATATTCATACCCGTGTACAGCTACTGTAAAATTATAAATAGCGTTGCTATTGAACTTCAATGCAAAATCTGCATTTTTCTGTATTTTTCTTTTTATTCGCGATTTTTCACAACCAAGATTTTTCAACTTACAAATCTGAGCGTACCGAGCACCCCGTATAGTCGTGTCCTAGTAGGTGCGACGCTTTCTCGGTGACTCCGTTGTCTATTTTCAAAGAGGACAGGGTTTCGCGAGTGGCCCTCTCAGCTTCCGAGTCGTTTCTTTTGCGCTTGCACGCTATCGGTCTGCCGGTCGTGTCTCGATACCGCGGCATTCTTTTTCCACGAGCGTGGCGCATACACACATCGATCTAATTTCGGAACAGACTTTGCACGCGCCGGTTCTTTCCGTCTCCGTCTAATCAGCTCGCACGAATTAGCGGAAACTGAGTTTATCTCGGTGACTGGGTAACCGCACAATTGCTCCAGGATGGACTTTATTCTATTCGATCGCCGGCTGTGGTTGGACTTCGCCGTTCTAAATAAGTTACGTCACTCGAAAAAACGTCATACAAAAATCGTCATCATTTGTCGATCAAATGATCGTCATAATTATATATAACAACAAAATATTTTGAAAAAGTATTGATTCTTTGCTAGCAAAAAGTTTTCTTCCCTTGACCGCTGTAACGAGTGACACAACATTACGAATTGAAATTTATTCCAACAAGAACGAAGGAAATCTGAAATATTCAACATCCTCGCCGCCGACAGCTTTATGTCTATCGCCTATTTAAATATTAATTATTGAAATGATAGCAATAAATCACGGCGTTCAATTAGCCGAAGTCGAACGTCAAATTTTAAATATATAATACTTCTAACAGCCGTTTAATTATTCTCCTGTATCGGTTAACAACAAGACCGCCCATGACAAATTGGTAATTCCGCTCGCGCTCGATGCGAATTAACCGGTTAACCCGCGGACACAATTTTTCATGTCGAAGGCTGAATTATTCTTGACGCAAACATGCAAAAAGGCGTGCACCGTAGACGTAATGCCAAACCGGTTTGGCTTGTTGATATGTATTATTTTGTCGCATTTCAACGATCGTTTCGTGTGTTATACATTTCAATCGCGTTGAACATTTTCGAATGGAGAGGATGTGGTAGGGAGGAATCTGCCTAAACAGCTCAATTGAAAGATCCGGGTCCAGCAGTCCAATTGGCCATTTCGTTTCCAACCTGTGTTACGTAATGCGCGGTTTGAGTCTGATGCAATTTTCCAGAGGTAGGCGACTCGTCCAATTTAATATTCATTTTTCAATTTCCATAACGCGCTGCTCGCCGCGCGTGGCTCGAAGGTCGCGTTACATTTTATTTTTCGGCGGTTCATGTTTAACTGTAGTCCGTCCGATGGAACGGGACCGGTAAACATAAACACGCTCCCAGTGCGCCGGATCGCAGAGTCGAGATCCCTGGGAATCACGAAACCGGAGGGACTTCTCACATAGTAAATAGTAAACCAACTCCTACAACATCTGGAAAAAAAATTCAGGTCGTTCGGTCCATTTTTGAGAAAAGTTATTCACTTTTCAATGGTGTAAATTTGGCCCTGACCTTTTGGGATACCCTGTACACATCTGGGTATTTCACATCTCTTCAATTTGACTAAACAAGCCACAAATTAATTGTTCCATTTTTCCCAATAACTCGATAATTAAACATTTCTTTCAGCCTAGAATAATTCCATTCTATATTATTTTTTTCATTTTGTGGATATGAAATTGATACAATACCTCATACAATACTTAAATTATACCGACATACTTAATAATATAAACAATATTTTGAATAATGTTACAGCAATTTTTAGTGGCGACTCTGAGTCGCCTCTCCAGTGCAAACGGTTAATATTTTACACAACATGTTGCTTTTCGTATCTGTTCAATTTGACTAAACAAGGGAGAAACAGGCCAAAATTTAATTTTTCAGCAATTAATTATTATCCAATAACTACCCTCAAGATATAGGTTGAATATTTTATACAACATAGGCCGTTTAGCCCGATCTTTTAGACCGTTTAGACCACGTGATCCGGCTGTGCCCTTCGATCGAATACCCTCGCGAGGGAACGGACAGAGTCCGGTTTCTTTTCGACCGCACCTCGTATTTAACATTTCGCGCAGTGTTTCGGCCCGACACGTTCGTCCTGCGATAAATGGGCGCGTGGCTGCACGTCGAGGGTAAAGTGCACTTGACCGTACCACTCGGCGCACAGTCAATGGTCTCTGGAAGACTGCGCGCCGAGTCGAGTATCGTCTTAACAGTCTTCCGTGACCTATATGTAATATTCGAAATGCAAATGCAGCACGTTGGTCCGCGAAACTCGCGTCCTGAAACGCCCACGCGGCGCGCGTTCACGTTTCCCGGTCTCCGCGGCGCTCCTCGTGCATTATTTACGTATTATCGGATTATAATTTTGCGACGCAACTAACTTTACGAAAAATCGGATTTATCGGAGTCGATTGCAACGAGCGACAGTTGGAAACTCATTATTTTCTCGTTAATTATTTTTTAATTTATACGCCGTTCTGGCTTTCAAGGATCGCATACATATTGGCGTTAAGCAATGCGAATAGTGATTGCGATGATACTGCGAAGTGGCGATTCCTAGTGAAACCAACATGGCGTCAGGTACGCCTGATATCGAATACGGCTCGACTCACATGTTTATTCATTACTCATTTTATCTACTTGCGTAACAATTGAGTCGACGAAATGTATTCTTCTTGATATAATGAATACGTTACCGATAAAAAAATATACGAATTTTACAGGAGAGAATTTTAATGCAAGTGAAAGCAAATATACAGGGTGTCTCAAAACTCCTTCAACACTCTGAAATGGGCAGTTCCTTAGGTGATTTGAAACAACATTTTCCTGTGCAAAAATGGCCGCCGCGGCTTCGTTTGGAAGTTATTAACGAAAAACACGGACCAATCGGAGCGCAGCTATGAGGTCCGCTGAGCGTCGCGTTGCCGTTGGACGAGCCAGAGTCCGTCTGCTGTAGCCGCGCTCTGATTGGTCCGTGTTTTTCGTTAATAACTCCTAAACGGCGGGCATTTTGCAAAAGGAAAATGTCGCTTCGAATGATCTCAGGAACCGTCATATTTTCGGTTTGGAAATGTCGACGGAGTTCTAAGACACTCTGTATAATCAAGTAAAAAAAAATTTGTTTAATTAATTTAATTTTTAAGTAATAAAAATTTGTTCTTCTCAATGGAGAATGTATTTCAATGCAATAAACTGAAGAATATTGAGTTGTCGCGTTTTTCTTGCGCACGAGCGACATATTTCGACGGTTTGCGCAAAATTTCACGAAAGTATGGGATCGACCTAATCGATATCCTTTATTTGGATTAATATTTGCTCAGTGCGCCGCGTATAGTGGATTATTTTTAAATTCCATTGTCTTCGAAAAGGTGGGATCAGTAGATTTGACATTGAAGGGATTTTTGAGAGATCGTCCAAGGGATTTTCGGTGCACAGTGATGTTTCAGAGAATGTAATCCCTTCTCGGGTACCGGTGGCGATATCTAGCGGGTTTCGTTCAGTGATTAGGCTTGCGCAGGTAAAAGGGTTCGCAGGAACGTATCGACGGCTGAACTTTCACCAACGAGAACGCGGAAGCCCTCTAGCGGCTAATCCAGGAACTATTAATTAAACGTTTGAAATTTACGAAAGGCATTTTTCACATTTTTGTAATTTCGACCAACATCGATTTTTAAAAAAACTTGTTCGGTCCAATTTGGTCCAGGATATTTGGTCCAATGCGGAAAAGGTTATTCGTTCTAAAAAGGATGTAAGAATATTTTTTTACTAAATACTGATCACTAGTTTCGTCAAACATGTAAACAGTCTATCGTTGAATGTGTGACCAGAGGTTGTGCAATAATTTGCAGGATCGTCGGACGATTATTGAACGTACGACACTCGACTCGAACGTTTCGCAATCGATACCGCGGTTCGACGTTATCAAGGTCACGGTAAACTAACGGCGGCAGCCGCGCTCGAAAGGGAATCGGTATTCGCGTCGAGAACGGTTCCGAATGATTGGTCGATGGTAATCGGGGAAACAACATCTGCCCCGGACAGACGAGTTGAAGGAAGCATGCGCGTCCAGAAGATTTATTAACCAGTCCGAATTTTTTGTTGGCAATGGTTTTTCTTGCAGTGCCATTAATCCTCAACAAAGCCGACCTCCGTTTTAAAGTACCGGAGGGTACTTTAGTATCTCAGGAAAAATAACCGGTGACCGGATATACTGGCACCATGATCGTGGAGGACAAACAGTGAGTTGTAGCCATCAACGATTGTAAACAACACGCCTGATCTCCCCATAGCGCTGCTGCACACAACTTTTTTTCTGTTTTTTGCATGCTCGCATGTCTCTCTCGTGCGTGTAGCCGCACAATTTCTTTTATAATTTTCCAATTAGCTTGGACTGCTAACGCTATCTCGCTGATAATGAAAAGGGTTTTTTTAGTTTTCAAGATTGACACTTCTCTCGACAAATTCTTTTTCGCACTAATGTCATTCTCCGCTTATTTTTCAATTACTGTTCGCAATACGCTACCGTCTATTCCGCGATATTTCGTGTACAGTTCACTGTGTGTATTCTTTTCAGCGTCACGCTTTCTTCTAGGTTCTTTAAGATAGTTAATAATGTTTACGAGGAAGCTGAAAACAACCCGATGACGTAACAGATGTTTATGAGATAGTTTCTCTCTCTCTGTCTCTTTGTACCGTGTATTTTTAGAACCGTGACTACTGGTTTTTTCGACGCTACTATTTTTATGTGCACATCGTATAAGTGGTTTCCAAGAGAGCACTTGGTGGAACAGAAACACGTCGTTATCTAGAAGTATGAACAATGGTGGTTGTATGATTAACGGACAAAGTTCAATCACTAGTTCGCCAGACGGTTTACATCTGCGAGTGAACCATGTAATTAAGCAATGATCGGCGATAAACGTAATTTTTAACATGAGAACCTTGACCGTTGAATGTGCTCTTCAGACTATTTGTTCTTTTTTCGGTCTGCGATAAAACTTCTATCGCGGATTTTTAACGTTTAGCGTACAAAATTGAATCAACAGTATTTCGTAATCTTTTTTGATATATTTTGATTCGGACGCGGTAGAATATATTGGACCGGTTTGATTCGGGCTTGACGTCTGCACGTTCGAATTTCTTTTTAATGTTCGAACAAATATTCGCGTATTTTTTTTTTTGCCTGCAATCGTCCACTTCAAAGAGAAACTACAGCTGTGAAAATAGCTCTTAAAATCACGGACGAAAAGCGTGTGCTCGATCGAATCTCTTGGGAAGCATTCGCCGTTTTAAACGAATATTATTTCCGGAGAAACGAGCCGTATTTTTGGCTTTGCAGAATCGTGCGCGTACAGCCTTGATCCTTTGTACAGTAAAATCTCGATCAAAGAGAACGGGAACCGTAGGATCTACCCGAAACGATTCAGGCAACTACCGAAAGTCGATGACGTAGAATCGGTTACCCCCACTCGGCCGTGCAGCGCAAGACAGCCTGTCCGGACCTGTTCCGACAGGCGCGGGCGGGTGACCGGAGCGCGATGATGGGGCTAATTAATTCTTCGTTAGCAAAATGATGTTAAAAATGTTTCGCTGTCGATCGAAGTGCCTGTGTAGAAACTTGAGGAAAATGATAAAGGATTTTTGAAGGCTCGCTCGAAACCGGTTGGACACGGTGTAGGATCGCCGAGGGACGCGAGCAAAGGATGACGATGCTATTGCAACCGGCTAACACGAGGTTCGGATATCTCGACGGACTTTGAACGTGTTAGGTTCGTGGCGGACGCAACGTACGCGGTTAAAGGCAGCGTAACGAGCATCTCGTGTCACGCACATGGCCTCTTCTATCTGTGGTTGCAAACGAAGGGCAATGTCTCTGTCTACGCTAGAGGCTCCGAGCCTCGTCGTTTTCAATTATTTCAGCGAACAATGGCTTCCTGCACTTCGCATCCGATACAGCGGCTGCAGCGAAAGATACCGGCATAGCCAAGGCCCTATCTGCCACACAGTAGCCTTTGTTTCGCTAGGAAGCAGGGATGTGCTGCGCAGTGGTCGATTTTTCTAAAAAAATGGGACAAAGATCTTGAAATTTTATTCATTGGTAAATGTAAAAATCGGTCATCAGTGAATTTTGGGAAAATGCGACAAAAATCGTAAAATTTTGTTCATTGGCAAATGATAAAACCGGTCATCAGCGAATTTTGGGAAAATGGGACAAAAGTCTTGAAATTTTATTCATTGGCAAATGTAAAAATCGGTCATCAGCGAATTTTGGGAAAAATGGGACAAAAATCGTGAAATTTTGTTCATTGGCAAATGTAAAAATCGGTCATCAGTGAATTTCGGGAAAATGGGACAAAAATCGTGAAATTTTGTTCATTGGCAAATGATAAAACCGGTCATCAGTGAGTTTTGGGAAAATGGGACAAAAATCGTGAAATTTTGTTCATTGACAAATGATAAAACCGGTCATCAGCGAATTTTGGGAAAATGGGACAAAAGTCTTGAAATTTTATTCATTGGAAAATGATAAAATCGGTTATCAGTGAATTTTCGAAATCCTCAATCAAATTCGTTATTGACGCTAAACCTACCGCTGCCGGTCTATTAACCGATTTTGTATTTTTCATTTTACAATTAGTCAAATTTTTTATAGATAAAAATTGCACAAAATCCAAATAGATCGGGCCTTGTCATTTTAATCGCTTCCAGTGCTCGGGTTTAGCGTTGAATATTTCAGAAACCCGGAAACAGTTTTCGAAGTCGTCGTGGCTCCGTTTCTGATTGTCAACTCGATTTGACGAGTTCCAGTGATTCATGTGTTCGAGAACAAACTTGTTTGGTGGAGGAACCAATAAATTGTCCAAGGTCCGTTCAGCTTTTCTCGGACACCCGGTACACGTCCGAGAACCAGGGATAATGTAACCACTGCGGGTAGCGTAGTGTAAAAATGACGAGAACGTGAAACGTGGGATTCATAACTTCTCGTTACTACATGATTCGGTGGGACTCTGGAAGCAGATTCTTTTTTTCCTCTTGCTGTGTTAAGGGACGACGTTTCCGGAAAACTGTTTCCCAGGTTTTGCCCGGGGGCCCGAGAAATTCAGGAAATTCCGGCCGTAACCAGACCGCCGAGCCACGGTTTCATTGAAAACTGGCCTTCGGCTGTCTCGTGCAATTGCCCTGTGTTAAGAAATATACATTTCTTTATGCGCGCAAGTGATACTTAACCCGGCGAATGAACATTTTCTAGACAGCGGGCTCCGGAATGCTGACTCACGATGCGCTCCTACCCCTTGCTGAAAAACATTGCACGAACGACTATTTCCTGTAAATTACTTGGCTCCTTATTGTAATAAAGAGACCGGCGGAAGCCGCGATTCAAGGGAACAGTCTCGCGTAGACTTTTCTTTTTATTGTATCGGGTTGTTGCATTTTAAATCTCCGATTTTAGAAGGCTGTACAAACTTCGAAATTTTTAAACGGAGTTTATGATACGGAAAAATTTGGTTGCATAAATTGAAAAATTTTAAATATGGCTACAGAAAGATTTTTAGTTTAAAATTGTTCTGAATTAAATTTATTATAAGGATTGACATTATTCTAAATTGATTTTACTATAGGAAAAACGGAGTTTATGGTATAGAAAAATTTAGTTACATAAATTAAAAAATTTTAAATATAGCTACAGAAAGATGTTCAGTTTAAAATTAATTTACAATTAAAATTGTTCTGAATTAAATTTATTATAAGGATTGACATTATTCTAAATTAATTTTACTATAGGAAATACGGAGTTTATGATACAGAAAAATTTGGTTGTATAAATTCAAAGTTTTGTATATGTGAATCTATGATACAGAAAGATTTGATTGTATAAATTTGAAAATTTGAAACGAGGTTTACCATACACGATTTGATTATAAAACGTTCAAATATTCGAAACCTGGTTTATAATAAAAGACATTTAATCGTACAAAATAGTATGCATTACTAAACACCGTGAATGCGGGATCCGTCGAAGACATTTTCATCTTTCCCTTTGCTACCGCTGGTTTTCTTTGCACGTCTTTACGCTCGCTGCAACGCTCGCATGCGGTCCATTCATCGGTCGGATTGACTATCGAAACGCGTGCCACAGTGAGCCAGTAGTAGGTGTTGAGACTCTATCAAATCTGACGATCACGAAATAGCGTGGCGACACGCGTTATTTGCATGCTACGATGGCCTGATCAGTTTCGAGGATGTCGGAGAAAAGCTGACAAAAGGACGACTTGAAACCGAATAATTTACGTTTACAATAAAAAAAATGGATAGATGCAATTTAAAACAGTGAACAGATTAAAATTCATCGAAGTAAGTTAATTTTCACTTTTCGCATGAAGATCCGCAATAATAAATTACGCGACAGCCGAAACGGTTGACGTAAAAGAAGTTTCTTTTCTTTTTTTATTTGGAAATTCATTGGGAAAGATGAGACGACGACAGAGAGCACGGAAAGTTTTCTTGCAACTGATGCTGCGACTGATCGGCCTGGGTGCATCGCGACGACTATGTAGGTCATCCTGATCCGTGCCAGTTGAGGGTTAAATAAATGTTAATGAATGCGACTTCCAACGTACTTTAACCCTACGACTCTGTTTGTCGCAGTAGCGCGATCATCGTTGTTTATTCGAAACTGGAACATTCGCACGACGATTCGCGAAGTTGCTACACTAATTACACCATCGGCAAGCGGTTACGTTCCCGAAAAAAAAAAAAATAAATCAACAAATCCGATTACATACTCGACGATTATTTGCTGACGGTTACACCAACACCATTGATCAAGCTCAAGGACCTGCCGATGTTAAATGGCGCAAGCAGTGTTATAAAAGCGAGGACTATTGCTCGCTGTTTCACAGACGACAGAGTGAACGAACAATTTCTCTCGTTCGCTGGACCACGAGAAAATAAGAATATTAATTTTAGTTAACGCGAACGCGCATTTTACGAAGCAGTCTAATTAATAGTTGTGCGCTGCTTCGGATGGAATGAACGATCTCGAACGGCCAAAAATCTTCGCTACTCGCTCCACCGGTGCTATGCTTACTTTTTATTGTAAATATATATTTCTACTTCTACGCGATGCTAACGCTAACTCTCCTCAAATGCTCTGCAAACGACGGTTTACTTCCAGGACCGAGGCGACGTACGCGAGACAGCCAGGGATACGCTACCCGGATTAGGGAGACAAGAGTTGTTCTAACCGCTGCTCCGTGTTTTTCTTCCAGGGAAATGGAAAGCTTCTGGATTGCCGGCGCGATCTACGCGATCAAGGCGCTTTCCTACGTGTACGACCTGCTGACGTTTCCAGTCTACCTCATATTGCAACGGCCCTGGGAGAAGAGGAAGGCCTCGAGGAGGATCAAGGCTCGGGCCGTCACGAAGGATGAGCAGAGTATCACCTTCAGGAGCATTGACCCTCCCAAGCAGATGCACATCGCCCTCGAGCGTGAGAAGATCGACACGCTCGAGAAGATGTTGTCCTGGGTCGCTAATTTGCACAGCGAGAAAAAGTGCCTTGGAACCAGACAGATTCTTGCCGAGGAGGACGAGGTTCAGCCGAACGGCAGAATATTTAAAAAGGTACGCTGTTCGTACTCCAACTTTTAATTAGTTTCAGTTATTTCGAATGTTTATACCAAGAAAGACATTTTCGAGTGATTCTCATGTTTTTATTTTTGCAGTATAAAATGGGAGAGTATCAATGGAAAACCTACACGGAAGTGGACCGATTCACCAACTCCTTTAGTCGTGGATTGAAAGACCTGGGTCTCACTGCTCGCAAGAACATAGTGCTGTTCGCCGAGACCAGGGTGGAATGGATGATCGCAGCTTATGGTTGTTTCAAGCAGAACCTGACGGTGGTTACTATCTATGCGACATTAGGCGACGATGCGATAGCGCATGGCATCAATGAGACGGAAGTGGACACGGTGATAACTAGCCACGATTTGCTGCCAAAGTTCAAACGACTCCTCGAAAGAGTACCTCTGGTTAAGACGATCGTTTTTATGGGGGATCAACTGAAGCTGACGGACCAAACCGGTTACAAAGTGAGTTATTGGTGTCTTGAGGTGTCAAGATACTCGGTTCGTTGTCATCGGTTGGTATAATAGCTTATGAATAGCTGTTGCGAGGTGTTAATGAGAGAATCGTTGAATATTAAAGAAACGAGAATGCTTGAGAGTTATTAATGATTTATTTTTCCAGTATAGAGTGTCTTTACTCAGCAAATTAGTTTACGTATGAATTATGTGCAACTACTTGTACTAGACACGATAACAACAAGCAGCACTATACAGATTTGAAAGTGTCAACCGGTAGCATTCAAAGTATATGAGAATGTATTCGGTTCATTATGCTTCGGAACGTGTGACAACTGTTGACGAACGAACGGAAGCTTGATTAACTCTTTACCGATCTCTCTTTGCAGGAGGGTGTCAAGCTTATACCATTCTCCAGTGTAATTGAGAAGGGTAACAATTCAAATTCACCGATGTCACCACCCAGATCGAATGACACTGCAATTATAATGTACACGTCTGGATCCACTGGAGTGCCGAAAGGAGTACTTCTGTCTCATGGAAACATCATCTCCACATTGAAGGCTTTCTGCGATGCTGTGGAAATCAGGCCAGACGATGTTTTCTTGGGATTCTTGCCCTTGGCTCATGTCTTTGAATTACTTGCCGAGAGCGTGTGTCTCCTGACCGGTGTACCAATTGGCTATAGCTCGCCGCTTACTATGATCGACTCCAGCAGCAAAATACAGAGGGGATCTAAGGGAGACGCTTCGGTTCTGCACCCAACTTGCCTAACTGCAGTACCGGTAGGTTTACAAAATAATACAATATAATACAATATAGTTCTCTTCTGCTTCTATCTATTTCAGTTGAACAACAGTTATATGTTTTTGTAAATTTTTAGCTTATCCTCGACCGTATTTCTAAAGGCATCAACGAGAAAGTAAAAAAATCGGGTCCATTCAGGCAAGCGATCTTTAATTTTGCTTACGAGTATAAATTGAAGTGGGCTAGGCGAGGATACGATACACCAATCTTTGACAAATACATCTTTGGAGCTGCCAGGCAGGTTCTTGGGGGACGAGTTAGGCTAATACTCTGCGGAGGAGCACCTTTGTCTCCTGACACGCATACTCAGGTGAAAAATTGCCTGTGCGTTACAGTGACTCAGGGTTACGGTCTCACAGAAACAACCTCGTGCGCCACTGTTATGGATCGTATGTAACTTTTATAAGTATTATTTAATTACCTATTGTAAATAAACAAATATCTTGATTATTACAATACTCTCTTTCAGTCTATGATAGGAGTACAGGAAGAGTTGGAGCGCCAACCACAATCTGCGACATTCGTTTGGAAAACTGGGAAGAGGCTGGCTACAAGGTTACGGACACTCCTCATCCCCGGGGAGAAATCCTTATTGGAGGGCAAAACGTTTCTGCCGGTTACTACAAATTGCCGGAAAAAACGCAGGAGGATTTCTTCGAGGAAGATGGACGGCAATGGTTCAGAACAGGCGATATTGGAGAATGCCACGCTGACGGGTCTATCAAAATCATTGGTGCGTTTGCAACGATATTAACATTTTTATCAGAAAAAAATAGTATTACTACTGCAATCTTCTATTAACTTGTCGATATTAATTCTAGACCGAAAGAAGGATCTGGTAAAGTTGCAGCTTGGCGAGTACGTGTCTTTGGGCAAAGTTGAGGCGGAATTGAAAACATGTCCCGTCGTGGAAAACATTTGCGTCTACGGGGACTCGCATAAAACGTACACGGTGGCATTGGTGGTCCCTAATCATTACTACTTAGAGGAGATTGCCACTAATATTGGTATCACAGGGCAGACCGTAGAAGAACTCTGTAACAATCCTCTGGTTGAGAAAGCGGTACTGCAGGAGCTAGTGGAACAAGCTAAGAAATGTAACTGTCTAGATTTTTTATTTACAGTCGCACATATTCAAACAGGATAAGGATTTTGACAGAACTTAGATAACCAGGTTCTAGTTTAATGTATTTTCCAAACTTGTACGGAATTATTTATTTTTCAAATTCTTCAGGTAACCTCCAAAGATTCGAGATACCAGGCGCGGTGAAACTGTGCACAGAGCAATGGACCCCGGACATGGGATTGGTCACGGCCGCGTTCAAGTTGAAGAGGAAATCGGTGCAGGATCGATACCAGCACGAAATCAATAGGATGTACGCCTCGTGATGCCGCGCCAAAACCTGCAAGAAGTGTAATCGATGAAGCGACTCGAAATTCACAATTCCTCATCCGACAGAACAACGCCTCGGCCACCTTTATGTATAAGTTTGCGAGTCGAGGTCGCTGGTCGGTTACGAAAATACACTTCAGACTCGAAAGTCAATGTCCTTTTCCCGATTAACCGTTGGGAATGTAGCTGGTGTCGGCCGTCGACATCCGTATATGTCCATTCGATATTAAAATTACAAGTATATTTTCGAGGATACTAGCGTTACTAATTCGATTTCTCGTTTCGGTTGGAGAGACTTCCGCCTACGGTCGTACGTCGAGATATTAGGATCGACGAGTAGACGTAGACGCCAATGTATAACTCGAAGTGTGAAGTATAAACGAAAACGGTGCGGGGCGATCGATCATTTCTCGTCGGCAGGGAAAAGTCATCGCTTTTCTTCCTATGAAATTTCTATGTCTGTCTAAAAAAAAAGAGAACAAACGATATACTTATTCTTCGCGGTGATTCCTACTGATATAACTTTGTGACAAATGGACCGTCAGCTTTGCAATTGTGCTAATTTTGTAAGTTCACAACACGTATGGTGTACTTACCTCAAGTATTATTCGAGATAGTAGAGTTCCATTTTCGCAAAGAAAGAAGGGCACGGCTCTTCGTATAGGTAGAGCTGCTCTGTTCTACGTTAAGCTACATTATATGTATATACAGAAAATCGATCTACGAGTCAGCCTTTACTAATAATTAATGTAACGGACGCGAAACGTTAGATTCACTCGAACATGTTCTCAATTACGACCTCGTATAAATTCGACCCCGTCTTCTGTTAGAAAAATACCGGCGACACGTTCGCCCCTATTCACATACTGTACAATATATCTGTCAAATACGTTTTTGCCTACTTTTTAAAGTTAGTATACCGTGTCAAAGCATTACAATGAAATCGTTTCCCTTCTACTACTGCAGCAGAACGATATTTTTTAAGTGTGTGCAAGAGCGCGTATGCATTGGTGTTTGTTTCATTGTTGTGTATGCTTGCATACTTATATATGTATATAACAATACATATACATACACATGTGTATATATACGTATCCAAAAAACAAAAAAAAAGAAAGAAAACGTGAGAGGATACTAGAAAGTAATGCGTGTGAGCTTACAGAAAAGGAAAGAAAAACAAGAACAAGATGTCTACGAGATAAGAAATCAAGCGACTGTTCGATTAATTTTTAATTTTTAGTCTTCCCACATTCGTCGTTGAATCAACCAATTTCTTTTTCGATTCATATGTTTCCATTCAATTCAATGCTCGCAACCGGCAGTCTACCCCAAAGAAAAATTCGAAAAAATAGATGGAATGAAGGAAATCTCGGTCGAACAGCTTGGACAGGACGAATGCGGTTGCGTTCAATGAAAATTATGATTTTAGTTAATTGCGGTCCCGTGGATGGTGAAAGAAAAACAAACGGCGGATTGTCCACCGAGGGACTTTGTATCATAGTATCTAAATGTCGATATTCGGAACCTGCGAGTAAAACCGAGGAGAACGGGATGCGGGACGATCGTTCGAATGGTTTTACTTGTATCTTGCGATTTGTCGAACTGCGACTCTGCAAGGGGAGCAAGAGAATTAGGCGGTAGATAAGAGAGGGCGTTATCGATTTAGCAGCTGACGCCCCTTTTCCAATCGCGTTGAGAGTTCCTGGCGCTGGGCTGAAATTGTTACGGACCCTGTTAATCATTTTTATAAATTATTCAAACGCTGTATCATATTAGATAGGAAACTGCCAATTGTCATTTGAGTATGATCATATCATCGATTTATATTGTTAATTAATTCATTCATTATTATTATTCTTCTTATTATGATTATTGTTAGAATTATGATTCTGAAATTGTGGCTTTCACGACGAACAAAAACCAAAATAAATGTACAGAACTATAGCATGCGCAGTAAATATTATTCTTCTTCTCTTTAGTTTCTTCCGTGACGGATGCTGGGTTCACCGGCAACTCTGTCGTACGCTATACATTATAGTATTTCGTAAGCAATGTTTCCTAATTTTACAGTCTCGACAATAACAATATATAGTTTTCACGAAAATGGATACCGTCGGCGAATAAAAGTACGAGAACTCTCATTCGTGTTTTCATTCTTCGATCGTTGTGACGCGACCTGCACGGCAAACACCATTGTTACCATTTTACAAAATTCATTTGTTTTTTTTTGAGTTCATTCATTTTTAATCCTTTTTTTTTATCTCGAAACGTATAATCTAAATAAAACACGTTCGAATAGTATTTGTTAGCAAAGATCACGAGATCGACACGACCATTGTTTAACAATAATTACGCCTCGTTTATTTAAGATGAGTTAACAGAGATTGTACATACATCGGTTATTAAAATTGTGAGGAAATAATGACTGCTGCGTCTCTGGAAACTTTCTACCCTGTAATTACGAGAAGGTTTATAAAACAGGGTAGACATGTCGATTATTACATTTGAACTACCTCCAGAATTTCCTAGGGGTGAGTAAAATTACGAATTCGTCGTTGGAAGGTGATGAATGAATCTCCTTTAACGTTTTATTATTCGTAGACAAAAATGGATATCGAAACGGTGTATCTATAAGACGATTCGAATGTTTTATTCGTAATAAATGCGCTAGAAGAAATCGTGTGTCGCGGTGTACAAGGGCGGTCTATTCAGTTGGTCAATCGCAATAGATGTCTTTTTTTTTTTTTTTTAGTAGAACCACGCGCGAACCTCGGAATTTGATAAATCTCTTGTCGCATACGAAACACAGCTGCTACTTTCAATAGAAATATTCGAGTTAACCACTAAGCGGCTCGAGTCGCGAGCACATTTGCAAATAACATCGATTAATTGAATCGTCTAAAATCTGTCGGATCGCGGCGAGATCTCGATCCATCGTAGAAAAACATCTTACATTTTCGCAGCGCGTCTCGTTTTCGATCGCGCAAGCCTCCTGGTGACTCTCCTCGAACTCGAAACTGAGAATTTTCGAATCGTTCGACGAGCATAGATCTTCTTTTTGAAGATTCTTGACTTTAAAAATACCGATTTACTTTGGCACACGATCTTTGTCAATCGTCGAGTAATATTTCACTTCTATAAATGGCGGACTGTAGTTGGAAATCAATTTTACTCGTTAAATAATATTTGATATTCTTACTGTCGACGGCAGATACTCGCAAATCACTTGTCCATCGGTCGGTGTAAAATCCAGGAGACTTGCGTGTTCCGTTACAACGTCGCACATCACTTTTTACGTATAACAGATTTTGTCCACTTTCTTAACAATGTATAATTCTCTAACAATAAGTATTACACGTTTTGGTCTACTATACTCGTTTCTATACAGTCTACCGGCCGTGGTAATCGGATCGAGACCCTGGTACAATCTCAGTCCAGAAATATATTCTAAAGTTTTGGTCAGAATCCTTACAGAATTAATTAATTACATTGAGACCCTTTTGTACACTTCGCCGCTGGCAATCGTTTCGCATTGTCTCTCCCCGGTGGCGGTTTTAAAACCCCCGTGTGTCCGTAGGAAACGCTGCCCGGCGGACGATTTCCAAACTGTCGAGCTTAGTTTGCGGTTCGACTGGAAACAGTTCGGGAATGTTTAAAACTCTTTTGCGATACGAACTTCTCGAAAGTTTCGTTCTCGTGTCTTTCTATTTTCACCCTCCCCCGAAGAGTTTCATTCTTGCAATTGTTGTTCTTATCTTTCACTCGTCATCGATTTTTCCAAATGTTTAATCAATAGTACAAAGTCGCTGCTACACGCTAGATTTATGAAAGATGTGCATGTAGATTAATAAATCGAAGCTTCTCACGCTTGTCAACCCTTCGCGGATGAACGTCGCCGCGTTCAATTACTTCGATAACGAAGGATCGCTACGTCGTTTCCTTTCTTTCTTAAACGTCGATCGACAATTTAGGTCTTTCAGGAAACCATCTTTAATATTTCGAAAGATCCTCGTCGTCGAAGGGTTGAACGTGTTTATTCGATCGAGCACGATTTCCTTAATTCCGTATTTACAATAATTTCTTGCTAGCCAGTAGATTCAGTTTACGACTATTTCAACCCTCCGCCGGTAGTATTCTCTCTGGCTCTTCCATTTCCGGGGTTCGTTTTGTATTTAAAAGAAAAATTTGGAAAAAAATCTGGAGTACTTACTATCAGACAGAAAAATTTTGAATTAAGCCTTAGACTTGAATTGCAAACAAACTGGAGCGAAGTAGACAGTTATTTTCATTCTGAGCCCTTAGCACTCGGCGCTATTTCAACTGGAAAATTAAAAATTTCTTCCAACCTAGAATAATTCCATTCTATATTATTTTTTGTTCATTTTATGGATATGAAATTGATATAATACCTCATTAAATGTTTAGTAACTGATTAAATACCAACTTGTTTAATAATGTAAACAATATTCCGGATAATGGTACAGCAATTACTCGAGTGCTAGAGGTTAATATGCTAAATAGATCGAGAACAACATAACAATCCACTTTTCTAATGTTTTGACTCTCAGAAATTACACCTACTCGTTTTCGTCACAAATCCATCGAATCCGCTGTCTACTTATTATAGTATCTAATTTAAGTAAGTCAGCGATAAAAATAAAAATTCGAAGGAAAATGTAGGAATTCCTCTGGAACCCAGCCAGAAACCCGGCGAAGGGTTAATAAGGGAAACATCGGGTACAACGTAAAGATAAAATATAAACGACCATGATGTTCGACAATCGACGTGGCAAGTTCTGCCGGGTGCACGCGACCCGTCGGTTTGTATTTTCAAGAACGATTCTCGTATTTAGGTGCGGTATGAAACGAACACCGGATACCCGTATCACATAAAACGGTCCAGTCGGGCGTTTTAAGCGAAAGCCTCGAAAGGGACGCTGCTGCTGCGGAGAATATTGCTGTTTGGCAAAGAGGCTCAGTCATAAATCCGACTGTCGCGCGGCTTGCCAGAAGGTATGTTTAAAAATTGACTGCGGCTCGGAGAGAGTCGCCTAAGAACTTTTCGTTTCTCGTCCTTCGCGCGTTGTAAACGTTTTCCATTCGCTCCTCGCTGAACGACCACGCGTTTTCGCACGTTGTTACCAATGTCCACGAAATATCGAAAGAATTCGTCTGGTAAATAATTTTCCATGAGAATGGTACATTTATAACTTTGAGTAAATGCTCGAATACGAATCTGTCAATTCTTTTCATAGTTCTCCCAAGAAAATTAACTGTGAATTAACAACTCTTCGAAGAAAGTGCATTAACAACGACGGCTATTCTAACATTCATTGTAGTGTTCTTAAACCTTTGCACTCTGAATTATTTTTCAATTTTGTTACCAGCAGCTCTCCCAACTGTTTTTATTTGAAATTTAGTTTAAAGTTCCTTTACTGCTACTTATTTTTAACAATTTTTATTATTTTTCTATTAGTTTGAACATGAAAAAATGTCGAGTGGGACTCGACAAAGAAGCTCCCGAGATACAAACTGATTGTCGAGTCACACTCGACATACGAGTGCAAAGGGTTAATAATTGTATATCATGTTGCGTACCTTTTTTTTAAAAGACTTTCCTTCAGGCCGCGTGGGGCTTATACGACCCACACTTTTACAATTAAACGATTTGTCAATAGTACACGATCGTAATTAGCAAGAAAGGGTGTAGACGCCAACGCTATAATAAACGCAGTACACGTGATATTCAGATGCCTGTATTTGACTCTACAATAAATTAGAAAATTCTTCCTTTTTGGGAATTCCAAGCAGACCTGAACGGAAAGTTCAACCCCTTGCCCTACGATTTGTTTTACGGTTTCAGCGATTAGTACTTTTTTATAGTTTATGATTTCCTAAGAAAGGAGTTTATATCAATTGTATGCCTACATACATTCTCCAATAGCTGTACATCAACAAAATCAAAGTAGAATTATATTTAAGTTTAAAGGAAAAGCGTACATATTTATTAGACTTTGTTCAAAATCTTTATCCAAAGTCTGACATTATATTGTAGGGCGAGGGGTTAAAGTGAAAATGGCACCTCGTCCGTGCCAATTTTCGTATCGAGTTCGCGAGAACCACCGGAAATGTTGTATTACGAATATTCTATACTCAAAGTTACAAGTTCGAAAGGAGTAGAAATTTGTTACACAGTATCACCGAAGAGTCTGTGGACGCTGTTTCAGATCCTCGACCGGAGAAAGACATTGATCATGCGATCCCCGTGATGCATGCCGCAGAAAAACGCTCGAATAATTCCACCCTCGAACAAGATTATCCTGCGCAGCTCCGGAGGATTCTTCGCGAATGGAAGTATCGGATTGGCCGATGACTAGACGGCGCATTTTACGCGTTCGTGGCAGAAATGAGTCGAACATGAAAACAGTAAAAAAGATTAAAAATCACACACGGTAAACATGGTGAAATTATTAACGAAAGGAAAAAAAAATATTGCGTTGTCCAGAAAGTTCGTGTTGATTTTTATGGAAAATTTAAATGTTGTTCAATTTCTCAAAAAAAAAAATAGGCACAAACTTTCTGGACAACCCAATATTTTTTATGTGTCGATCGCGCCAAAAAATATTTATTTATTATCCCGTATCTTTCAGCGGACGTGCAAAATTTTTGTTTCGCGAATAATTTAATAATTTCTGATGTTTCGGAGAAACACTCACGATGTTGCCAGTGGTATTAATTGACTATGTGAATTGGGTTCAACCGAGACGATAAATCAAACTGGTTCCTTCGAATTCCTCCGCGAAAACATGTTCGAGGAGGACGGAGAGGTACACAAGAGCGAGGGGGAGGAGAAAGGAGTGACGCGAATGGTTTCGGTCGATTTTTCGTTCGGCATAGAACGTCGGGTCCGGTCGAAGTTGAAACGTGGTCATTAGTCACCGGATGCGATCGTTAGACGGTGATGTAGTAGGCTCTCGGCTTGCCTCTCGATGTCGTCGGGCTGAAGAAGACGCCGGGCGTCGTGGGCGTGAAGGACCAGGTGGCCCATGACGGTGTGGGTAGCGTGCGTCAGGGGATGTAGTAACCCTCGTGACGTTTTCGCCATTTTTCCCGGGCGAGGTAGCAGAGAGCGATGGTGATCAATACGGCGATCGTGATCCCCATACCGATGCTGATCCATATGATCTCCTCGTTGATACCACTGTACCCTTTCCCTGAAAGCGTGCTGGATTTATCTTGTGATCGTCACCTTGCACTGGGCGGGCCCCATCGCGACGTATCGAATCGATTCTCTGCGGAACAGACGCTACAAATAGTGTTGGGTATCTCTTTTTAATCGCATACCCCCCATTCGTCGGACGATTGCTAGGCAAACAACTGTTCGCGGTTCTCGCTCTATCGGGTGTCCCGATAATGTTCGTTCCGTTGCCAATTAACGGGTTTCGATTCTTCGGCTCGTTCCAAGAAACTTTTTCCTTTCCGAGAATATCCTCCGAGGCTTCGTCGAGGAGTTATCAACGAAAAACACTCGAAGCAGTCGGAGCGTGGCCAGCGATAAGCGCCGCGCTGCAATTGGCCGAGCCGCGCTCCGTCCGAGGTAGCCGCGCTTCGATTGGTCCGAGTGTTTTCCGCTAATAACTCCTGAACGAAGCCCCGACCAACATTTTCGCAAAGCAGAAAGTTATTTTAAATGACCGCTGGAATCACCTCTTTCGAGCACGACATTTTTGGGACATCCTGTATACCGACTTCCCTACCGTCGCACGCATCGTCCTCGGCCAGTAGCAACAGCGGGGTAAGAGGGAGACTGTACTCTTTACCTAGCCATCATCTGACGGATGAACAGTACACTCGCGCTGGTATTCGAGATGGCGCGCTCTTATCTCGCGATCACACGTGTACAGTTCTTACGCGTGTATACAACTTTTTAAACTGTACTTTTGTTTTTATTCTATTATTTTCCTCTGTTGTAACCATCTTTAAAACTCACGGTGTACTCGAACTTCAAGGTCAAATGGCATAAAAAAAGAAAAATCAGAGAATTACATATATTCTTCACAGATCAGCTAATTTTGCGAGTAACATTAATAAAAAAAAAAAAAAATAGTACGAGCGGTGTGCAACAGGGCAAAACAGGATACCGGAAGCTGTCAGGTTCTAGGTTCAACGGAAGAACCGCGACGCAGTGTGTTGCTTTCAGCTGACTAACTCGGCGCGCGGCGGGGTGCTTTAGAAGTTCCACTGACTTCTCTGGCCGCATGGAAGTTTTCTCTTGACTATCGCTTTGGTAAGTAGATTACGGGAACCCATCAACGGAACTTGACCGTGGAGGTAACGATATAGAGCGGCGAAGGTTTGCTAATCACGGCTGATATCGGGAACGAGGAGTCCTATGGACATAACGAAGACGGCTAAGACCCGTTGATGGCTCCAAATAATCCAGTTAGCTGAGAAGACGCTCGGCAGATAAGTTCCCTCCTTCCAGGGCGGGTCAAGTTTTTCAAGCGACCGATTACAAGCAGGGATCGAACGAGCTGCATGACTTTCTGATAGGGTCTGGTCGAGACGAACTGTCGAACCGACGATCATCATTCTGGAGACCAGCGTAGTTCGGATGGAATTTATAAAACACAAAAATATTGTTCGATAGTCTTCCTGCAGGCTTAAATTACAAAAGAATAAAAAAATTTTTGTGTAAAAATAGAATTGATTTATATAATATAGCGGGTTATACATATAGTGGTCGAAATTTCCAAAGGTCTGCTAACAATTTCCCTGTTTTCGGTCGTTATCGACTGAGTTTTTTATTGTTACTGATTATTATGCGTAATTGATTTCTTGATTGTTATTTCTGATTGTTGCGTACAGCTTCGACTATTACAGTGATATTTGATATTGGATTGAGAATTCCAGCGAAATTACCATAGTTCCAGCTGATATATTCCTTTATCTTAATCAATGTGAGCACTGTGTAAGTGTGACAATATACTTACATAATTGTTTTACTTTTATTTTCATAAAATAGGATATATTTTTAGGTTATATCGATTTTTTCTAACATGCCACGGGGTGGCAGATAGAAGTATGAAATTATGGAAATTACGACCACTGTACGCGAGTAGCTACGGAGTCACCAGATTAACACTAAACCTACCACCGTTATAAGAATAACAGTATCAAATTTTTTTTAACTTCGCACGGTTCGTATTACTATATCTGCTGTATTAAATATGTTTATTTAATCATTTACCACGAAATTATCTTTATAATTTCGGTAATTGTGAAATAAAAAATCTGGAACTGATTTGACCGGTGGTGTTAGGTTCAGTGTTAAAACTTAACTCCCACTCTTCATTCCTCCTCCACGACGCTATAGTCCGGTCACGTGACGCGTTTCTTCCCTGTCGTACTGCGTCACAATGTCACGTGACTGCTCCCGTACCAGTAGAGAAAGAGAGAGAGAGAGAGAGAGAGAGAGAGAGAGAGAGAGAGAGAGAGAGAGAGAGAGAGAGAGAGAGAGAGTTCGAATAAAAAAATATTCCGTGTATTATTTTATTCTCGATAAAATAATCAGCAATGTTAATCACGATGTTGCGAAAATGAGGGACGGATGAGGGGTGAAGCATCGGTATCTTTACTATGTTCGAAGAGCGTACGAAGCGAAGAATTGATCATCATGTTATCCGGCATGAAAAAATTGATTTTTAAAGATGTACACAGAGGATCGTGTCGCCGATACACGTTCGACAAACGTGTTAACACGTTATTGTACTCGCGGGTGTGCTGTTCTTAATTAAGAACTGGGGCTCTGTTTATTTTCGCTGCGTCCCACGTGAAATGTTTGTAGGACGCTAAGTGAGCGAACTGTTTGTCGAGGCGCGGTGCCGATTGAACGGAACAGAGACAGTCTTGCCGATTGTACACCCGGGGGTTAATCGCTTCGGAGGTACACGTAGAAAAAGAGACGCGAGGACAATGCGTGTCGACGTAGCACGCTTCGCGCTTTCATTCGTTTCGAGAGTCATCCGTTAAAGAAACCGCGAGGAAGAGAACGTCCGCAGAATTTCCGCGTTCTAGATTCGATTCCGTTAACGTCCTCCAACAGCTTTTCAGTTTCGAATATTTAACGCGTCGAATGGCGGGTCACCGGCTGACAGGTAACCGTAGTAGATCGCGTCGGTTGCGTTCGATTAAAAACGACAGAATTCGTATAATTTTTAATATCGCTAATGGCGCCGGAAAAACGCTCGGCGCTCCTATTAAACGAACGAGCAAAGTTTAACTAACGGGACTCGATTAAAACATCGGAAAACTGTCCGGCCGTTCGACGCGTTAATATTTTTTCAGAGTTTAATGATTTTTCGATAGTCGCGAGAAAGTTGCTAAGGGAATTACTCCGAAATTCTGTCTATTCTGTTCCGCAGAGAATATTCATCGTTTCCGGTCCCTTAGTGCTATAGTATGTAGCGCATGCGTATACGTATAAAACAATAAATATTTCGGGACAAGGACAATCGCGAAATTTGCTTATCAACATTATGAATATTCACCGTTGCATTCGTTACCAAGCGATTGAGTTCAATAATTCAATAATAACGTACAACTACCGCATAACTAAAATTTATGCAATTATTTACCACGATTTTTACTACACTTCGAACGTTATAGATCACTGCCGATGGAAAGCTGGCTTCAATTAACGCTAAACCTAACGAGCTGTAAAAATGGCCAGTATGGTTTGCATTATAAAAATGACATCATAAATGAAATTTATTATAATACATTCGCTCGATTTAAGTGCATTCTCGGTTCTCTGGGTGCGCTTAGATCGTGTCCTGACACGAGACAGAGAAAAGGACAGCAAGTAAAGACGACCGCAATACATACTAGTGCAATTATGAAACTTCTATATTTTTTACTTGTTTTTAATGAAATTTTTCTGATTAAAATGATACCAAACAAGCTATAATTTGGCATTTTTACACATATTTAATGTCCTAAACTGACTCTATACCGTCAATTAAACCACTAAATACAGTTGGAATTATGTCGTGTTTAGTGTCATTTTAATAAAAAAATGCAAGAAATAAATTGGTGTAAGTCCCATAAAAAAATAATGAAAAATAAACAAGTTTTGTAATTGGATTAGTAATAATGATTCACACCGATATTCCCGAGCCGGGCGGCGTCGGGGTAGGGTTACACTGTTCGCCCACCGTGACCATTCAGTGGAATGGGTAGGCACTGCGCTTAGATCGTGGCCCTCATATTGCGCTTAGATCGAGCGAATACTGTATGTCGCTTGGATACAAAAATGCGTATAATTATTTCCAGTGAAAGCGTCGTTACAATTTCAATAATTATAAGATAAAAAACCGGAAACCGGTCATTCGACCGGCGGTGTTGGGTTTAGTGTTAAATGTCAGGATCGATCGGCAGATTTGTACGGAGGTACGCGGCCCGACTTTCAAGATAGAATACGTGTGAACATTGTTGCTCCGCTGTTAGGATCATTGCGGAAATCATTTATTACACGCGTATTCACGTATTGAAGTTCACGTTGCTGTAGCAAATATGCACATATTCATGTCATTTCGCCGGACGGTCTTTAGCGAATTGTGATCTAAATGCAACACGGACATCTACAGACGCTGTCGCGGTGAATGTATACAATGATATCACCCGGACTACATTACCATTATAATGGGAGCTGTAGATCCCGACTTTCCCAGCGACCCGTCCACCTCCCGGCATTTGTTGTCACTCCCGTTTTGCTACCTGAAAACATCCAGTATTTCGGTTTAATTGGCGACAGGAAGTAACGATCGTTAGAAATTTAACGCAGCCGCGTGGCCGATTCTTCCTCAAGATATACACGGTGGCCCGTTAACACATTGTGCAAGAGAGAATCACAAATTAAAAGTTCGCCTGAAATGCTGCAACCTGGTCAACAGAGGTGTACGTTATAAAAGCGTGCGACATTCGCGCTTACACCTTTGTTGCTCGGGCTGCCGCAGTTCAGGCGGATTTTTAATCGTTAATAACTGAAAGATGAAACCGACGTTTTGTTTATTCTTTATTCTCGTCTTATATTATCACGGAGAACCAACGCTTTCAATTTTCCTCCTCCTGTAATCGAACACATTGTGTACGATTGCAACGCTCCAGGAAATAGTAGTTAATGATTATTACGTAAAGGTCATGATGGAAACAGATATGACGTGCTGGAACGATGAGATAATCGTTACGGATGGGAAAGGTTCTGGTTCGTATCGGTTCCGGTTATATTTTCGGTCGTTCTGTTTTCTGTATCCATTTTCCGTATCGGTTCTTTATCAGTTAGAAACAATCTAATCGGCTGTAGGTATTAAATACGTTTTATTATTAAATGTTTGAATATTTTCGTAATACTGTCATTCGATGTGAAATAATATTCTACGTGCACAACAGGAATGGAATTATTGTAATGAATCACGCGGTAACGAGCGGGGTTGGTGATCATTATTTTAATGGCATCACACGATTTAATTATCCATTAACTATGTTAATATTTACCAAGCGTAATAGAAAATCATTTTCCGAAGCTTTAATATTATATAATAATGTATGTATGTATGGTAAATAATACATTTTCTATAATATTTATCGGAGAGGTGCACTGTTAATCTTTTCGCTACCGTAGACAAGATATCTTGCTACCACGACGTCGATAAAACGATGATATGGACGAGTTGTCTCGTCATCATGATTTCGTCGAATAAAGCTATGGACGAGATATCTCGGGTATCTTTATTACTGATATGGAGTGTTTTCTTTAGGAATTTCAAAGAAACAATACATTTTTAAGGTATGTCATCGTTGGTGGAAAGTGTCCAATAGACGATGGTCAAGTGGTCAAGTGGTCAAGTGGTCAGTGGTCAAGTGGTCAAGTGGTCAGTGGTCAAGCGGTCAAGTGGTCAAGCGGTCAAGTGGTCAAGTGGTCAAGTGGTCAAGTGGTCAAGTGGTCAAGTGGTCAGTGGTCAGTGGTCAAGTGGTCAAGTGGTCAGTGGTCAGTGGTCAAGTGGTCAAGTGGTCAAGTGGTCCAGTGGTCAAGTGGTCATGTGGTCAAGTGGTCAAGTGGTCA